>CM038141.1:284651291-285174016 GCA_021437245.1 Aegilops speltoides
TGTGGTTTTTGATGCGTAGGTAAGAACGGTTCTTGCTAAGCCCGTAGCAGCCACATAAAATTTGCAACAACAAAGTAGAGGACGTCTAACTTGTTTTTGCAGGGCATGTTGTGATGTGATATGGTCAAGTCGTGATGCTATATTTTATTGTATGAGATGATCATGTTTTGTAACGAAGTTATCGGCAATCGGCAGGAGCCATATGGTTGTCGCTTTATTGTATGAAATGCAACGCTCTGTAATTGCTTTACTTTATCACTAAGCGGTAGCGATAGTCGTAGAAGCAATAGATGGCGTAAACGACAACGATGCTACGATGGAGATCAAGGTGTCGCGCCGGTGACGATGGTGATCACGACGGTGCTTCGGAGATAGAGATCACAAGCACAAGATGATGATGGCCATATCATATCACTTATATTGATTGCATGTGATGTTTATCCTTTATGCATCTTATCTTGCTTTGATTGACGGTAGCATTTTAAGATGATCTCTCACTAAAATTATCAAGTAGTGTTCTCCCGAGTATGCACCGTTGCCAAAGTTAAATCGTGCCGAGACACCACGTGATGATCGGGTGTGATAAGCTCTACGTCCATCTACAACGGGTGCAAACCAGTTTTGCACACGCAGAATACTCAGGTTAAACTTGATGAGCCTAGCATATGCAGATATGGCCTCGGAAAACGGAGACCGAAAGGTCGAGCGTGAATCATATAGTAGATATGATCAACATAGTGATGTTCACCATTGAAAACTACTCGATCTCACGTGATGATCGGTTATGGTTTAGTTGATTTGGATCACGTGATCACTTAGATGACCAGAGAGATATCTGTCTAAGTGGGAGTTCTTAAGTAATATGATTAAATGAACTTAAATTTATCATGAACTTAGTACCTGATAGTATTTTGCTTGTCTATGTTTGTTTGTAGATAGATGGCTCGTGCTGTTATTCCGTTGAATTTTAATGCGTTCCTTGAGAAAGCAAAGTTGAAAGATGATGGTAGCAATTACACGGACTGGGTCCGTAACCTGAGGATTATCCTCATTGCTACACGAAGATTTACGCCCTGGAAGCACCGCTGGGTGCGAACTGCTTCTTGCCGATGTAACCGACGACGTTAAGAACGTCTGGCGAGCAAAGCGATGACTACTCTATAGTTCGATGTGCCATGCTTTACGGCTTAGAACCGGTCTTCAACGATGTTTTGAGCGTCATGGAGAATATGAGATGTTCCAGAGTTGAAGTTAATATTTCAAGCAAATGCCCGGATTGAGAGATATGAAGTCTCCAATAAGTTATATAGCTGCAAGATGGAGGAGAATAGTTACGTCGGTGAACACATACTCGAGAATGTGCGGGTATAATAATCACTTGATTCAAGCGGGAGTTAATCTTCCCGATGATAGTGTCATTGATGAAATTCTCCAATCACTACCACCAAGCTACAAGAGCTTCGTGATGAACTATAATATGCAAGGGATGAACAAGACTATTCCCGAGCTCTTCGTGATCTTTGAAAGCAGCGGAGGTAGAAATCAAGAAGGAGCATCAAGTCTTGATGGTCAACAAGACCACTAGTTTCAAGAAAAGGGCAAAGGGAGAAGAAGGGAACTTCAAGAAGAACGGCAAGCAAGTTGCTGCTCAAGAGAAGAAACCCAAGTCTGGACCTAAGCCTGGCGAGTGCTTCTCTTGCAAGCGGTGGTCCTTGAAGCGGAACTGCCCCAAGTATTTGGCGGATAAGAAGGATGGCAAAGTGAACAAAGGTATATGTGATATACATGTTATTGATGTGTACCTAACTAGAGCTCGTAGTAGCACTGGGTATTTGATACTGGTTCATTGCTAATATTTGCAACTCGAAGCAGGACTACGGAATAAGCGAGCATCGCCAAGGACGAGGTGACGATGCGCGTGGGAAGCGGTTCCAAAGTCGATGTGATCGCGGTCGGCACGCTACCTCTACATCTACCTTCGGGATTAGTTTTAGACCTGAATAATTGTTATTTGGTGCCGCGTTGAGCATGAACATTATATCTAGATCTTGTTTAATGCGAGACGGTTATTCATTTAAATCGAGAGAATAATGGTTGTTCTATTTATATGAGTAATATCTTTTATGGTCATGCACCCTTGAAGAGTGGTCTATTTTATTGAATCTCGATAGTAGTGATACACATATTCATAATGTTGAAGCCAAAAGATGCAGAGTTGATAATGATAGTGCAACTTATTTGTGGTAATCTTGCCGTTTAGGTCATATCGGTGTAAACGCATGAAGAAACTCCATCTTGATGGACTTACGGAATCACTTGATTATGAATCACTTGGTACTTATGTAAACGTGCCTCATGGGCAAGATGACTAAAACACCGTTCTCCGGAACTATGGAGAGAGCAACAGATTTGTTGGAAATCATACATACGGATGTATGTGGACCGATGAATGTTGAGGCTCGTGGCGGATATCGTTATTTTCTCACCTTCACAGATGATTTGAGCATATATGGGTATATCTACTTAATGGAACACAAGTCTGAAACATTTGAAAAGTTCAAAGAATTTCAGAGTGAAGTAGAAAATCATCGTAACAAGAAAATAAAATTTCTACGATCTGATCATGGAGGAGAATATTTGAGTTACAAGTTTGGTTTACATTTGAAACAATGCGGAATAGTTTCACAACTCACGCCACCTGGAACACCACAACGAAATGGTGTGTCCGAACGTCGTAATCGTACTTTACTTGATATGGTGCGATCTATGATATCTCTTACCGATTTACCGCTATCGTTTTGGGGTTATGCTTTAGAGACGGCCGCATTCACGTTAAATAGGGCACCATCAAAATCCGTTGAG
This sequence comes from Aegilops speltoides, assembly GCA_021437245.1. Classification (NCBI taxonomy): domain Eukaryota; kingdom Viridiplantae; phylum Streptophyta; class Magnoliopsida; order Poales; family Poaceae; genus Aegilops; species Aegilops speltoides. The sequence continues at coordinate 284,654,154 of CM038141.1, forward strand.
ACGACGCCTTATGAACTGTGCTTTGGCAAGAAACCAAAGTTGTAGTTTCTTAAAGTTTGGGGCTGCGATGCTTATGTGAAGAAACTTCAACCAGATAAGCTCGAACCCAAATCGGAGAAATGTGTCTTCATAGGATACCCAAAAGAGACTATTGGGTACACCTTCTATCACAGATCTGAAGGCAAAACATTCGTTGCTAAGAATGGATCCTTTCTAGAGAAGGAGTTTCTCTCGAAAGAAGTGAGTGGGAGGAAAATAGAACTTGATGAGATAACTGTATCTACTCCCTTATTGGAAGGTAGTTCATCACGAGAACCAGTTCCTGTGACGACTACACCAATTAGTGAGGAAGCTAATGATATTGATCATGAAACTTCAGATCAAGTTTCTACAGAACCTCGTAGGTCCACCAGAGTAAGATCCGCACCAGAGTGGTACGGTAATCCTATTCTGGAAGTCATGTTACTTGACCATGATGAACCTACGAACTATGAGGAAGCGATGATGAGCCCAGATTCCGCAAAGTGGCTAGAGGCCATGAAATCTAAGATGGGATCCATGTATGAAAACAAAGTATGGACTTTGGTTGACTTGCCCGATGATCGGCAAGCCATTGAGAATAAATGGATCTTTAAGAAGAAGACTGACGCTGATGGTAATGTTACTGTCTATAAAGCTCGACTTGTTGCAAAAGGTTTTCGACAAGTTCAAGGGGTTGACTACGATGAGACTTTCTCACCCGTAGTGATGGTTAAGTCTGTCCGAATCATGTTGGCTATTGCTGCATTTCATGATTATGAAATTTGGCAAATGGATGTCAAGACTGCATTCTTGAATGGATTTCTAGAAGAAGAGTTGTATATGATGCAGCCGGAAGGTTTTGTTGATCCAAAAGGTCTCGACAAAGTGTGCAAGCTCCGGCGTTCCATTTATGGACTGGTGCAAGCATCTCGAGTTGGAATAAGCGCTTTGATAGTGTGATCAAAGCATATGGTTTTATCTGAGACTTTTGGAGAAGCCTATATTTACAAGAAAGTGAGTGGGAGCTCTGTAGCATTTCTAGTTTTATATGTTGATGACATATTATTAATTGGAAATGATATAGAATTTCTGGATAGCATAAAGGTGTTGGGGAACGTAGTAATTTCAAAATTTTCCTACGCACACGCAAGATCATGGTGATGCATAGCAACGAGAGAGGAGAGTGTTGTCTCGTACCCTCGTGAGACCCAAGCGAAGCGATCTGGCGTAGAGGAAGTAGTCGACGTTCTCCTCGCGATCCGACCGATCCGGCGCCGTTACTCGCGCCCCGAGTTCTTGACACGACAGCTCGATGGCGTCCCTCGTACTCCGATCCAGCCGAGTGTCGAGGGAGAGTTCCGTCAAGATGACGGCGTGGGACGATCTTGATGTTCTCTTGGCGCAGGGCTTCGCCTAAGCTTCGCATGACGATATGACCGAGGTGGAATATGGTGGAGGGGGCACCGCACACGGCTAAGAAAGCGATCCGTAGATCAAACTTGTGTGTCCTAGGGTGCCCCCTGCCTCAGTATAGAAAGGAGGAGGGGGAGGTGCGGCCGGCCCAAGGGAGGCGTTGGGAGGAGTCCTACTCCCAGGGAGTAGGACTCCCCCTTCCTAGTTGGAGTAGGATTGGGGGAGGGAAGAGGAGAGGGGGCCGCCCCCTCCTGTCCTATTCGGACTGGGGGGGGGGGGCGGCCACCCCCGGCCGACCCTCCTCTTCTCCCTCGAGGCCCACTAAGGCCCATTTAGTTCCCGGGGTTCGGTAACCTCCGGTACTCGATAAATTCCGTTTTCACGGAACCATTCGAACTCCAAATATAGGCTTCCAATATATCAATCTTTATGTCTCGACCATTTCGAGACTCCTCGTCATGTCCGTGATCACATCCGGACTCGAACTTCTTCGGTACATCAAAATACATAAACTCATAATAAGCATCATCGAAACCTTAAGCGTGCGGACCCTACGGTTCGAGAACAATGTAGACATGACCGAGACACGTCTCCGGTCATTAACCAACAGCGGACCTGGATGCCCATATTGGTTCCTACATATTCTACGAAGATCTTTATCGGTCGGACCGCATAACAACATCGTTGTTCCTTTGTCATCGGTATGTTACTTGCCCGAGATTCGATCGTCGGTATCCAATACCTAGTTCAATCTCGTTACGCAAGTCTCTTTTCTCGCTCGTAATACATCATCTCACAGCTAACTCATTAGTTGTAATGCTTGCAAGGCTTGATGATGTGTATTACCGAGAGGGCCGAGAGATACCTCTCCGACAATCGGAGTGACAAAACCTAATCTCAAATACGCCAACCCAACATCCGCCTTTGGAGACACTGTAGTACTCCTTTATAATCACCCGATTCGTTGTGACGTTTGGTAGCACCAAAGTGTTCCTCCGTAAACGGAGTTGCATAATCTCATAGTTACAGGAACATGTATAAGTCATGGATAAAAGCAGTAGCAACATACTAAACGATCGTGTGCTAAGCTAATGGAATGGGTCATGTCAATCGATCATTCTACTAATGATGTGACCTTGTTAATCAAATAACAACTCTTTGCTCATGGTTAGGAAACATAACCATCTTTGATTAACAAGCTAGTCTAGTAGAGTCATACTAGTGACATGTTGTTTGTTTATGCATTCACATATGTATCATGTTTAGGTTAATACAATTCTAGCATGAATGATAAATATTTATCATGAAATAAGGAAATAAATAATAACTTTATTATTGCCTCTAGGGCATATTTCCTTGATCTCCCACTTGCACTAGAGTCAATAATCTAGATTACATAGTAATGATTCTAACACCCATGGAGTCTTGGTGCTGATCATGTTTTGCTCGTGGAAGAGGCTTAGTCGGCGGTCCGCAACATTCAGATCCGTATGTATCTTGCAAATCTCTATGTCTCCCACCTGGACTAAGTCCCGGATGGAATTGAAGCGTCTCTCCGCTTCACATGTAGATCCCGCTACGACGCTTTGTTTAGAACTGCACCAACTGACAGCTCCTCCGTTTAGTGTAAATACGTATCTGGTCTGCGATTTAGAATCGTCCGGATCAGTGTCAAAGCTTGCATCAACGTAACCGTTACGATGAGCTCTTTGTCACCTCCATATACGAGAAACATATCCTTAGTCCTTTTCGTATTTCGGGATGTTCTTGACCGCTGTCCGATGATCCACTCTGGATTACTTTGGTACCTCCTGCTAAACTTACTGACAAGGCATACATCAGTGCGGTACACAACATTGCATACATGATAGAGCCTATGGCTGAAGCATAGGAACATCTTTCATTTTCTCTCTATCTTCTGCGGTGGTCGGGCATTGAGTCTTACTCAACTTCACACCTTGTAACACGTGCAAGAACCCTTTCTTTGCTTGATCCATTTTGAACTTCTTCAAAATTTTGTCAAGGTATGTGCTTTGTGAAAGTCCAATTAAGCGTCTTGATCTATCTCTATAGATCTTAATGCCCAATATGTAAGCAGCTTCACCGAGGTCTTTCATTGAAAAACTCTTATTCAAGTATCCCTTTATGCTATCCAGAATTCTATATCATTTCCGATTAGCAATATGTCATCTACATATAATATCGTAAATGCTACTGAGCTCCCACTCACTTTCTTGCAAATCTGAGCTTCTCCAAAAGTGCAGACAAACCCAAATGCTTTGATCACACTATCAAAGCGTTTATTCCAACTCCGAGATGCTTGCACCAGTCCATAGGTGGATCATTGGAGCTTGCACACTTTGTTAGCTCCCTTTGGATCGACAAAACCTTCGGTTGCATCATATACAACTCTTCTTCCGAAACCCATTCAGAATGCGTCTTTACATCCATTTGCCAAATTTCATAATCATAAAATGCGGCAATTGCTAACATGATTCGGACAGACTTAAGCATCGCCACTGGTGAGAAGGTCTCATCGTAGTCAATCCCTTGAACTTGTCGAAAACCCTTTGCGACAAGTCGAGCTTTGTAGACGATAATATTACCGTCCGCGTCGGTCTTCTTCTTGAAGATCCACTTGTTTTCTATTGCTTGCCTACCCTCGGGCAAGTCAACCAAAGTCCATCCTTTGTTTTCATACATGGATCCCATCTCGATTTCATGGCCTCAAGCCATTTTTGGAATCTGGGCTCACCATCGCTTCTTCATAGTTCGAGGTTCATCATGATCTAGTAGCATGATTTCCGAACAGGATTACCGTACCACTCAGTGCGGATCTTACTCTGGTTGATCTACGAGGTTCTGCGGTAACTTGATCGAAGTTTCATGATCAACATCATCAACTTCCTCACTACTTGGTGTAGATGTCTCAGAAACCGGTTTCTGCGACAAACTACTTTCAAGTAAGGGAGAAGGTACTATTACCTCATCAAGTTCTACTTTCCTCCCACTCACTTCTTTCGAGAGAAACTCCTTCTCTAGAAAGGATCCATTCTTAGCAACGAATGTCTTGCCTTCGGATCTGTGATAGAAGGTATACCCAACTGTCTCCTTTGGGTATCCTATGAAGACACATTTCGATTTGGGTTCGAGCTTATCGGGTTGAAGCTTTTTCACATAAGCATCGCATCCCCAAACTTTAAGAAACGACAACTTTGGTTTCTTGCCAAACCACAGTTCATAAGGTGTCGTCTCAACGGATTTCGACGGTGTTCTATTCAGTGTGAATGCGGCTGTCTCTAGAGCATAACCCCAAAACGATAGCGGTAAATCAGAAGAGACATCATAGATCGCACCATATCTAGTAAAGTGCGACACGACGTTCGGACACACCATTACGCTGTGGTGTTCCGGGTGGCGTGAGTTGCGAAACTATTCCGCATTGTTTCAAATGTAGACCAAACTCGTAACTCAAATATTCACCTCCACGATTAGATCGTAGAAATTTAATTTTCTTGTTACGATGATTTTCAACTTCACTCTGAAATTCTTTGAACTTTTCAAATGTTTCAGACTTATGTTTCATTAAGTAGATATACCCATATCTGCTTAAGTCATCTGTGAAGGTGAGAAAATAACGATATCCGCCACGAGCCTCAACATTCATTGGACCACATACATACGTATGTATGATTTCCAACAAATCTGTTGCTCTCTCCATAGTTCCGGAGAACGGGTTCTAGTCATCTTGCCCATAAGGCACGGTTCATAAGTCCCAAGTGATTCATAATCAAGTGACTCCAAAAGTCCATCAAGATGGAGTTTCTTCATGCGCTTTACACCGATATGACCTAAACGGAGTGCCACAAATAAGTTGCACTATCATTATCAACTCTGCATCTTTTGGTTTCAACATTATGAATATGTGTATCACTACTATCGAGATTCATCAAAATAGACCACTCCTCAAGGGTGCATGACCATAAAAGATATTACTCATATAAATAGAACAACCATTATTCTCTCGATTTAAATGAATAACCGTCTCGCATCAAACAAGATCCAGATATAATGTTCATGCTCAACGCAGCACCAAATAACAATTATTTAGGTCTAAAACTAATCCCGAAGGTAGATGTAGAGGTAGCGTGCCGACCGCGATCACATCGACTTTGGAACCATTTCCCACGCGCATCGTCACCTCGTCCTTTGCCGGTGTTCGCAATCCGTAGTCCTGCTTTGAGTTGCAAATATTAGCAATGTAACCAGTATCAAATACCAGTGCTCTGCGAGCTCTAGTAAGGTACACATCAATAACATGTATATCACATATACCTTTGTTCACCTTGCCATCCTTCTTATCCGCCAAATACTTGGGGCAGTTCCGCTTCCGGTGAGGACTACCGCTTGCGGTAGAAGCACTCTGGCCAGTGCTTAGGTCCAGACTTGGGTTTCTTCTCTGAAAACAACTTGCTTGTCTGTTGTTCTTGAAGTTCCTTCTTCGTCCCTTTGCCTTTCTTCTTGAAACTAGTGGTCTTATTGACCATCAACACTTGATGCTCCTTCTTGATTTCTACCTCCGCAGCCTTTAGCATAGCGAAGAGCTCGGTATAGTCTTTACTAACCCTTGCATATTATAGTTCATCACGAAGCCTTTGTAGCTTGGTGGCGGTGATTGAAGAATTCATCAATGACACAATCATCCGGAAGATTAACTCCCGGTTGTGTCAAGTGATTGTAGTACCCGGACATTACGAGTATGTGCTCACTAATGTAACTATTCTCCTCCATCTTGCAGCTATAGAACTTATTGGAGACTTCATATCTCTCAATCCGGGCATTCTTTGGAATATCAACTTCAACTCTGGAACATCTCATATGCTCCATGACGTTCAAAACGTCGTTGAAGTCCCGGTTCTAAGCCGTAAAGCATGGCACATTGAACTATAGAGTAGTCATCGGCTTTGCTCGCCAGACGTTCATAACATCGGTGTTGCTCGAAGAGAGCACGGCACCCAGCGGTGCATCCGGGACGTAACTCTTACATGCAGCAATGAGGATAATCCTCGATTACGGACCCAAATCCGTGTAATTGCTACCATCATCTTTCAACTTTGCTTTCTCAAGGAACGCATTAAAATTCAACGGAACAACAAAGACGAGCCATCTATCTACAATCAAACATAAACAAGCAAGATACTATCGGTACTAAGTTCATGATAAATTTAAGTTCAATTAATCATATTACTTAAGAACTCCCACTTAGACAGACATCCTCTAGTCATCTAAGTGATCACGCGATCCAAATCAACTAAACCATAACCGATCATCACGTGAAATGGAGTAGTTTTCAATGGTGAACATCTTATGTTGATCATATCTACTATATGATTCACGCTCGACCTTTCGGTCTCCGTGTTCCGAGGCCATATCTCGCATATGCTAGGCTCGTCAAGTATAACCCGAGTATTCTGCGTGTGCAAAACGGCTTGCACCCGTTGTAGTTGGACGACGAGCTTATCACACCCGATCATCACGTGGTGTCTGGGCACGACGAACTTTGGCAACGGTGCACACTCGGGGAGAACACTTCTTGATAATTTAGTGAGAGATCATCTTATAATGCTACCGTCAATCAAAGCAAGATAAGATGCATAAAGGATAAACATCACATGCAAATCAATATAAGTGATATGATATGGTCATCATCATCTTGTGCTTCGTGATCTTCATCTCCGCAGCACAACCATGATCACCATCGTCACCGGTGCGACACCTTGATCTCCATCGTAGCATCGTTGTCGTCTCGCCAATCTTATGCTTCTCGACTATCGCTGCCGCTTAGTGATAAAGTAAAGCATTACGAGCGATTGCATTGCATACAATAAAGCGACAACCATATGGCTCCAGCCGATTGCCGATAACCGGTTACAAAACATGATCATCTCATACAATAAAATATAGCATCACGTCTTGACCATATCACATCACAACATGCCTGCAAAAACAAGTTAGACGTCCTCTACTTTGTTGTTGCAAATTTTACGTGGCTGCTACGGGCTTAAGCAAGAACCAGTCTCACCTACGCATCAAAACCACAACGATACTTCGTCAAATAGACTCCGTTTAACCTTCTCAAGGACCGGCGTAGCCACACTCGGTTCAACTAAAGTGAGAGAGACAGACACCCACCGGTCACCTTTAAGCAACGAGTGCTCGTGGCGGTGAAACCAGTCTCGCGAAGCGCACGCGTAATGTCGGTGCGGGCCGCTTCATCTCACAATACCGCTGAACCAAAGTATGACATGCTGGTAGGTAGTATGACTTGTATCGCCCACAACTCACTTATGTTCTACTCGTGCAAAACATCAAACCATAAAACCTAGGCTCGGATGCCTTTGTTGGGGAACGAGTAATTTCAAAATTTTCCACGCACACGCAAGATCATGGTGATGCATAGCAACGAGAGAGGAGAGTGTTGTCTACGCCCTCGTGAGACCCGGCGAAGCGATCACAACGTAGAGGAAGTAGTCGACGTTCTCCTCGCGATCCGACCGATCCGGCGCCGTTACTTCGGCGCCCGAGTTCTTGACACACGTACAGCTCGATGGCGTCCCTCGTACTCCGATCCAGCCGAGTGTCGAGGAGAGTTCCACGTCGACGACGGCGTGGTGACGATCTTGATGTTCTATGGCGCGCAGGCTTCGCCTAAGCTTCGCGATGATATGACCGAGGTGGAATATGGTGGAGGGGCACCGACACGGCTAAGGAACGATCCGTAGATCAAACTTGTGTGTCCTAGGGTGCCCCCTGCCCCGTATATAAAGGAGGGAGGGGGAGGTGCGGCCGGCCCAAGGGGCTGGGAGGAGTCCTACTCCCAGGGAGTAGGACTCCCCCTTCCTAGTTGGAGTAGGATTGGGGGAGGGGAAGAGGAAAGGGGCGCCCCCTCCTTGTCCTATTCGGACTGGGGGGGGGGGCGCGGCCACCCCTGGCCGGCCCTCCTCTTCTCCCTCGAGGCCCACTAAGGCCCATTTAGTTCCGGGGTTCGGTAACCTCCGGTACTCCGATAAATTCCGTTTTCACGGAACCATTCGAACTCCAAATATAGGCTTCAATATATCAATCTTTATGTCTCGACCATTTGAGACTCCTCGTCATGTCCGTGATCACATCCGGGACTCCAAACTTCTTCGGTACATCAAAATACATAAACTCATAATAACCATCATCGAAACCTTAAGCGTGCGGACCCTACGGTTTGAGAACAATGTAGACATGACCGAGACACGTCTCCGTTCAATAACCAACAGCGGACCTGGATGCCCATATTGGTTCCTACATATTCTACGAAGATCTTTATCGGTCGACCGCATAACAACATACGTTGTTCCCTTTGTCATCGGTATGTTACTTGCCGAGATTCGATCGTCGGTATCCAATACCTAGTTCAATCTCGTTACGGCAAGTCCCTTTTCTCGCTCGTAATACATCATCTCACAGCTAACTCATTAGTTGTAATGCTTGCAAGGCTTGATGATGTGTATTACCGAGAGGGCCAGAGATACCTCTCCGACAATCGGAATGACAAAACCTAATCTCAAATACGCCAACCCAACATCGCCTTTGGAGACACACTGTAGTACTCCTTTATAATCACCCGATTACGTTGTGACGTTTGGTAGCACCAAAGTGTTCCTCCGTAAACGGAGTTGCATAATCTCATAGTTACAGAACATGTATGTCATGGATAAAAGCGGTAGCAACATACTAAGCGATCGTGTGCTAAGCTAATGGAATGGGTCATGTCAATCAGATCATTCTACTAATGATGTGACCTTGTTAATCAAATAACAACTCTTTGCTCATGGTTAGGAAACATAACCATCTTTGATTAACAAGCTAGTCTAGTAGAGGCATACTAGTGACATGTTGTTTGTTTATGCATTCACACATGTATCATGTTTCCGGTTAATACAATTCTAGCATGAATGATAAATATTTATCATGAAATAAGGAAATAAATAATAACTTTATTATTGCCTCTAGGGCATATTTCCTTCAAAAGGGATACTTGAATAAAAGTTTTTCAATGAAAGACCTCGGTGAAGCTGCTTACATATTGGGCATCAAGATCTATAGAGATAAATCAAGACGCTTAATAGGACTTTCACAAAGCACATACCTTGACAAAATTTTGAAAAAGTTCAAAATGGATCAGCAAAGAAAGGATTCTTGCCTCGTGCTACAAGGTGTGAAGTTGAGTCAAACTCAATGCCCGACCACAAGCAGAAGATAGAGAGAAAATGAAAAATGTTCCTATGCTTCAGCCATAGGCTCTATCATGTATGCAATCTTTGTACGGACTGACGTATGCTTAGCAATAAGCTTGGCAGAAGGTACCAAAGTAATCCAGAGTGGATCATGGACAGCGGTCAAGAACATCTGAAATACGAAAAGGACTAAGGATATGTTTCTCGTATATGGAGGTGACAAAGAGCTAGTCGTAAATGGTTACGTCGATGCAAGCTTTGACACCGATCCGAACGATTCTAAATCGCAAACCGGATACGTGTTTATATTAAGCGGTGGAGCTGTAAGTTGGTGCGTTCTAAACAAAGCGTCGTGGCGGGATCTACATGTGAAGCGGAGTACATAGCGCTTCCAAGCGGCGAATGAAGGAGTCTGGATGAAGGAGTTCATTTCCGATCTAGGTGTCATACCTAGTGCATCGGGACCAATGAAGATCTTCGTGACAATCTTGGTGCAATTGCCTTGGCAAAGGAATCCAGATTTCACAAGAGGACCAAGCACATCAAGAGACGCTTCAATTCCATTGGGACCAAGTCCAAGTGGGAGACATAGAGATTTGCAAGATACATACGGATCTGAATGTTGCGGAACCGTTGACTAAGCCTCTCTCACGAGCAAAACATGATCGCACCAAGACTCCATGGGTGTTAGAATCATTACTATGTAATCTAGATTATTGACTCTAGTGCAAGTGGGAGACTGAAGGAAATATGCCCTAGAGGCAATAATAAAGTTATTATTTATTTCCCCATATCATGATAAATATTTATTATTCATGCTAGAATTGTATTAACCGGAAACATGATACATGTGTGAATACATAGACAAACATATAGTCACTAGTATGCCTCTACTTGACTAGCTCACTAAACAAAGATGGTTATGTTTCCTGACCATAGACATGTGTTGTCATTTGATTAATGGGATCACATCATTAGAAGAATGATGTGATTGACATGACCCATTCCGTTAGCCTAGCACTTGATCGTTTAGTATACTGCTATTGCTTTCTTCATGACTTATACAAAGTTCCTACAACTATGAGATTGTGCAACTCCGTTTACGGAAGAACACTTTGTGTGCTACCAAACGCCACAACGAATCGGGTGATTATAAAGGTGCTCTCTGGTGTTTCCGAAGGTACATGTTGGGTTGGCATAATTCGAGATTAGGATTTGTCACTCCGATTGTCGGAGAGGTATCTCTGGGCCCTCTTGGTAATACTCATCACCTAAGCCTTGCAAGCATGTAACTAATGAGTTTGTTATGAGATGATGTATTACGGAACGAGTAAAGAGACTTGCCGGTAACGAGATTGAACTAGGTATTGGATACCGACGATCAAATCTCGAGCAAGTAACATACCGATGACAAAGGGAACAACGTATGTTGTTATGCGGTTTGACCGATAAAGATCTTCGTAGAATATGTAGGAAGCAATATGGGCATCCAGGTCCCGCTATTGGTTATTGACCGAGAATGGTTTTAGGTCATGTCTACATAGTTCTCGAACCCGTAGGGTCCGCACGCTTAACGTTTCGATGACAGTTTTATTATGAGTTTATAAGTTTTGATGTACCGAAGTTTGTTCGGAGTCCCGGATGTGATCACGGGCATGACGAGGACTCTCGGAATGGTCGAGACATAAAGATTGATATATTGGAAGCCTATGTTTGGACATCGGAATGGTTCCGTGAAATCGGCATTTTACCGAGTACCGGAGGTTACCGGAACCCCGGGGTTAATGGGCCTACATGGGCCAAGAGGGAGAAGAGGAAGGAGCCGAGGGGGGCGCGCCTCCCTCCTAGTCCGAATAGGACAAGGGAAGGGGCCGCCCCCTTTCCTTCCCTCTTCCTCCTCTTTCCCCTTTCTCTCCTACTCCTACTTGGAAAAGGGGAGTCCTACTCCCGGTGGGAGTATGACTCCCCCCTTGGCGCGCCCCCTAGGCCGGCGGCCTCCTCCCCCTGGCTCCTTTAAATACGGGGGCGGGGGGCACCCCATAGACACACAAGTTGATCTACGGATCGTTCCTTAGCCGTGTGCGGTGCCCCCTTCCACCATATTCCACCTCGGTCATATCGTCACGGAGTTTAGGCAAAGCCCTGCGCTGGTGGAACATCATCATCGTCACCACGCCGTCGTGCTGACGGAACTCATCTCCGGAGCTCGGCTGGATCGGAGACTGGAGATCGTCATCGAGCTAAACGTGTGCTGAACTCGGAGGCTCCGTACGTTCGGTGCTTGGATCGGTCGGATCGTGAAGACGTGCGACTACATCAACCGTGTTGTGATAACGCTTCCGCTTACGGTCTACGAGGGTACGTGGACATACACTCTCCCCTCTCGTTGCTATGCCATCACCATGATCTTGTGTGTGCGTAGGAATTTTTTTTGAAATTACTACGTTCCCCAACACCACCAAGACCCAAAGGGAGTCACCCCTGACCGGTAGTTGGGGCGGTATTGGCCCCAGTACAACCGTTGTGTGGATATCACCCCTGGCTGGACTGGCGCTTAGCGACCACCTGGAGCTCACAAACCATAGGGTATCAGAGTGTATGTGCTTTGATTCGCCTAGTGCCTTCCAATGCGGACTCGCTCTTAATAGTACAGATTTCCTACAACCAAAGAAATAAAAGCGTCGGAAACTCCATCTTCGATCTTTTCCGTCTAGAAGGAATGCCTAACCGTCTTGTGCCACATGAAGTAAACCTGTGTAGCTTAGGCACACGATTAGTCTGCAAAAATGCATTGTCATCAACACCAAAACACATAAAGTAGGAAATGCCCTAACAATTGGGTTCTCTGGTTACCAGAAGTGCACGGCCACACTGCCGATGCTTGCATATGGGACGGCCGCTGATTCGTGGGACGAGTACCTGCGGATGTCTGAGAGCACGTGTGGAGATGCCATGGCAAGGTTTGCAACTACCGTGGTCTCGGTGTTTGGACCTCATTACCTAATAGAACCAGTTGTAGCAGATACCAAGAGGCTCTTAGCAATCTCGGAAGCAAGAGGGTGGCCAGGTTTGCTCGGATCACTTGACTGCATGCATTGGAAATGGAAGGACTGCACAAAGACTTTGCAAGGGCAATACCAGGGTCATGTTAAGATGCACATCATCATTCTTGAAGCTGTTGCATCACATGATTTTTGGATTTGGCACGCTTATTTTGGCATGCCTAGGTCTCAGAATGACATCAATGTGCTGCAGTGATCACCATTGTTTGCTAGGCTGGCTGAAGGAAAAGCTCCTCCTCACCACTATACTGTCAATGGACATGAGTACAACAAGGGTTACTGTCTGGTTGACGGTATCTATCCTCCGTGGGCTACCTTTGTCAACACCATCTCTAACCCAGTTGTCTAGAAAAATGCTCACTTTGCCCAAAGACAAGAACAAGCTAGAAAGGATGCTGAGAGGACATTTGGAGTTTTGCAAGCACATTTTGCAGTTGTTCATGGACCAGCTAAACAATGGGATGCGGAGACCTTGTGGGAGGTGATGACCTGTTGTGTGATCATGCACAATATGATCATGGAGGATGAGGATGACGATGCTGCCGCTAGTCTTGAATTTGAGAACATGGGTGATCCTATCAAACTTACTGACCAGAATCCAACAACATTTGAAGAGTTTGTTCAAATACATCAACAAATTCGGCATCGAGCAACTCACAAATAATTAAAGAAAGATCTGATTGAGCATCTGTGGACGGTTAAAGGGGACGTAATGTTTGAGTGTAATATTTGAACTTATCTAATTAGAACTACCATTGCACTTGAACATTTGAACTATTCTAGACTATATATGCAGCTATTTGAGTGTGCGGGCTTAAAAATAGGACCGAATATATGTGGGCAACGTTGGATGACCGACTCCCGCATTAGTATCCGTGGACTGGCTGCGGACGAATGCGGGTGTAAATTTGCGGGTCAGCGTTAGAGATGCTCTTAACTTCTAGCCATTTTGGGAATTGTATAAGGCATGGCTAGGACTAGGCCGAGACTTCACAATACTGTAATCCTCATAGGTGAGAAGAAAAAGCTAGAATCATGAGTAGGGTCTTATCCCTCTTACAGGAGCCTGAATGATATAAGAGCTTCTACGGCCGGACTTGGCAAATTGGACCTCACAAATGTTCGCGGACGCGCCCGATAGTGACCGGTCACGCCTTAAATTTCCTTCTCTACATGAGAATCTCTCATATTTCACCCCCAAGATCCATACAAACCATGCAAAATAAACTTATATACTATGACACGCTAGCTACGATTCGTCGTTGAAGATGTCCACGACGTTGGTGCCCGGTGGACGGGCGCGTAGGAGGGCTCTGGCTCCTCCTCATCCATGTACCTGAGCATCTCGTCAACTTCCGCGGCTTTCTCCGCCTCCATTACCCGCCGACAACGGCGTCTGGCCTCTGCATCTGACTTCGAGCGGAGGGAATCAAGGATGGACTGCTGCTCCGCCTGCAGATCCGCGTCCTCAAAGTCTGCCACACCCTCCTCCGGCTCCTCTGGATCCACCACATCCTGAGGTAGCCCCATGGCGATCCGGGCTTCGGGCCTTGCCCAGACATGCTCAAGGAGCTGTAGCTGGTGCTCCGGCGTTAGATATGGGTAGCTCCTTACCCGGCGGCATGGGGACATGGCTACTAGTGGTGGCGGATGGCAAGTGAGAAGTGGCGGCGGCGGCGGATGAGAGGGGGAAAATGTGGACGGGTAGGATTTGGGTGCCAACAGTCGGCTTAAATAGTCGAGCTAAGCACTACACGTCCCGCCAAAGCGGCGCCACGTGGCGCCATTGGTCCGACGGAGGAGAAGAGCTTCGGACCGTCGGGTTTTAGAGTGTTTTTCTGTGGGACCCCAGCGTCAGTCTGACGTGCCGGACGCGTCCAGACTGCTCCATATCTGTCCCATATTTATGCTGGATATGTGGAGTGCTGATCAGTCCGGGCGTTTGAGTCCCGTTTAAGGCGCCCGTATGAGTCGTATTTTCGTGAACGGGCCGTCCGCCCGGGCATTTGAGGCGGGTTTGGGGCACCCGACTGTAGATGCTCTCACACGTCATACCGAAATCTTGCCGCACATTTACGTGTGTCACTCTTCTGGTTTTACCAAAATGAAAATAATTTTGTTATTCAGTTGACTTGTAGAGAGATTTTTCTTTTGGGGGGTGACTTGCACAAAGATTTGTTATATACACATACATGCAAGCCCAGTCACGGTAAAACCACGTCATGGACAACGAGTCTCCTCCAACAAATCTCCAAACAATTTGGTGGTACTTTTCTGTGTCATTGACCTTCTAGCATCTGGACGACGCGTTGCACTGGCAACCAGAAAGATCGGAGGGAGCTAACAGACGTACCTCCTTCCTGACTTTGATTAGTACACCAGCGAGGTCTGCGTCGCGCCTTCACACGGATCGCTGTACGTCCTGCAAAGGTGACCTTGGAAGAAATTGTGGTTCGGGTGGTTGGTTATTACATGATGTCGGAGACCCTGAGACTGATGACCGGAGAAAGGCACGGGAGAAAGTGCCCGGAACGCGAGGAAACTATCTCAGCCAACCACTAGGAATGAAGGCAGAGGCGGACATGTGACTGACTTTTGTCTGACCATTCTTCTCGCCAGGCGCATCAGATCAGGATGTGGCGTCACCTAGGACTCCAATTATGCCCTTGTCCTCTGAGGGGAGAGTATCCGGTGCTACCAAGGACGAGGATTTAGAGCTCTCGGGTGCTCCGCACCCCTATAGGTACAATACCAGGAAAAAAAATACCGAGAAATTTGAAAAAAAAATCTGGGATTTCGGAATATCAAGCGTGGGTTACCGATGTACTCCCGTCTGGTGTTTGGTGAAAAAAATACCAGGAAACGTATTCACAGCAAAAAAGACAAAATTTTCCTATGTATAGCAAAACACTGTTTGTGTACATTTTTTTCCGGGCAGTAATTCCTTCGCCACGAGTGCGTTTTTGGGTATTTTTTCACGAAATTTCGCATGGAAGTAGATCCGTGGACCAGGTTTGACATCCCGAAAATTTAGATTTTTTTGATTTTCTGAGAATATTTTACGAATATTTTTCTTATAGGGGTGCAGAGCACCCGAGAGCTCCTGTGTATTTTCCGTGCTACCAAGGCTTAAACGCTACCGGGCATTTGGGCTGTTGGATTCTTAGATTGGACAGCGTCTAGAAGTTGTTGGATCTGATGGACCTATGCGTAATTTTTAAACTCTTCGTTAGCTTTTTTGCAAATATTGCAGAGTCGTTGAGAGTCGTCTGATCTAAGAATCCGACGGTCCATAAACTTGTAATCATGGTAGCACCTAAAACTTGGTAGCACTAGATATTTTTCCGTCCTCTGAGTGCAGGCTTTTGGTGAGCTGGGTATTTTAAAAAGTTCAAAAGGCATATTTCAAAGCTAAAAAAATATAAAAATATCCGTGGAAAACACGAATGTGTCAAAATTTATTTGAAAATATTGTGATTTGTAGGTTGTACAAAAAATAATAATTCCAGCTCAACAATAGAATAAATTAGTCCATTTTAGAAATATGTATTTGTCTTTTTTATGCCACGTGTTAAAGTATAATGTTATGGAATTTTACACACACATACATGTGTATGAAGTCGCTACTCCATCAGTGATACACAATTTAAACACCGTTATGAAGTATTGCGGTGCGAAGAAGGTGGCTACCGGGCACGTTTAGGTGGAATGATATAACAAGATTTTAATTCTTGTAACATGCAACTATGTTAACCCATCATACCATCATGCATGAGAGAAGACCCATCCCATGCAATTCTTGTACTAACATGCAACCATGTACTCCCTCCGTTCCTAAATATTTGTCTTTTTAGAGATTTCAAATGGTTACCACATACGAATGTATATAGACATATTTTAGAGTGTAGATTCACTCATTTTGCTCCGTATGTAGTCACTTGTCGAAATCTCTAGAAAGACAAGTATTTAGGAATGGAGGGAGTAATTCACTATGCCACCGGGCATGGAAAAGACACATCTGTTTTATTTAACATAGACACATCTTTGTTTGCGCATGCATGCTACTTATATTAATAAAGATTCTACAAATATACGATAATAAAATGCAATAAATTATATGTATTTCAGTTTTAATTTTTATATTGTTATTAATCCAAACATTAATGTTTCATACAAGCAATCATTTAAATAATTGCAACTAATCTTCACAACTCACGGTGTATCATCTCTAATTATTTGTAAAGACTGTATAATTAGATACTATCTTTGTCCCTTAATGTAAGACATCTTTGCAGTTTCTTACAATAAAGGATGGAGGAAGTAGATCTGTAAAGGCGTTAGAGCAATATAAGGCGTGTATGATCTCGCCAAAAAAAAAAGGGTGTGTATGGACCATCATCATTTTTTTAAATACTACTAGTATAAAGAAATACAACTAAAAAAGTACGGAGTGCTGTATATAAAGCAATAAATTAAGCAAATGGGATATTTACCCCTATCTAGTGCCCTTTTTTCCCTTCTGTTTTCCCCTTAACGTCGCCCCACGCGCGCGGTCTCCGTCCTCGCCTCCGCTCGCTCCCAGCCTCATTCCCCAGTCGCCGCCCAAGTCAAAAAGAGGGGGAAGCTTCTCCACCAGAGTCCCCGAGCCCATGAACGACTAGTCGCTGTGAAGCACCAACCCTAGAACCCAACCCTACTCTCCCCCCTCCTCGGCTCCTCCCCCTCGAGAGCGGCGACGAAGAAGCCATGGATACCTCCGGCGGCGGCGCCGCCGCGGGCGGGGCCGCGCAGATCCAGGGGATGGCGACACACGGCGGCCGCTACGTGCTCTACAACGTCTACGGCAACCTCTTCGAGGTCGCCTCCAAGTACGCCCCTCCCATCCGCCCCATCGGCCGAGGCGCCTACGGCATTGTCTGGTGCGTTCCCCCCTCCCGAATCGCGGATTATATGCGTGCTGCTGCAGTTAATAGCGAATCCGAGCTGCTATCTATCTATGCCATGTGTAGAATATTCCGTGCCGTGCGGCGGTGTCTGCCCAGATTTGGCACACATGCGTGTGTTACGTTTTAGGCATAAAGTTATGATGAGGAAGTGAGTCACGGCGACGCCCCACCCTAAGGGTTGCAGTAGGAGTGCTTATATTTTGCCTATTCTGTTGCCTATTTGTAGTGCGGCGGTTAGTTCGGATACAGGAGAGGAGGTTGCGATCAAGAAGATTGGAAATGCATTTGACAACCACATCGACGCCAAGCGAACGCTGAGAGAAATAAAGCTTCTTCGCCACATGGACCATGAGAATGTAAGAGTTGTCTATTTTAGTTTGTTTGGACATGTATAGTGATTGCTGTGTGTACTTGCCGTACCACTATAAGTGTTTGCTGTGTGTTTTACATTTCTATACATAAGATAGCTTACCACTGTGCTTGAGCAACACATGTTGGATTGTGAACGCTGCTCTTATTAGTTCCTTTTTCAACACCAAATTTAAAATCTAGTGGTGATTTAATATGTACTTTGAATGTAAATCTTAGAGTACAGCCCTACCCAGGAACTAACCCTTATTGATTGATTATGTACATGATGAAGTTTTATGGTAATACTTAAGCTTCTTACTGAAGAAGCATCTAGAAGCATAGGGATCAGCTGGCATCACGGTCATAGGGTCGAGTGTGCACTGACAAATTTCTCTGAAGTTGGCTTCTACTAGTGGTTTTATTTCCTTTGTCTAAGTTTCTAGAAGTGGTGTTTGTCATTACAATTTTACTGTTAATGGGCTTTGTTGTCCACTCATACTCATACTGTCAGTCATTCCTATGATTGGTTTATTCTGATCATGGTTTCAAAATTGGATCACAGATTCTTGCCATAAAGGATTTAATACGCCCCCCAAGAAGAGATGATTTTAAGGATGTGTACATTGTTACTGAGTTGATGGACACCGACCTCCATCAGATCATTCGCTCAAATCAATCATTGACTGATGACCATTGCCAGGTTTGTTGCCTCCTGCTTGTGCCAAGGTTCTTATGTAGTTGAAACAAATCTGTTGTGACTAATGTAGATAGCGATTGACATGTACTCACAATTTTGTTCTGTGCTTTCTTTAGTTCTTAGCTTAGGTTTATCAGCTTTGTCCTCCAGAAATCATAAGTTACATGTTGTGTTCTGTGCCTTCTTTAGTTCTTAGCTTAGGTTTATGAGCTTTGTCTTCCAGCAATCACAAGTTACATGTTTTCCATTGCAGTACTTCTTGTATCAGTTGCTTCGAGGGCTAAAATATGTGCACTCAGCAAATGTCTTGCACCGTGATCTGAAGCCAAGCAATTTGTTCCTAAACGCAAATTGCGATCTCAAGATTGCAGACTTTGGGCTTGCAAGGACCACTTCAGAAACCGATCTCATGACAGAGTATGTGGTCACTCGTTGGTACCGAGCACCAGAGTTGCTGTTGAACTGTTCACAATATACTGCTGCTATTGATGTCTGGTCAGTTGGGTGTATACTTGGTGAAATTATTACTCGTCAACCCCTGTTTCCTGGAAGAGATTACATCCAACAGTTAAAATTGATCACTGAGGTAGGTTTGTTCAACTCGTCGCGTGATTTTTTTGGTATCCACTTTGACAAGTCATGTTGTTGTCTATTTGGAAGCTGTCAATCAATGAAGATGGGTCTGTTTCTGAGCTTCTTTAGTAGAATTTGACAATTGTTCTATTTGAAACAATAGCATAATTGGATCTTTCTTGGCACATCTGAATGTATTATTAGAGCTGTTTCGCATCTTGTGTTTTAATAGAAGTTGGTTACTTTTACGCAAACACTGAATTAGTAAATGTATTTTGCATCTGGTAGCATGTAGGTGCGTCAACATTTTACTGTATCATCGGATCTGGAATCCATATTTGGATTGTTAACTTCGTGCAAGTTTCTGTGGATGTCTCCTCTCTTCAAAGTATACATTTTACTATATATACTGGTTGGTTTCTGTGCAATACATTCTGAGCTTCAAATCGACCATTTTTAGTACCCACTGAATGCATTTTGCTTCCTTTTTTAATGATGTCTCTTGAACCTGTTGTATCAAATATTAATCAGTCCTTTCCGGCTTTCTGCTTCAAAAGCTGATAGGATCACCAGATGATTCGAGCCTGGGATTTCTTCGGAGTGACAATGCACGAAGATACATGAAGCAATTACCACAGTACCCAAGGCAGGACTTCCGCCTGCGCTTCCGCAACATGTCTGATGGTGCAGTTGATCTGTTAGAGAGAATGCTGGTGTTTGACCCAAGCAGACGCATCACTGGTACATGGGCTTGAACTAACTACTTGTATTAGTTTTGTTCGCTTTACTATGGCTCAAAATCATTTTTCATGCAGTTGACGAGGCTCTGCACCACCCATACTTGGCTTCTCTTCATGACATCAATGAAGAACCCACTTGCCCGGCACCTTTCAGCTTTGATTTTGAGCAACCATCTTTTACAGAAGAACATATGAAAGAGCTCATCTGGAGGGAAACTTTAGCATTTAACCCTGATCCTCCCTACTAAGAGCCAAGGTTTGTATCATATACGTCTGGTTGAAAATATTTCGTTTCTTAAAACCAATTATCTAAAAGAATGCAATGTGTCAGACGACTAATCTAGATCCTGGAATCCTGAGAATGTTCATACAGACTTGTTATTGATATTTATCTGCAATATTTCTGAGGTTGAGTAATTTAGATCTTGAAAATTGCACCCTTTTGGAAACCAAATATCTGCCTGGACCAGTAAGATTTAATTTGAGAACATACCGTGCTTCATATTCTATTTGTGAGTCAAGTCTTGTTTTTCCACGTTTCTTGTGTGTGTGCCAGTTCTTTGTTGTCTCAGTTCGTTTTGAATTTCATTTCATTTGGTTCAAGATTGTTTCCGGGATTCAAGTTAATTCATTTTGTTTTCCTTGGGAGCACAGACCAAATTACCAGCTGAGGGCATTGAAGATCTACCTCTAGCTCTAGTGAAGCCGATATTTCCATGTCTTGTGCATCTATTTATTTTATGCTCGCTTATTGGGCGAATGGGCATGGATTATTTGTTGCTGTAACTATTTCTTTTGGGGCCTTTCTGAAGAAACGACATTTGTATGAGATGGCTTGCGCCTGGGCTTGTATTATACCTGTTGATTGAATAAATTCTTCTTGTGTATCTAAGGCTTGTAATTTTGTGTACACTTATTTAAACATCCCATGTATATCTGAGTTAACATATTGCCTTTTATGATCTCAAGCATGTAATTTTGCATCTCGTGCCAGTCGTATTGAAGTTGTTGATACAAATTGCTCTGAAATTCCATTCACTGGTAGGTGTATCCCATAGTAAAAGTTCGTACATGCTATTCTACGTATTACTTGCAGTAGTTATTACTTCCTCCGTTCCCAAATACTTGTCTTTCTAGGCATTTCAAATGGACTCAACATACGGATGTATGTAGACATATTTTAAAGTGTAGATTTACTCATTTTGCGCCGTATGTAGTCACTTGTTGAAATCTCTAGAAAGACAAGTATTTAGGAACAGAGGGAGTAGAATCTTATCCTTAGGGCATCTCCAGCCGCGCCCACAAGAAGGCCTCCCCAGGCGTTTTTTTCACGGCCGTGGTAAAAACGGCCCGATCGTGCCCCTAGGAGCCCGATTTTACCGGCTTGGAAAGCAGCGCCAGCGGACCAGCCCGAACCCGCCTTATTTGGGGAGCCGGCGAAGTTTTTAGCGCGAAGAAACCGGGCCCGACGCGTCGGTGACAGTTTGCTTTTCGGCCCTTCGTCGTC
Organism: Aegilops speltoides; assembly: GCA_021437245.1. NCBI lineage: Eukaryota > Viridiplantae > Streptophyta > Magnoliopsida > Poales > Poaceae > Aegilops > Aegilops speltoides. The sequence goes on from CM038141.1 coordinate 284,675,734, forward strand.
CTCATCGCCTCGCTTCCGCGGCGAATCAATGCTAAAGCCGCCACGGTCAAGATCGCCATTGATGCTCACGGCGGCGCAGATGAAGGCCGGACGACGCGCGTCCTCGCCCTCGCCTCGCCCCGACGACGACGCCGCAGTGCCGCAGCGTGTGGGCGGCGCGTCGGCCTATATATGCCGCGCCGGCGCACTCGATCGCTTCACTCCTCCGCCGTCGCTCTTTCCTCTCCGTCGCCCCTTCCTCCTCTCTCTCTCCAATGGCGAACGCTTCCCAGCGGCGGCGGCGGCGAACGGCTTCGCCGCCGCCATCTCCATGAAGACGAGGCTCGCCTCCTTTACGAGGCGGAGTGCCCGTCCCGCCGGACATGCGGCTGCCGGCGTGGAGGATCGCGCCGGCGGCGTCGTGCCCGGTACCCTCCGGCGCGGCGCGGCGCGCGGAGATCGCCCGCGATCAGTCGAATCTGCCGCTGCGGCGAGGATCGTCATGATGACGCCCCGACGATCCGCTATGGGAGCCCTACTTCCGTCGCCGTCACGCCCAGCAGCTCGAGGCCACCAACGGCGTCGTGCCCTCCGGCGAGCAAAACTCGCCGCCGGCGTCGATGGCGGGCGTGCGGGCGACGCTGGACGCCGTCCTCGAGTACATCGAGGGCGGCAACACGCCGTGCCTCGACTACCCAGCCCCCTTCCTTTTCACGCCCCGGGAAGCTCCACAGACCCGAGGCGCATGGAGACCGGGGTCCTCCTCTTCGTCCGGTGGCTCGCCTTCGCCTCCGCCCGTCAGCCGGAGCCCCAGACACGCTGTGGCGCGCGCACCGCAGCTCCGGCGTCCGTGTCGGCGCCCGTCAGCCGAGCCCGCCGCCGCTTTGTCTCGTCGATCCCAAGCCGGAGCCCGCCCCGTCGAGCCCAAGAAGGAGCCCGCCTCCGCATGAGTACGAGGAGATAGCCCGCGCTTCTCCGACGAGGACGCCATGCGATGGGCGCGGAGGACTACCCGTGAGGAGACGGTCCGGCGATGCGCGGCCTCGAGGAAATCGCCGCCGCAAGCGCGGGCGCGAGGACGAGCAGCGGCGTCGTGATCCTCGGCAATGACGACGACGACGACGCCCCGGGCCTTCCAACCCGCCGCGCCAACCGGGAGGGTGTAGCGAGGACGCGGGCGGGCGGGCGGCGGCGGCGGCGACGGCGACGACGACGACGACGACGACGACGGCGGCGACTACATCGCGGTTCTACAGCCTCCTCGGCATGTAGACGCGTTAGGCGAACGGCGAGGAGACGGCGGATTAGCCCGCCGGTTTTTTTTGTAAAATATGTTTATGTTTGAACGAACTCGCGAAGTTTGCTATGTTTATGTCGTGTTTGCGCCGTGTTTGTGCCGTCTTCAAATTTTTGAAATACCATATGCCATTTTGGGGCATCACGCCCAAAGGCGCCGTTAGCGCGGTGCGCCCTGAGGCGATTTTTTGGCCCTCCTGGGGCCGAACGGCTGGAGATGCCCTAAAGCTTCCATTAGCAGCCTTCTCATGACTTGAAGACGTGGATGGAACCAAGCAGCATTGGGTGATTAAACTGATCCATTGTGGGTTTTCTTTTACGGTGAATAGACTTTATTCCTCAAGTGATTGTTATATCATTTAGGATGTACTCCATCCGTTCCTATAGACAACATATGGAGTAAAATGAGTGAATCTACACTCTAAAGTATGTATATATACATTCGTATGTACTCCCTCCGTCCGGAAATACTTGTCATCAAAATAAATAAGAGGGGATGTATCTAGATGTATTTTAGTTCTAGATACATCCCTTTTTGTCCATTTTGATGACAAGTATTTTCGGACGGAGGGAGTAATTCACAGTGGAATCTCTAAAAGGTCTTATATTTAGGATCGAAGGGAGTATAATGCAAGGTGTTGGTGCTTTGAGAAGTAAACCCAGTGCTTATTTGTAGAGGATGAATGTTTAATTAGGCACTTGTAGAAATAGGCACTGAAAAACCCGTTTGTTTTTCTAAGCACCTTCCTAAGCATATGTGATTGCACAAGGCATGCAACTTCATTAGCTTCACGAAGAGATTTGACAAAGTCCATCGCCAGCTGCTTCCATTCCATTTTTTTAAGGAGGTTAAACCCCGGTATCTACGTTATTATAATGCACATATCCATTTTTATTAATTACACTCTGTTCCTAAATATAAGGCGTAACGTTTTACATTTAGAAACATAGATAGTATTAAATAGAGTAAGCAACCATGGCTGAATCAAGATACTATGAAATAAACACCTACGACCAATTAAAGTCGTCTTCTTCCGTAGAAACTCCTTCAAGAAAGAATAAACATGAATAAACATCCTCGCGTCAATGTCGTTAGTCTGATCGAAGAGGGCATGAACAAGGATTTTCATCTTGTATGCCAAGACCAGTTAACAAAGACGAGTGTAGCAACAAGTAGATGATGCCTTCAACAAGATAATGACGCAATTTTGTTGATGCTTAGCCCGACTAATAAAGGCCAGTGCAAGATTTTTCACATCAGACATAAAAGGTGGTCTTCCAATCAACCATTGATAATGATGTGTTAGATAGTTGCCTTTGTTGTACTCCACGCCAGACCGAAAAGGCACTAACAGATACATGAGATGTCTTCCAACTAACGACCATCGACAGGTGCTTGCTCGTGGTGATTGCCACATCCGAACTAAGATATGCCTCCATTTGTAGTACCAATTCCACGACAAACTTGCAGTCTCACGGAAATTTGGCAAAAACTCTTGAGGTTCAAGACTTTACAACTGTGTTCGCACACGAACACGTCACTGTGTATCCTCGATGCCGGGGGTGATGCACCGCAACTCACGTCAAAGTGGACCCGTTCAGAAGCGCGGTACGCAAGCAATCCGGCGGGCGCTTTTGTTGACCCGAAACCCCACACTCCCGGGAGGGATGTTTTTAGGCAAGCTAGCGTGCCGAAAAATAACTTGTGACGTATTTACTCTAAAGACGATGTCAACACTCCATCCGCCATGTCTGCTTAGGGCGATAAGTATATATCGGCCATTGCTTGTGTGAACTTCTTGATGCAAACTTGGGCGAAATCTTCTCAACTTCATTAACAATCCAGTGATAAAGTTCCATTGATATGTATCTCCAAGCCATCCTCCGAACCATATTGTTCACCCTTTCACTAGGATTTTACAGATAAACAATAATGAACTTCCTCTAATCCTTACTTTTGCCTGCATAAAAATTTCATTAGTGGCCGAAGCGATGGGATTTGGTTCGGCCTTACCTATGTCGGCAAGAATAAACATCGACCATTGATAGATGTGCAATACACCATGACCAACATGGTAGTCGGATGCTTGCTATGCCAACTCTCTCCAATTGTCATGTCTAGATATATGACGAATATTAAAACAACCCAAGGTAAATTTTATGTCTAGACATACCTCAAGATAAACTAAAAGTGATTCATCAAAACATTCATAACCCTTGGATATTTGTTGCACTATACTAATAACAAAATACCGAAAGCCTCACTATGTACATCTCCTATAGTAAGGAAAAGCTCCAATCCAAATAACAATGCATATTCAGCTTTGATCATTTGTGCATAAATATTTTAAGCGGCATGAGGCTTCACAGAATAGCACCATAAGGAGATATATAAAAAACACCAACATCTTGGCCATCGCTACAAATGTAACCATCAATATATAATCACCATAGTACTAGAGAGATAAAGCTAAAATCAGCATTATGCATGATGTCAATATGATGCTCAATAATAAAATCAACCATGATTTGGCTTTACATAAATTCTGAAAACTAATAAGCCAAAGCACACCCAATAAAAACACAAGTCCACTTTGTAGTTTTTGGTGAATTAATCTATGCATAATATCTTCAATGGCATCAATTTGACAAATTTCTATGCAAGCACTTATCTCAGTCCCCACTCAAACTAAGGACGATGTTAGAATACCACACCGGTCATTCTTAGATATATTCTTAGGGTGATAGATAAATATCGGCCATTACCATGAGGTCTATGTAGAATTCACCAACCAAAGCATGAATAGCCGAAATAAACAAATGAAATAGCAATGAAATATTTCAGCCCCTTCGTATTAACAACAAAAATGTAACTAACCAAATGTATAGTGATTTGGTAATACCCTCTCATGATATAGAAAATTATGTTGCATCCATGGATCAAAATAAATCCATGGAGGGTAATTGATCAAACCTAGGGGTGAATTCCATGGCAAAGGCATCAATGACATGGTTGAAGAAAATGGATGATGTGCTAACCGAAGATTTTGATGTTGTGATGCACACCTTTGGCTTAATTATTTGTTGCTTCCATCCTTCTCTTTCTTTACTTTTATTGTACTTGTTACAATAGAAGCATGCACACCATTTTTCTTTTGATTGATCCTCTTGCGAACCCATGCCATGTTCTTCTTTTTCAGCTCTTGTGCACTAAAGATTTTGTAATTCCTTCTTTTGCCAATACAATAAGCCGAGTGGGCATTTCGGTTGGGATTCTGTTTGACCAATGGCAATTCTTTTTTGGCCTTGTGCAGCCTCAACTTGTTTTCTTCAGATTTGGCACTTCTGTTTTTAACAATTGATTGCTCCACTTCTTTGCTTTTTGTAGCCAATGTCAACATTTTAATTGGCTCTTTGTTATTTGAGATCAAATCTGAAGTAACACATTTACGACCATATTTCTTGACCCGGTATACTTGCTTGACCACCTCTTTCTTCTTTCTTGAGCTCCGGACAGATTCTTTTTTATTAAAACGGTCTTGAACATATGACTACTCACTGAACGTTGATCTTCTTGGAGCTGCATAATAATGGGGAACTGGTTTATAATAAGATGGAGAATGCGCCCTTGTATCATACTTGTCCCATGATGGATGTGGATCTACATGAGCATAGGGAGGCATCCACGACATTGGCATTGGCGGCCCAAAATAAGGATTAAAATTCTCACTTTGCCAATATCGATCCCCATATTTGCACCTTGGGGGCGATCTTGGTTTATTTGCATGATTTGGCCGATAAGATTCTTCTCTCCACTTTTCTTTTGATATTTATCCAATAGTTCAACGAAGGTGATTTTTGATCTCTTACACTTGCACTTATTTCGGCCTTTCTTTTGTTTTGATTTGCTTTCATTGACCATTGGATTTCCTTGCTGCCCCCCAGTCCTTGGCGTCTTCGTTGTAGCTTCAATGGAATTCTCACCCTCAAGTTTATGTTTATTGTGCTCTTCAACAAATTCTTTACTTGAAAGCTTGATCCTGTCACCTGTAGTTTTTACCTTCACTTTAGATGGATCGTCTTGAACCAGCCGATGCAAAAACTGTTTGCCATCGGGACTAATCATAATAGAATGGTCATCTTTTGGTCCAACAATTTCAATCGTCCTTTTTCAATGGCCGATTTAACTATTTGACGAAACATGTTGCAATCCTCAGAATTATTACAATACATTTGTCCCTGGATAGATGGCTCGACATGGTGATCAAGAATTCTAATATAATTATTTGTTAAAAACAAATCAAAGATTTGATCACACATGTTTGAATTGAAGGTGTACTTCCCAATTTCTAGCCGATCTTCCTGCGAGAACGGCTTTGTAACTAAGCACATGAATGGTTCAGATTTGGCATCTTCCCATTCGGCTATGAATTCTCTCTCGCATTGTTTTTCCGATGTCATTGGGTAAGATATTATACTAGCATCAATTTTCTCAAAAGAATTTAATCTTGTCTTTAAGTTTCTAAAACGAAAATGGTTAGAACATACATGCCTCAATTGAGACCAAGTGTAAGCCAAGTATGAAACAAGCAAAGCTACCCAATTAGATATGAACTTTGAATAAAGCAATGGCAAAAGCTTTGGTTGCAATAAATCACTATCGGTCTCTATGAATGGCGCAATGGGTTGGCCGATATGCTTAATGACAATTTTATTGCCAACAAGTAAATTGCCCTTCTTCATTGGTCTTTCAAAATTACTTATGAGAATTTTTATAATAGATGCATCAACAATGAAGTTGAGATGAAATCTGCAAATAGGTAAATTACTTTCAATGCAAACCTCTTCAAATATGTTCGGAGAGCATGATAGTGGTGTGACTTGAACAATATCTTGCTCCGTCTTTGGATGGCTTCCCAACGCCTCACCGCTCTCTTTTTCTTAGTTTCGTGCATCATTACATTGAAGATCTTTGTCAACTGAACTTTGTTGGGCTACTTGTTCTTGTACTTGAGGACAAGGTTGTTAGAATCACGATTCTGTTGTACGATTCTACGACTTTACGATCCAAACTAACCCCTCTGATTCTACAATTTTGGTCTCTAAAATCTACGTTTCTACAATCCTGATAGTGAAGATTCTACGATTTGTGATCCTACCATCGGAGCTCCGATCTAATTTAGAATCACGATTCAGACAACCTTGCTTGAGGATCTTCAATTTTTGTGGCACAAAACTCACTGGGCGAGAAGTAGGTTCCATTAACTTCAGAAAAATCAAGCATGGTCGTTTTGCTATGCTTTCTATGCCCTTTCTCAATAATGCTTGCCTTGATCGATTCAGAATATATACTACTTGATTATGTCTTTCCAATTGAAGGACTTTCACTTTCCGAATCATCTTTCTTTTCATTGATTCTACCAATTGGCAATGCTTATTTTCTTTGAGCCAATTCTTTTTCTATTTGTTTCTGGCGACGGGTAGCAGAATTGGCTTTAAGATTTTTCTCAATTTCAGTCCACTCCAGATATGATTACCCCCCAATGCTTTTAGATTCTTTCGGCAATGGCACACGGGTATTACCGAAACTTTGCAATTCTCCAGGGGGTGTATAGTATGATGTAGTACTAGGTGAAGGCATACACATTGTTGTAGAATCATATTTTTGCTCGTCAGTTCTATCGATTGGCAAAGATACATCTTCTCGTAAAACTTTAGATTTTATCGCATTATAATCAGGAACTAGGCCCTTATCATGTTCTTCAAGGCAAGGAGCACTAATCCTCTTATTTTGGGCTAAACTCTTCAATGCAACAACAACAACTACTACCTTATCCTCTACAATATTAGGCACAACCATTCCTGTAAAATTGACATTTATTCGGCTATGACCATGAAGGTTTGAAGCCAAATTATGAACATCTACAGTTGTGTATAGTGCCGTAAAATTATTAACGTGAGGTGTAGCATATGATGGTTGAGAGTAATTGGACGAATAACTACTAGCATGAACAATTCTCCCATCCATTGACATGTATGGACTAGTATATTGCAAATTAGTTGTCGATGAATAAAAGGGTGAAACGCTTCCAACATGTGGCGTTTCAAATTTATTTACCGAACTCATCATGTTGTTCATCGGCATAACGATTTGTGGGGTTGCCGATGCATGAGAGTTGGAATACATATGATGCATGTTACTAGTATCATAAGAAGTTAAAGCATGTAAATTACTTTGAATCGGCCCTTGCACGTAATTAGATGCATGATTGACAAAACTAGGGTTGGCCGTTAGAGTATACTCATTGAGCGATCTAGTAACACCATATGAATTATTTGCATTTACATAAGGGGATTCAGTATTCATATTACCTTTGTAGATAGCAAATCCTTGATGACGATCTCTTCGTAGCAAGAACGGGGCGGAGACCGTTCAAAGCTTCTTCCCCAGCGGAGTAGCCAAAAAGTGTGTTCGCACACGAACATGTCATCGTGTACCCTCGACGCCGGTGGTGATGCACCACAGCTCACATCAAAGGAGACCCAGCCGTGTCGTGGGAGTGAGTCTGATAGTATGAGTAGGGGGTACATAAGAGGAGGCAAGGTCCTAGCTACAGTGAGGTTGTACATGCAAGTTTACGAGTTCAGGCCCCTCTCGGTGGAGGTAACAACCCTACGTCTCGGTGCCCGGAGGCTTGTCGACTGGATTATGCGTGGAAGTTACAGGGGGTGAGAACCCTTGTGCCTGAGGAGGGGGCGGCTTATATAGAGTGCACCAGGCCCCTCGCAGCCCTCAGTTACACAAGGTTCAATGTGAGTTAAGGCAGGGGCGTTACTGGTAACGCCAGCTATTAATGTTCTTTATGACAATGGAGTGAACGCCTGACCGTTGCCATCCTGGGGTGGCTTTAGATCTTCTGTACTCCGAGTGATTCTTCGTATGGTCGAGTGGAATTGGGGTGTCCGAGTGGAATCTTCTGTCGAATGGATTGCACTTCAAGGTGATTTCAGTCGGTGCCTTCTATTGGACTTTGAATGTCTTTGACTCTAGGGCAGTGTCCTTGGGTAGGGTGTCTGGGTCAGGGCTAAGACCCTACCCTAGGTACGTGTCATTGTCATTATCCCCCGAATGGATTGAGGTCCGAGTGAAGAAGGGTTGAAGTTGGTTACGATTCGATTCCATGCTTCAGAGGCATTTCATAGAGATCTGGAAAGCACACTGGTACTTTAACCCTGCATCAATAGCCTTGATCGATTCTGGTTTCTGAGATCGCCGACTGAATTATGCAGTAAATCTTCGAGTGAATCAGAGTGTGAAATCTTTTGACGCGATTGAATGCTCCGCGGTCTCCGGATCTCACGGGATTCGAAATTTTGGAGAAGCGCGCGGAACGGGGCATGGCGCAGTAAACGAAATGAGCAGATAGGGACTCCTCGATCTTCGCGCCACCTTTTTCTCCACGTATCAAGCCAGCGCATATGACAGGATGCGATAAGATTCCTTGGGCCCACGGGTCAACCACTCGAAAGCAACCCCATAAAAAGTGCCGAGGCCGATGCGAGGCACTGTGCATTCCATTCGATCCCCTTCCTCTCTACCTCTCCACCTTGCTTCTCTCTACTCTCCACGCCTCTGCTCGGCCCTCTTGAGCTTCGCTGCCATGGTGAAGGACCAGACCTCGGCCCTGGAGTGAGCGAAGAAGGCAGCAAAAGGCAAGAAGACGGTGAGGGGGTCGACGCCGCGGTCCGGTCTGCCGCCTGGTTGGATCCAGGGGGACTGGATCCATTCCACCATTATGAAGGAAGACCTAGAGAACCTAGCCACCGACGGCCTGATTGCCCATGGGTCTTGGAGGCTGTCAGAGGGAGAATCTGAGCCTCAGCCGCGCGAGGGTGAGTGCATCCTTCTCACCACCCATGTCGAGCGAGGTTTCTCTCTGCCTCCGCACCCATTCTTCGGGGCTTTTTGAATTTCTTCGGCGCTTAGATCCACCACTTTCCTCCCAACACGATCTCGTATCTTGCCGCGTTCATCTCAATGTGCGAAAACTTCCTGGTGTGCCAGCCACACTAGGGTCTGTTCAAACACATATTCACTTGTCATTCTCAGACGGTGAAGAAAGCTAACCTGGATGATGAAAAGACGCACGTGATCCAGATGTGCGGGGGGTTAGGGATCCAAATGAGAGGTAAGAGTTCTTTTCCCCCCATGACCTTTCCCGAGTCAGTCAGGGAATGGCAGTCAACTTGGTTCTACTGCAAGGACATTCCGACTCCTGGTCAGCCGACTGGCCTTCCCCCTTTCATTATGGAGAGACTCCGCACCCCTCGTTCACTAGTTGTAGCGCAGGAGGAGAAAGGGGAGGTGCGTATGTTAGTCGACACCGTCGTTGCGTTGGTTCAAGGTGGAGTGATGGGTATGGATCTATTGGAGGTATTCCTCAATCGACGCATCCAGCCCGTGCAGGCCCGTGACCACCCTATGTGGATGTACTTGGGTCCAGAGGACACTGCTCGAACCCACCTGGAGGAGGTTGATGAGGAGACGGTGGCTCAGTGGCTCAGGAGCATTATCGGCAACAAGGATAACCCCAGGGAGTCCAGGAGGATTCTGCCATTCGACGCCAACAATGCTCCAGAAGAGGTCGGACTCAATTTTCCAAGTGTTTCTTCCTTTCGATCTGTGATTGTTCTTGAATCCGACTGATACTTATAACTTGTGTTTTGCAGATTTTCACCAATATGTACTCGATGCCGAATGGAGAGCAATACCAAGAAGGAGTTGAGAGTGATTGATACGTATCCAACGTATCTACTTTTCCTAACACTTTTCCACTTGTTTTGGACTCTAATTTGCATGATTTGAATGAAACTAACCCCGGACTGACGCTGCTTTCAGCAAAACTACCATGGTGTTAATTTTGTGCAAAAATAAAAGTTCTCAGAATGGAACAAAACTTTGCAAGGATTTTTTATACAATAAAAGAGAATTTCTGGAGCCAGGATGGTCCTGAGGGGGGCACCTGGGTGGGCACAACCCATCAGGGCGCACCAGCCCCCCAGGTGCGCCCAGGTGGGTGCTGCCCACCTGGTGGCCCCGCTGACCTCCAAACCAACGCTATAAAATCCCATATTTCTAGAAAAAATCAGGGAGAAAGAATTATCACGTTTCACGAGATGGAGCCGCCGCCAAGCCCTGTTCTTCCTCTGGAGGGCAGATCTGGAGTCCGTTTGGGGCTCCAGAGAGGGGGATCTTTGATCTTCATCATCACCAACACATCTCCATCGCCAATTCCATGGTGCTCCCCACCGGCGTGAGTAATTCCTTCGTAGGCCCGCGGTTGGTGAGGAGTTGGATGAGATTCATCATCTAATTGAGTTAGTTTTGTTAGGGCTTGATCCCTAGTATCCACCATGTTCTGAGATTGATGTTGCTATGACTTTGCCATGCTTAATGCTGGGCCCGGGTGCCATGATTTCAGATCTGAACCGTTTATGTTATTACCATTATATCCATGTTCTAGATCCGATCTTGCAAGTTATATTCACCTACTACGTGTTATGATCCGGCAACCCGGAAGTGACAGAAGTCGGGACCACTCCCGATGATGACCATTGTTTGAGGAGTCCATGTCTTCATCGTGTGCTAATGCTTTGTTCCAGTTCTCTATTAAAAGGAGGCCTTAATATCCCTTAGTTTCCAATAGGACCCTGCTGCCATGGGAGGGTAGGACAAAAGATGGCATGCAAGTTCTTTCCATAAGCATGTATGACTATTTACGGAATCCATGCCTACATTATATTTATGAACTGGAGCTAGTGCCGTATCGCCCTAGGTTATCGTTGTTGCTGCTACTATCATCAAAACTATCATACTACTGTGCTACTAATCAATTTGCTGCAGATAATTAATCTCCAGGTGTGGTTGAATTGACAACTCAACTACTAATACCTTCAAATATTCTTTGGCTCCCAATGTGTCGAATCTATAAATTTGGGTTGAATACTCTACCCTCGAAAACTGTTGCGATCCCCTATACTTGTGGGTTATCAAGACCTTTTTCTGGCGCCGTTGCCAAGGAGCATAGCTATATTTGTTGAGCCACTTGGGATTATTATCATATTATCACTATGAAGAATATGAAGGATGCTAAGACTAAGATTTTCCCCTCAAAGACGAGGGGAGGTAAGGAACTACCATCCAGTTCTGCTTTAGATTCACCTTCTATTATAAGTAATCTTGCAACTCCACAACATGCTATTAATTCTGATATGTCGCAAGTTATTGATGATGCTACTTCTGCTATGAATGTTGCTCATGATGATGATGCTAGTACCTTACTTGATGATAATGTGCCACTAGGTGAATTTCTTGATGAACAAATTGCTAGAGTAAGACAACATGATGTTGTTGAATCTGATGATGAACTTGAAACTGAAACTACTGAAACACCTACTAGAACTAGTCCTCCTAAATATGAATTCCAAAGGTAGCGAAATGTTACACTATGAGTGAGGAGACAACTAGAGATATTCTTGCTTGTAAGGATAGAGATGATCTAGAGAAATTACTATGCAAGTATAAAGAAAAATCTCTGAATGCTAAAATGGAATATGATCCTGAATTTGCTACTTCACCTATTGTTATTGCTGATAAGGATTATGAATTCTCTGTCGACCCAGAGTTAATCACTTTGGTTGAATCTGATCCTTTCAATGGTTATGAAACTGAAACTGTTGTGGCACATCTTACTAAGTTGAATGCTATAGCTATCATTTTTGCTCATGATGAGTAGATTCGCTATTACTATATTCTCAAGTTATTTCCGTCATCATTAGAGAGTGATGCTCAATCTTGGTACAATACTCTTGCTCCTAGTTGTGTGCGTAGTCCCCAGGATATGATCTAATACTTCTCTGAAAAATATTTCCCTGCTCATAAGAAACAAACTGCCTTGCAGGAAATATTTAGCTTTATGCAATTGAAGAAGAGAGTCTCCCACAAGCTTGGGGGAGGCTTCTCCAATTGTTTAATGATTTGCTTGATCATCCTCTTAAGAAAAATGAAATACTTGATATCTTCTATAATGGACTAACCGATGCTTCTAGGGACTTCCTAGATAGTTGTGTTGGTCGTGTTTTCAGGGAACGAACTATTGAGCAAGCTGAGGAATTATTGAATAACATATTGAAAAATTATGATGATTGGACTCCTCTTGAAGCACCTATTAAACCCATTCCGAAGAAGAGGGGTATCTTATATCTCAGTCCTGAAGATATGCAAGAGGCAAAGAAATCTATAAAGGAAAAATGTATTAAGGGCGAGGATGTTAATAATTTACCACCTATCGAAGAAATACATGGGCTTGAAGCACCACCACCACCCAAGGTGGTAGAGGTAAAATCTTTAATGAAATTTCAATGATAGTGATGATCCTCGTAATAAACATCCTAGTCAATGCCTTTATGAGTTTGATAATTACATTAGAAAGCAAGATCACTTCAATGCAAATGTTATGAAACAATTGAAATACAACTCTCATATGATTGCTCGCTTAAGTGACTTGTTATTTAGAATCTCAAATGATGTTAGAGGTGTAGGAAAACATGCCTCTATGGTTCAAACTCAATTAGAACAAGTTGCTAAATCTCAAAGAGAGTTACTTGATGAAATGAATAATAATATAAGTGACTTTGTTGTTAGAGTAGCAATTAGAGGAGGTAAAATGACTCAGGAACCACTTTATCCTAAGGGACACCCAAAGAGAATTGAACAAGATTCTCAAAGGAACAACACCACTACACCTAGTTCTTCTAAAAAGAAAAGGAAGAAGAAAAATGATAAGACTTTGCCTGCCCCTAGTGAACCTGAAGTAGAAAAACCTCCTGATAATGATAATAAAGTCTCTATCTCTGATGCTGAAACTCAATCTGGTAATGAACACTCACCTTTTGATAATGAAAAAGATAATGATGAGATTCATGAAACCACTCAACCTAATGATAAAGAACCAGATAATGATGTTGAGATAGAACCAGCTGTTGATCTTGATAATCCACAACCTAAGAATAAAACATATGATAAAAGAGACTTTGTTGCTAGAAAACATGGTAAGGACAGAGAACCATGGGTTCAAAAGCTTATGCCCTTTCCACCTAAGTCAACTAAAAAGAAAGATGATGAAGAATTTGAACGCTTTGCTGAAATGATTAGGCCAGTCTTTTTGCGCACTCGCTTGACTGATATCTTGAAAATGCCTCCTTATGCAAAGTATATGAAAGACATCATCACCAATAAGAGAAAAATACTGGAAGCTGAAATCTCCACTATGCTTGCTAATTACACTTTCAAAGATGGAATACCTAAAAAACTTGGAGATCCGGGAATACTGACTATACCTTGCTCCATTAAAAGAAATTATGTGAAAACTGCTTTATGTGATTTGGGAGCTGGTGTTAGTGTTATGCCTTTCTCTTTATATAAAAGACTTGATTTGAATAAAATCACACCTACTAAAATATCATTGCAAATGGCTGATAAATCAACTGCCATACCTATCGGTATTTGTGGGATGTGCCTGTTGTTGTTGCTAACGTTACTATTTTGACTGACTTTGTTATACTTGAGATGCGTGAGGATGAAAACATGTCGATTATTCTTGGTAGACCCTTCTTGAATACCACAGGGGCTATTATTGATTGTAATAAAAGCAAGGTCACTTTTCATATCAATGGTAATGAGCATAAGCTGCACTTTTCGAAGAAACAATTCCAAGTGAATGGTATTAATGTTATTGAAAAATCTCCTACAATCACTATGGAACTTTTCAACTACCTCTACCTACTGTCAAAAAGAAATATGAAATACTTATTATTGGGGACATTCATATCCCCATTGAGGTAACCTAGTGATTTACGAAAGTTCTTCGGTTTCATACTAATCGAAAGTGGTTGTTAATAAGACTTGATCAACCTTATTAATGGATCATTTTTTAGAGGTATGAAGTTGATGAATTTAGTAAGCACTATCTTCTGTCCCCACCTTTCATTTTCTATTTTTATTAGTTAAGTAAAATAAAATGCCATGCTTTGTCAGTTTTCTGCTTTTTCTGTGCAATAAAAAAAGACCAAAAATAAAAGTTCTCAGAATGCTCTAAAAATCTGACATGATTTTTTTCCTGAATATTTATGAATTTATGGTGCAAATAATACCTAAGGGAGGTGCACCAGGTGGGCACGACCAACCAGGGCACGCCAGCACCCCTAGGCGTGCCCTGCTGGGTGCTGCCCACCTGGTGGGCCCCCTCACTTACTTCTTCCTCCCACAACACTCCATTCACACAGAAAAAAAATCATTACCACTCTATCTCTCGTGTTCTTGCTCCTGAGACCTGCTACCTCTTGAGCATGCGTTGGTTTTCCCTTGAAGAGGAAAGGGTGATGCAGCAAAGTAGCGTAAGTATTTCCCTCAGTTTTTGAGAACCAAGGTATCAATCCAGTAGGAGGCTACACGCAAATCCCTCGTACCTACACAAACAAATAAGAACCTTGCAACCAACGCGATAAAGGGGTTGTCAATCCCTTCACGGCCACTTGCAAAAGTGAGATCTGATAGAGATAATAAGATAAATATTTTTGGTATTTTTATGATATAGATTGGAAAGTAAAGATTGCAAAATAAAATAGATCAGAAACTTATATGATGGAAAATAGACCCAGGGGCCATAGGTTTCACTAGTGGCTTCTCTCAAGATAGCATAAGTATTACGGTGGGTGAACAAATTACTGTCGAGCAATTGATAGAAAAGTGCATAATTATGAGAATATCTAGGCATGATCATGTATATAGGCATCACGTCCGCGACAAGTAGATCAAAATGATTCCGCATCTACTACTATTACTCCACAAATCGACCGCTATCCAACATGCATCTAGAGTATTAAGTTCATAAGAACAGAGTAACGCATTAGGCAAGATGACATGATGTAGAGGGATAAACTCAAGCAATATGATATAAAACCCATCTTTTTATCCTCGATGGCAACAATACAATACGTGCCTTGCTGCCCTCGCATCCTTTGGGAAAAGACACCGCAAGATTGAACCCAAAGCTAAGCACTTCTCCCATTGCAAGAAAGATCAATCTATTAGGCCAAACCAAACTGATAATTCAAAGAGACTTGCAAAGATAACCAATCATACATAAAAGAATTCAGAGGAGATTCAAATATTGTTCATACATAATCTTGATCATAAACCCACAATTCATCGGATCTTGACAAACACGCTGCAAAAAGAGTTACATCGAATAGATCTCCAAGAAAATCGAGAAGAACTTTGTATTGAGAATCAAAGAGAGAGAAGAAGCCATCTAGCTAATAACTATGGACCCGAAGGTCTGTGGTAAACTACTCACACTTCATCGGAGAGGCTATGGTGTTGATGTAGAAGCCCTCCGTGATTGATCCCCCCTCCGGCGGAGTGCCGGAAAAGTCCCCAAGATGGGATCTCATGGGTACAGAATGTTGCGGCGGTGGAAATAGGGTTTCGTGGTGCTCCCCGATGATTTCAGGGTATATGGATATATATATAGGCGAAGGAAGTCGGTTAGGGGAGCCACGAGGGTGGGGGGCGCGCCCACCCCCTTGGGGCGTGCCTCCCTGCCTCGTGGCCGCCTCATTTCTTTCTTGACGTCCACTCCAAGTCTCCTGGATTACGTTTGTTCCAAAAATAACTCTCCCGAAGGTTTCATTCCGTTTGGACTCCATTTGATATTCCTTTTCTGCGAAACACTAAAATAGGCAAAAAAACAGCAATTTGGGCTGGGCCTCCGGTTAATAGGTTAGTCCCAAAAATAATATAAAGTGCTTAGTAAAGCCCAATAAACATCCAAAACAGGTAATATAATAGCATGGAACAATCAAAAATTATAGATACATTGGAGACGTATCAAGCATCCCCAAGCTTAATTCCTGCTCGTCCTTGAGTAGGTAAATGATAAAAACAAAATTTTTGATGTGGAATGCTACCTAGCATATTTCTCAATGTAATTTTCTTTACTGTGGCATGAATGTTCAGATCCAAATGATTCAAGATAAAAGTTTAATATTGACATAATAATAGTAATACTTCAAGCATACTAACAAAGCAATCATGTCTTATCAAAATAACATAGCCAAAGAAAGCTTATCCCTACAAAATCATATAGTTAGGTCATGCTTCATTTTCGTCACACAAAAATGCTCCCATCATGCACAACCCCGGTTTCAGCCAAGCAATTGGTTCATACTTTTTAACGCACTTCAGATTTTTCAACCCTCGCGCAATACATGAGCGTAAGCCATGGATATAGCACTATGGGTGGAGTAGAGTATGATGATAGGGATTATGTGGAGAAGACAAAAAAGGAGAAAGTCTCACATTGACGCGGCTAATCAACGGGCTATGGAGATGCCCATCAATTGATGTCAATGCGAGGAGTAGGGATTGCCATGCAACGGATGCACTAGAGCTATAAATGTATGAAAGCTCATCAAAAGAAACTAAGTGGGTGTGCATCCAACTTGCTTGCTCACGAAGACCTAGGGCATTTTGAGGAAGACCATCATTGGAATATACAAGCCAAGTTCTATAATGAAAAATTCCCACTAGTGTATGAAAGTGACAACATAGGAGACTCTCTATCATGAAGATCATGGTGCTTTGAAGCACAAGTGTGGAAAAAGGATAGTAACATTGTCCCTTCTCTCTTTTTCTCTCTTTTTTTATTTGGGCTTCTTTGGCCTCTTTTTTTATTTGGGCTTCTTTGGCCTCTTTTTATTTTCCATAAAGTCCGGAGTCTCATCCCGACTTGTGGGGGAATCATAGTCTCCATCATCCTTTCCTCACTTGGGACAATGCTTAATGAAGATCATCACACATTTATTTATTTACAACTCAAGAATTACAACTCAATACTTAGAACAAAATATGACTCTATGTGAATGCCTCCGGCGGTGTACCGGGATATGCAATGAATCAAAGAGCGACATGTATGAAAGAATTATAAAGGTGGCTTTGCCACAAATATGATGTCAACTACATGGTCATGCAAAAGCACTATGACAATGATGGAGTGTGTCATAATAAACGGAACGGTGGAAAGTTGCAAGGCAATATATCTCGGAATGGCTATGGAAATGCCATAATAGGTAGGTATGGTGGCTGTTTTGAGGAAGATATAAGGAGGTTTAAGTGTGATAGAGCCTATCGTATCATGGGGTTTGGATGCACCGGTGAAGTTTGCACCAACTCTCAAGGTGAGAAAGGGCAATGCACGATACCGTAGAGGCTAGCAAATATGGAAGGGTAAGAGTGCGTATAATCCATGGACTCACATTAGTCATAAAGAACTCATATACTTATTGCAAAAGTTTATTAGCCCTTGAAGCAAAGTACTACTATGAATGCTCCTAGGGGAAGGGTTGGTAGGAGTTAACCATCGCGTGATCCCGACCTCCACTCATAATGAAGGCAATCAAAGAACACCCCATGCTTCAAATTTGTCACACAATGTTTACCATACGTGCATGCTACGTGACTTGCCAACTTTAACACAAGTATTTCTCAATTTCATAATTACCCAACTAGCATGACTCTAACATTACCACCTTTATATCTCAAAACAATTATCAAGTATCAAATTGATCATAGTGTTCAATGCACTCTATATGATAGTTTTTATTATACCCAACTTGGATGCCCATCATATTAGGACTAATTTTATAACCAAAGCAAATACCATGCTGTTCTAAAAGACTCTCAAAATAATATAAGTGAAGCATGAGAGATCAATAATTTCTACAAAATAAAACCACCGTCGTGCTCTAAAAAGATATAAATGAAGCACCAGAGCAAAATTGTCTAGCTCAAAAGATATAAGTGAAGCACATAGAGTATTCTAATAAATTCTGATTCATGTGTGTATCTCCCAAAAGGTGTGTACAGCAAGGATGATTGTGGTAAACTAAAAAGCAAAGACTCAAACCATACAAGACGCTCCAAGCAAAACACATATCATGTGGTGAATAAAAATATAGCCTCAAGTAAAGTTACCGATGAACAAGACGAAAGAGGGGATGCCTTCTGGGGCATCCCCAAGCTTAGGATTTTGGTTGTCCTTTTATCTTGGGGTGCCTTGGGCATCCCCAAGATTAGGCTCTTGCCACTCCTTATTCCATAATCCATCAAATCTTTACCAAAAACTTGAAAACTTCACAACACAAAACTTAACAGAAAATCTCATGAGCTCCGTTAGTGCAAGAAAGCAAACCACCACTTTAAGTTACTGTAATGAACTCATTCTTTATTTATATTGGTGTTAAACCTACTGTATTCCAACTTCTCTATGGTTCATACCCCCCGATACTAGCCATAGATTCATCAAAATAAGCAAACAACACACGAAAAACAGAATCTGTCAAAAACCGAACAGTCTGTAGTAATCTGTAACTTTCGAATACTTCTGTAACTCCAAAAATTGTGAAATAAATTGGTGGACGTGAGGAATTTGTCTATTAATCATCTGAAAAAAGAATCAACCTAAAAGCATTATGGTGGGTGAACAAATTACTGTCGAGCAATTGATAGAAAAGTGCATAGTTATGAGAATATCTAGGCATGATCATGTATATAGACATCACGTCCGCGACAAGTAGATTGAAATGATTCTACATCTACTACTATTACTCCACCCATCGGCCGCTATCCAGCATGCATCTAGAGTACTAAGTTCATAAGAACAGAGTAACGCATTAGGCAATATGACATGATGTAGAGGGATAAACTCAAGCAATATGATATAAACCCCATCTTTCTATCCTCGATGGCAACAATACAATACGTGCCTTGCTGCCCCTGCTATCACTGGGAAAGGACACCGCAAGATTGAACCCAAAGCTAAGCACTTCTCCCATTGCAAGAAAGATCAATCTAGTAGGCCAAACCAAACTGATAATTCGAAGAGACTTGCAAAGATAACCAATCATACATAAAAGAATTCAGAGGAGATTCAAATATTGTTCATAGATAATCTTGATCATAAACCCACAATTCATGGATCTTGACAAACATGCCGCAAAAAGAGTTACATCGAATAGATCTCCAAGAAAATCGAGAAGAACTTTGTATTGAGAATCAAAGAGAGAGAAGAAGCCATCTAGCTAATAACTATGGACCCGAAGGTCTGTGGTAAACTACTCACACTTCATCAAAGAGGCTATGGTGTTGATGTAGAAGCCCTCCGTGATCGATTCCCCCTCCGGCGGAGCGCCGAAAAAGGCCCCAAGAAGGGATCTCACGGGTACAGATGGTTGCGGCGGTGGAAATAGGGTTTCATGGTGCTCCTGGATGTTTTCAGGGTATATGAGTATATATAGGCGAAGGAAGTCGGTCAAGGGAGCCACGAGGGTGGGGGGCGCGCCTACCCCCCTTGGGCGCGCCTCCCTGCCTCATGGCCAGCTCTTTTCTTTCTTGACGTCCACTCGAAGTCTCCTGGATTGCGTTTGTTCCAAAAATAACTCTCCTGAAGGTTTCATTTTGTTTGGACTCCGTTTGATATTCCTTTTCTATGAAACACTAAAATAGGCAAAAAAAAGCTGCAATTTGGACTGGGCCTTCGGTTAATAGGTTAGTCCCAAAAATAATATAAGAGTGTATAGTAAAGCCCATTAAACATCCAGAACAGGTAATATAATAGCATGGAACAATCAAACATTATAGATACGTTGGAGACGTATCAAGACCGTGGATTTCGATCTCTTTGCTCGAAGCTCCGTTTCTCAAACTGTTTCAGGGACTTTTTGCTTGGTATGTGACTCCTCGATGTGTCCAATTAGTTTTTGTTTTAGTGGTTTTTATTTAGAATAATTAGCTACTCTTAGTGCTGCTGTGGATGAGCTTGCATGTTGAATTCTTTGAGTTCTAAGTAGTTTGAATGCTTGCTATGGCCTCTATACATCCCTATGAGTAGTTGCTACCAATCTTGTAAAGTTTTGTTGAGAAAACATTTGTGGACTAAAAATTTCAGAATTTTGTTCATAGGAAAAAGATGAATATCTTTAGGAAGTTTTCTTCCAAGAAGAACTCCAAGGGGGTTATTGGGCAGTCTTCTAACAATGATCTTCATACCCCGAGGTTGGCAGAACTACGGCCGTGTGAGTGGCCGGACAATGATTTCATGGAGGAGGCCGGAATCCTCCAAGAGTTCAACCAATATGCTGCTAATGCCGGCCTCACCAACTTCATCGCAGCTGAATGCAAACAGTATCATCTCCTCACAAACTCCTGTGTGCAAAACTTTCAGTTCCATTCTAGGAATAATCCTCCTGAGGTGTCTTTTAACTTATATGCTGAACCCCGCCAAATTCCACTTATTGAATTTTGTGACATATGCATCCTTCCTTCTGATGGGGGTTTGGTGGAGCCTAGGCCCTCAGAGTTTGATGGTTTTTACCGTACTCTGATAGTGGGGGATGAGAGAGGAGTATTGGCTATAACTGCCGCTAGCTTGCAGTTTCCTGCCGCGCATTATTTTGCTTTATTTATCACAAAGTGCTTGTTAGCGAGAGAGAAGGTGGGTTCACTTAGTGCTCCAGACTTTGATGTTTTACGTCGCGCACTTTATGGCGACAATACTTTTAGCTTGGGAGCTATTGTGGCATGTCGCCTCCACCTTAACAGATTCAAGGGTAAAATACGTGGTGGCATTTACGCTACTCGTTTGGCTACTCACTTCAATGTGCAGATACGCCAACATGATCACCCCTTGCCCAAGGTTTACCTTGACAGAGCATCTATGTTGGACCATCATTTTCTTGATGTCGATAGCCCTGATCTTAACTTACCTTATAATTTAGTTTTTAGTGAGACTACTCGTGATGTTATCCCCTTGCCTGCACCTGCTTTGTTTGATTATGTTGCCAGGAACGGATACAGAATCATGCCTGAGGACATTGTCGCGTACCGGAACAACTTGGCGGCAGCACATGCGGAGCCTTAGTAGTGGGACCCTATGGTGCCTACTCCCCAGCACTTCAACATTTGACCTCACGGCTTCTACGATTGGTGATTACCCAGCTAGGCAAAAAGCCTAAGCTTTGGGGAGTATGTATTTCCACCGACATTATATCCATGTTCACACATTTCATTCCAGTTGTCGATGTCCACACTTTTTCATTATATCATCCATGTTTAATTTATTTACTTGCATTCTTCTTGTGTGTTTGAAAAACTTTGAGAAAATCCAAAAATATGTTTGTTGCTTCTTTTTTATTTCTCTTTCTAGCTTAAATTGTTGTAGCATTAAAAGAAAACCCAAAAAGATTTCCTTGTTCCTCTTTTACTTGTTGGGAGCTTTCCCGTGTAAAGAGTTTTTCTCGTTTTTGCTTTTCCCTTTTTTGTTTTCTTGCTTTCGAAAAACCAAAAACTCCAAAAATATTTTAGTGTGTTTCTTTGAATTTCTTTTTCTTTTATCGAGTCATACCGAGGAGAAGACCACGATGAAAATGTTGAGTGGATCTCATTTGCATTATGTTGATATAATAAAGAGCCCATATTACCTTGTCTTCTCCTCTTGAATAAAATGTTTGCAGATTCTAGCTTAGTTCATGGCACACTTGCACTATTATTATTTCAAATCATTCGGTCATGCAAGTGAAAGGCAATAATGACGATATTAGATGAATTGGCCGTGGCAGAGAGAAACGGGTATGAACTCGACTTGTTCTGTTTTTGTAAATATGTTTAACCTAGTATCCATGCTTCAGCCTATTATGATCAAACATGTTTGCAATGACAATTAGAGATTATAGTTTCTCATGCCATGCATAAGTATCTAGGAGTGAATAATGACTTATCTTGGATATCAACATTGCATTAAAATGATTGTGATGTAGTATGATGATATGGTATCCTCCTCAGAATGTTCGAGTGGCTTGACTTGGCACATGTTCATGCATGTAGTTAAATCAAATCCAACATAGCCTCTATGATATTTATGTTCATGGTGTTCATATCCTACTCATGCTAGTTTCCAATGTTACTTATGCGTAATGCATGTTCATGACCGTTTTTGCTCTCTAGCTGGCCGCTTCTCAACCTATTTACTAGCCTTCGCCTGTACTAAGTGGGAACTCTGCTTGTACACCTGAAACTCAAGTTATTCCGGATGAGTCTACCATATCTACCTATATGCAGTATTACCCTGCCGTCCTAAGTAAATTTGCATGTGTCACTTCTAAAAACTTCAACTAAATATCCTTTTTGTGTGCTTGGATCGTTCATGGAACGTCAGGAGGTAGTCGATATCTTCCATGCTAAGCGGCTTATTCTCAGGTCGAGTGTTTATTCACTCGCTATCGCACGAGAAAAGGGTGGTAATAGGGATGCCCAGTCCCAAACTGCAAAAGGAAAAGAGCTTACAAATAATCAAACAAAACTCCCAATGGAGTCATAACCTTTACATTTCCGCTTGGGAACCGCCACTAGCGTGCTTAGCATGAAAGGTATTGATAACTGGTGGTCATGAAGTGAATGAGAAGGGTGCATGTCTCAAAATATCATTTACTTCTATTTTAAAAACACGAGCTCTGGCACATCTACAAATCATTGCTTCCCTCTGCGAAGGGACTATCCATTTACTTTTATGTTGTGTCATCACCTTCTCAAATAAGCGCCAGAACCTGAGAGCACTGTTGTCATGCTGATGCATTGTGTATAGCTAATGTTGGGTGCATCATGACTGGATCTTTTCTACCATGAATTACAATGTTTAGTCGCGGCTTGAACTTTGAGGGTGCTCTGCATTTATGTTTTGCGGTCTCAGAAAGGGCTAGCGAGATACCACTATTGTCATATTATATCATGGTTGTTTTGACAATGTGTTGCTATTTGAGATATTTTATTATTGCTCTATAGTTGTTTATGTCATTGATATGAGTCAATATAATTTTTAAGAGTTAATGTCAACATGGTTAGTCATAATCTTTGCTGAAAACATGGGTGCTGTTTAAGCTTATTTATGAAACAAGAGCAAAAGAGTTTGTAAAAGTTTTTCTGTTTCACTTTCAGTTTATCAACTGAATTGCTTGAGGACAAGCAAAGGTTTAAGCTTGGGGGAGTTGATACGTCTCCAACGTATCTACTTTTCCTAACGCTTTTCCTCTTGTTTTGGACTCTAATTTGAATGATTTGAATGAAACTAACCCCAGACTGACGCTGTTTTCAGCAGAACTACCATGGTGTTATTTTTGTGCAGAAATAAAAGTTCTCGGAATGGAACGAAACTTTGCGAGGATATATACAATAAAAGAGAATTTCTGGAGCCAGGATGGACCTGAGGGGGCCACCTGGGTGGGCACAACCCACCAGGGAGCGCTAGCCCCCCCAGACACGCCCAGGTGGGTGCTGCCCACCTGGTGGCCCCACTGACCTCCAAACCGACACTATAAAATCCCATATTTCCAGAAAAAAACAGGGAGAAAGAATTATCGCGTTTCACGAGATGGAGCCGCCGCCAAGCCCTATTCTTCCTCGGGAGGGCAGATCTGGAGTACGTTTGGGGCTCCGAAGAGGGGGATCTTCGATCTTCATCATCACCAACACATCTCCATCGCCAGTTCCATGATGCTCCCCACTGGGAGTGAGTAATTCCTTTGTAGACTCACTGGTTGGTGAGGAGTTGGATGAGTTTCGTCATGTAATCGAGTTAGTTTTGTTAGGGCTTGATCCCTATTATCCACTATGTTCTGAGATTGATGTTACTCTATGACTTTGCCATGCTTAATGCTTGTCACTTTGGGCCCGGGTGCCATGATTTCAGATCTGAATCGTTTATGTTATCACCATTATATCCATGTTCTAGATCCGATCTTGCAAGTTATAGTCACCTACTACGTGTTATGATCCGGCAACCCCGGAGTGACAGAAGTCGGGGCCACTCCCGGTGATGACCGTAGTTTGAGGAGTCCATGTATTCACCATGTGCTAATGCTTGTTCTGGTTCTCTATTAAAAGGCAGCCTTAATATCCCTTAGTTTCCAATAGGACCCCGCTGCCACGGGAGGGAAGGACAAAAGATGTCATGTAAGTTCTTTCCGTAAGCACGTATGACTATTTACGGAATACATGCCTACATTGTATTTATGAACTGGAGCTAGTGCCGTATTGCCCTAGGTTATAACTGTCTCATGACGAAGATCATCCAACGAGTCACTGATCCAATGCCTACGAATTTATCTTATATTGTTCTTGCTAAGTTACTACTATTGCTACTATTGTCGTTACTGCTACAATATTACTGCTATCACTGTTACTGTTACCGTTGCTGTTGCTACTATCATCAAAACTATCATACTACTATGCTACTAATCACTTTGCTGCAGATAATTAATCTCCAGGTGTTGTTGAATTGACAACTCAGCTGCTAATACCTTCAAATATTCTTTGGCTCCCCTTGTGTCGAATCTATAAATTTGGGTTGAATACTCTACCCTCGAAAACTGTTGTGATCCCCTATACTTGTGGGTTATCAGTAATGGCGAGAGTAGTGATAATCAGTATGCAGATGACAGTGAAGATGACAGTGAGGACTCAAGCAGAAGTCGACTCACCGCCCCGCTCGGGGCGTCGTTCCAAACAGTTGCAAGACCCTGCAGGGGGACATGGCAAAGCTATTACGTCGAGTACAAAGATTCCAAAATGCACTCGGACGTCGACTCCCGAGCCATCAGAGAAGGCTGCGAAGCAGGCCAAAGTTGCCCCGCCTAAACCTCGAAAGGCCTTGCCTAGGATCAAGGTGGTTGTGCCTGTGACTTCAACGTAAGAGTTTCTTTCCTTTGTTCTTCTGTGTTATTGTGGACTCATCCGCTTGCTTTACCGAGTGAACTCTGAAACTTTCAGTCCTGCTACTTATGCGACATCCATGGACATCGACGAGGAGTGTGGTGATGCAGAAACCGCGGATGTGGCCACCTCTCTAGCAGGTATAGTTCTATAGCCGCGCCTATGCTTTGTCAATTGACTTTCTGGTCGACTGAAATTTCACCGTCGAATGTTTACAGCACCAACAAATATTATCCAGCTTTCTGACAATGATGACGAGGACGTGTATCCAAAAAATGCCGGGAGGAGAGGAAGAACTTTGAGAAAGAGGGTGCCTGGACCAACAACTCAGCGATCCAGTACGGGCTTCGATCTCTTTTGCCAATCCTCTGTCGACTGACCAACCCTCAGCATCGACTGCTCAAGATCCAGATCTTATTACGCAACTTCAGGCTTCTACTCCACCGGCCACGTCACATGTTCCATCATCTCTTCTATTTGCTATGCATCACGTCCCGGAGGACCAAGTAGGGGATGCCAAGGAGGCCATGATTCTGGCAGGTCTGATGATGAACCGACTGAAGGTGGTGTATGACACTAGCAAGGCCGCCTATGACGCCAGCTCTGCTCTCGAAGCCAATGTCCGAGTAAGTGGGATTGTAAGTTGATTTCCGATTGGTTTTTCTAGCTTGACCATTGTTCTGTTAGGATATGCTTCCAGTGAACTGCTGCGTTATTATTCGTAAGATGTCCGTACATCTATCATGACATTGCACCTTGCATCTGTTCACCCACTGGGTGTTTCTCTTTTACTTTGTAGCTATTTCACTTGAATCGATCGGGTCGTGTCGAGTGAGATCTTGGTCCAGTGGGGGCACACTGAGTGCACCCACTGGGTGTAGTCCCCGAGACTGCCGTCGAATGTTTGATTCGGCGGGGTCTTTGTGAAACGTTTGCTTGTAGTACTGCCACTCGGCCTAGACAGGTCATGCCGAGTGGGAACTGAACTAGTGGGGGCACGCTAAGTGCACCCACTGGGTGTAGTCCCCAAGACCACGGCTGACTGCGGGCAGTCGGCGGTGGTCTGAGAACCAATGATGATGTTTTTTTGGTTTTACTCCTTCCACTCGTGCTGGGCTGCCCATGCTAAGTGGGAAATGTAACCAGTGGGGGCACGCTGAGTGCACCCACTGGGTGTAGTTCATGAGACCGCTGTTGGATGTTTGATTTGGCAGCAGTCTTATAACTCTTTTGCTATACAATTTGATCTTGCACTTTTCCATTCAGAAGTAACTGTCGATTGACTTGTCTTGTTGTTGTTTGCAGAAATCTTGTGAGCTTGGGACTCAATATGCTGCTTTGGCATAGGAGAAAATCCAACTCAAGCTCGACCTGGATCTGGCCAAGGAGAACTTGAAGAAGGCTCAAGATGAAGTGGAAATCATGGGAGGTAACGAATCGTCGACTGCATGCCTTGTTATTTTTTCCTTTCCATCCTTTGAACCGAGTGAGTCCACTCGAACATATGTGCGTAATGAAAACCGTCAACTCCAAGCTCGTCTGAGAAATGTTATTTCTTTAGACAAAATGAAGCAGACTCTGGAGCAGAAGGACCTTGATCTTGCTACGGCGCAGAAGACGGCGCATGAGAAGACTAAATTTGCCGACCATAAGCTGACTTTGGTCGGAAAGTTGGAAGAGGAGAATGCCAAGCTGAAAACCGCTGTTAACGAGGCGAAGAAAGAGGCCGTGCAACTGAAGGAGGAGAAGGTGGCTTTGACTGACAAAGTGGATGTTCTCACTCAGAAGAGGGATGAGCTGGAAACTTATCTGGGTGGTCTCGCCAAGAAGATTTTCCTCATGCTTGAAGGTACTTTCCTTTATCCGACTGATTGCAAAATATTTTTCACCATGTTGCTGCCAATTCATCACCTTTCTGAGCGTGCAGAGTTCTGTCAGAATTTCAAGGAGGAAACTGGGCGGATCAAGACAGGACTGGACCCCATCAATTCTCCCATCAAGGATGAAGCTGCCATGAACGTGCTGCGATTGGAATCTCGTCTTGCCAGCGTCTTGGACTACGTCGCCTGACTAAAAGTTGCAATGTATCGGATTGACAAGGAGCTCTAGCCAGAGGATGTGCTTTTGAATGACCCCGAGTCACTGATGACTCGACTCAACAGCATCCCTGACTGAGTGCAAGCGTGGAAGAAGTCAGCTGCTCGCTGCGGCGCTGATGTGACTTTATCACTCATCCGTGTTCATTGTAAGGACGCCAAGGAAGAGAAGCGGAAAGCTCTTCAGGTGGTACACACCAAGAAGCTTAAGTTTCAATCTTTTATGGAGACCTTCATTGATGCTGCCACTTGCATCGCGGATGGCATCGACTTGGATACTTTCATCGAGCCAGCTAGCCCACCTCCCGCCGAGTGAAAAACTTGATAACTTGACTTTATTTGCCTTGGAATGCCGAGTGATTTTGTAATCGCTAAACTCTTTAGGGCCTGATGCCCGAATACTTTTTCTTGTGGTGCTGAACCTTGCTGGATTTATCCGAACTTGGTTGTTTTATCTGAATGCAGTTGCTTTGTCTCCAATGTTCTTGGATTTTCTTGATATAAGCGAATCTGGGATCGCAACTAAGTCTCCTAGTGAGAGGGTTGCTCTTCACCCGGAGTCGACGTTGTACTTGTGGCACATCTCAGAGTGCATCCAGGCGTTGTACTTGTGGCGCATCTCAGAATGCATCCAAACATTGTACTTGTGACGCAGTCCAGGGTGCACCTCGTTGTGTTGAAACTTAGATGAGTACGGGATCGCAGCTAAGTCCCGGAGTGAGAGGTTTGCTCTTAACTCGGAGTATGTTTTGAAATTTAGGTGAATCTGGTTTGCGTCTAAGCCCCTGAGTGAGAGGATTGCTCTTCACTTGGAGTATGTTTTGAAACTTAGGTGAATGTGGTTCGCAGCTAAGCCCCCGAGTGAGAGGATTGCTCTTCACTCGGAGTATGTTTAAAACTTAGGCGAGTACGGGATCATAGCCAAGCCCCCCGAGTGAGAGGGTTGCTCTTCACTTGGAGTATGTTTTGAAACTTAGGCGAATCTGGTTCGCACCTAAGCCCCCGAGTGAGAGGATTGCTCTTCACTAGGAGTATGTTTAGAACTTAGGCGAGTCTGGTTCGCAGCTAAGCCCCTGAGTGAGAGGGTTACTCTTCACCCAGAGTGTGTTTTGAAACTTATGCGAGTACGGGATCGCAGCTAAGCCCCCGAGTGATATGATTTCTCTTCACTCGGAGTATGTTTAAAACTTAGGTAGTACGGGATCGCAGCTAAGCCCCCGAGTGAGAGGGTTGCTCTTCACTCGGAGTATGTTTTAAACTTAGGCGAGTACGGGATCACAGCTAAGCCCAGAGTGAGAGGGTTGCTCTTCACTCGGAGTGTGTTTTGAAACTTAGGCAAATCGGGTTCGCGGCTAAGCCACCCACTGGGGGATTTGGACACACATTTATGTGAAAACAATCAGTTTGAGAATGCAGAAAGCATGTCTTTGATAAACAATCTGAAAAGTACTTCTTATTTCATCTCGACAATCCGAGTGTTTTAGGTATAAAAGCGGCGGAGCAGATCAGCATTCCAGGAGCGCGACTCGTCTTTCTTGTTGGCCACATTGTAAAGGTGATATGCCCCATTGTGAAGCACCTTGGTGACGATGAAGGGGCCTTCCCAGGCAGGGGCAAGCTTATGAGGCCGTTGTTGATCCACTCGGAGCACAAGGTACCCTTCTTGAAATGCGTGATCTTTTAACATTTCAGGCATGGAACCGACAAAGATCTTGTTGATAGATGGTCGACTGGATCAAGGCCATATCTCTCTCTTCCTCTAGAAGGTCAATAGTGTCTTGACATGCTCGTTCAGTTTCAGCTTCTGAGAAGAGTTCTACTCGGGGCGCATTGTGGAGCAAGTCACTCAGATGTACAGCTTCAGCTCCATATACCATTTTTTTGAAGGGGTTAGACAGTAGGAAAGGCTCCTACTGCATTTGTATTACTAAGTCACATCCAGCCAGAGTTACAAGTGTTACATAGTGGATGTACAAGTGGGGGAGTAGTGGATGTACAAATGAATTGAATGTACAGCAACACTAAGGTACAGAGCTAAGAATGTCAGCCACTATACTTCTTTTGTTGTTGGGCATCCTGTAGGCAATATTGGCAAAGTCTCTTCTGAATCTAGCCTCCCAGGATGGGATGGATGGGTCAGTCTTGCGGAAGTATCTATTGTTCCTCTCCTTCCAAAGGCTCCATGCTACAACTAAGAAGATCTCCATGGCCATCTTTTTGGGGTTTAGAGTCTTGAAGTGTGTCATGAGGGCGAGTCTGTCCCTTGCAGAGGCCATCGGATGTTGAGCTTGTTCGGCATGCGGCACTAAAGGTGCAATGGAAAAGAGATGTTCAACCGTTTCTTCTACATCTTGTCCATAGAGAAGGCAATTCAGATTGGTGCCAATGTTGTAATGCCTTCTTTTAAGCATGTTTCTAGTATTAAGGCGATCGGAGAGGAGAAACTAACCGAAGACCTTAATCTTAGGAATGCACTTTGTCTTCCACAGCCAATGATAGGCATCATGAGCAATGATCTCTCTGAAGTAGAAGGTGTAGTAGGCCGTGGTTTTAAAGACTACTGATCCCCAAGTGCAAAGGCAGGCATCTCTGGAATCAGTCATTGTGGCGGTGCTAACCTTGTTTTGGAGGGCTCGCAATTCATCAAACGCTTGTACCGAGAGTGGCAAGAGAAAATCCTGATTAAGGTGGGTGATTGATAGAAATTCCCGCGTGGAGACATCTTCATTGCTCGAGAAGGAGAAAGCTCGCGGGTATGTGTCTGCCAAGATGGAGTTGTTCCAATCATCCTTCCAGAATAGAGCGGTGTCCCCCGTACCAATTTTAACCTTAGTGATCCCTCGGTAGGTGGGCATGAGCTGAATGAGTTGTTGCCACCAGAACGAGCCACAAGGGGCAGCTGCATGGGGGACAGTGGAGGCATAGTATGTGTCCCAGATGAGGTGCACCCAAGGTGTGTCGAACTTATTGTAGAACTTGTGTAGTAATTTCAGAAGCATTGCATCATTTTGAACTTTTAGGTTGAGAACTCCGAGGCCACCATTTTGTTTTGGTCGACACACCATATCCCAGGCTGCGAGCGAGTTATTTTTCTAACCATCTTCTGTTTTTTTGGTCCAAAGGCCATGTCTTCGAATCTATGAACCATGAAGAAAGGAGTTCGACCAGTCGGCCGGTTGGGAGTTGTCCTCAATCCCCACAGAACAGAAGGCAACTCAGTCACCCAAGCGCCTACTGCATGCTTGAGGTCGCGCATCAATCGGGGTTTCAGTCCTTGGAGGATCAAACCATTTGCTCTTCGGGCTTGCCCATTCGACTGCAGGTGTGCAATGGATGCGTAGTCAACCCGAGTGCCTTGGGAAGCACAGAAAGCTCTGAATTCATCGGAATCAAAGTTTGAGCCATTGTCCATGATGATGTTGTGCAGAACTCCATATCTGAATATTAACTCTTTGATGAAACTGATGGTTGTGCTTGAGTCGAGGTTCTTGATGGGTTTGGCTTCAATACACTTAGTGAACTTGTTGACTACCAAGAGAAGATGGGTAAAGCCACTTCTGCCGGTCCTCAGGGGCGCAACCATGTCGAGTCCCCAAACAACAAATGGCCAGATGAGTGGAATAGTCTTCAAGGCCGATGCAGGCTTGTGGGACATGTTCGAGTAAAACTGGCAACCTTTGCACTTCTCAACTATCTCCTTAGCCATTCTGTTTGCCCGCGGCCAGTAGAATCCTTGTCGGTATGCTTTGGCCATGATGGTCCGAGAGGACGCATGGTGACCACAGGTCCCCGAGTGGATCTCATTTAAGATTGGTCGACCTTCTTCTGGAGAGATACACCGCTAAGCTATGCCAGTTACACTTTCTATGAAATCTTGTCCCCCTATAACTGTAAAGGCTTTGGATCTGCGAATGATCTGATGAGCCTCATCCTAATCTTCTTGAAGCTCCTGCCTGAGCAGGTATGCAATGTATGGCACTGTCTAGTCGGGGATGATTACCAAAAACTTCCATGATTAGGTCGACAACCGCTAGGACTTCAACTTCAGTCGGATTGATTGAACTTATCGGCCGTGGGGGCTCCTCTGTAAAGGGATCTTCTTGTACTGACGAGGTGTGGGGATGCTCCAAGAACACATTACTGGGAATAGACTTTCGAGTGGAACCTATTTTCGCCAGATCATTAGCTGCTTGATTCTTGAGTTGGGGTATGTGGTGGATCTCCAACTCTTCAAACTTATTTTCTAATTTTCTCACTGCATTATAGTATCCGGTCATGGCAAGGCTCCTGATATCCCACTACTTCATCACTTGATTGACCACCAAATCTGAGTTGCCGTAAACCATCAGGCGACGGACGCCGAGTGAGATGGCCATACGTAACCCATACAAAAGTGCTTCATACTCAGCTTCATTGTTGGAGGAATCAAAGTGAATCTGGAGTACGTAACCAAGTTTGTCACCCCTTGGGGACACCAGAACCACCAGCACCAGAACCATTCAACATCTTAATCCGTCGAAGAACATGGTCCAATGTTTCGAGTGAACTTGAGTCGGTTGCTGTTGCTCAATCCACTCGACCAAGAAATCTACAATTGCCTGAGACTTATATGCCTTTTTTGCTTCGAACTTGATATCCATAGGTTCGGCTTCAGGAGTCCACTCGAATGTATCAGGACTTTTCATCGGTCGGTAAAGAGGCAACACGTTTTCACCGAGACGAGAAATGAATCGACTCAATGCAGCCAAACAACCCGTAAACTTTTGAACATCATGCACACGCACAGGGCGTTTCATTCGGAGAATTGCTCCAATCTTTTTCGGGTTTGCGTCGATTCCTCGTTCGGAAACGAGAAAACCGAGCAACTTCCCTCCTGGGACACCGAATGTGCACTTGGATGGATTAAGCTTGATGTCATATCTTCTTAGGTTGGCAAAGGTTTCAACAAGGTCAGTCAGCAGGTTGGAACTCTTGTGTGACTTGACCATGATATCGTCCATGTATACTTCCACATTCCAACTGATTTGAGTGAGCAGGCACTTCTGGATCATGCGCATGAATGTGGCACCAGCATTCTTGAGACCAAAAGGCATGGTAACATAGCAAAAACGCCCGAATGGGGTGATGAAGGACGTTTTTATTTCATCGGGTCCATACAGTCGGATCTGATGGTACCCGGAATATGCATCGAAAAAGGACAAACGCTCACACTCCACAGTCGAGTCAACAATCTGATCGATGCGAGGGATAGGAAAATGATCTTTCGGGCAGGCCCGATTGATATGATTGAACTGGATACACATACAAAGTGAATCATCTTTTCTTAGGGACCATGACGACGTTTGCGAGCCACTCGGAGTGGTAAATCTCACGGATGAACTCAACTGCCAAGAGCCGAGCCACTTCCTTGCCAATCGCCTTTCTTTTTCCCACGACAGACCGTCGGAGATGCTCTTTCACTGGTTTTGCTTTTGGGTCGACACGCAAACGGTGCTCAGCCAGCCCTCTTGGTACACCTGGCATGTTTGATGGTTTCCATGAAAAGATGTCTGAGTTCTCACAGGAACTGAATGAGTGCGGCTTCCTCTTTGCTGTCGAGTGTTGTTGAGATGTGGGTCGGAGCTGCAGTGGGGTCTTCCGGGTGGATATGAATAGGCTTTTTCTCACCGGCCAACTGAAATGTGGACTCTGAGGTAGGTCTCTTGGATCGCAGCAAATTACTCGGATCTGTATTTTTCTAGTATTCCTCCATCTCCACTGCTACCATCTGCTCATCAGCAATCTTTGAGCCTTTCTGAAGGCACTCTTCTGCTCTCTGCCTATTTCCCGTGATTGTGATCACACCTCTGGGACCATGCATCTTCAACTTGAGATATACGTAACATGGCCGGGCCATGAAACGAGCATATGCGGGCCTACCTAGAATGGCATGATAAGCACTGTGGAAATCCACCACCTCAAACGTCAACTTTTCCTTGCGGTAATTCTTGGAATCACCAAAAACCACATCACGAGAAATCTGTCTGAGTGACTTTGCCTTTTTCCGGGAATGACACCGTGGAACTACATGTTACTCTCACTGAGTTTAGACATCAGAATGCCCATCCCTTGGAGGGTCTCAGTGATAACCCACAAGTGTAGGGGATCGCAACAGCTTTCGAGGGTAGAGTATTCAACCCAAATTTATTGATTCGACACAAGGGGAGCCAAAGAATATTCTTAAGTATTAGCAGTTGAGTTGTCAATACAACCACACCTGGATAACTTAGTATCTACAGCAAAGTATTTAGTAGCAAAGTGGTATGATAGTAAAGGTAACAGTGGCAAAAGTAAAGATAATAGTTTTGTAGAAACTGTAATAGTAGCAACGGAAAAGTAAATAAACGAAGCACAATATGTGAAAAGCTCGTAGGCATTACATCAGTGATGGATAATTATGTCGGATGTGATTCCTCATGTAATAGCTATAACATAGGGTGACACAAAAATAGCTCCAGTTCATCAATGTAATGTAGGCATGTATTCCGAATATAGTCATACGTGCTTATGGAAAAGAACTTGCATGACATCTTTTGTCCTACCCTCCCGTGGCAGCGGGGTCCTGGCATAAACTAAGGGATATTAAGGCCTCCTTTTAATAGAGAACCGAAACAAAGCATTAGCACATAGTGAATACAGGAACTCCTCAAACTATGGTCATCACCGAGAAGTATCCCGATTATTGTCACTTCGGGGTTGTAGGATCATAACACATAATAGGTGACTATAGACTTGCAAGATAGGATCAAGAACACACATATATTCATGAAAACATAATAGGTTCGGATATGAAATCATGGCACTCAGGCCCTAGTGACAAGCATTAAGCATAGCAAAGTCATAGCAACATCAATCTCATAACTAACTTGATTACATGGTAAATCTCATCCAACCCATCACCGTCCAGCAAACCTACAATGGAATTACTCACGCACGGCGGTGAGCATCATGAAATTGGTGATGGAGGATGCTTGATGATGACGACGGCGATGAATCCCCCTCTCCGGAGCCCCGAACGGACTCCAGATCAGCCCTCCCGAGAGAGATTAAGGCTTCACGGCGGCTCCGTATCATAAAACGCGATGAAACTTTCTCTCTGATTTTTTTCACCGTGAAACGGAATATATGGAGTTGGAGTTGAGGTCGGTGGAGCATCAGGGGGCCCACGAGACAGGGGGCGCACCCAGGGAGGAGGGCGCACCCCCACCCTCGTGGATAGGGTGTGGGCTCCCTGGTCTTGATTCTTTCGCCAGTATTTTTTATATTTCCCAAAACTTATCTCCGTGGATTTTCAGGTCATTCTGAGAACTTTTGTTTTCTACACATAAAACAACATCATGGCAGTTCTGCTGAAAACAGCGTCAGTCCGGGTTAGTTTCATTCAAATCATGCAAGTTAGAGTCCAAAACAAGGGCAAAAGTGTTTGGAAAAGTAGATACGTTGGAGACGTATCAACTCCCCCAAGCTTAAACCTTTGCTTGTCCTCAAGCAATTCAGTTGATAAACTGAAAGTGATAAAGAAAAGATTTTACAAACTCTATTTGCTCTTGTTGTTGTAAACATGTAAAGCCAGCATTCAAGTTTCAACAAGTATTATGAACTAACCATACTCACAATAACACCTAGGTCTCACAATTACTCATATCAATGGCATAATCAGCTAGCGAGCAATAATAATAAAACTCGGATGAAAACACTTTCTCAAAACAACCATAATATGATATAACAAAATGGTATCTCTCCAGCCCTTTCTGAGACCGCAAAACATAAATGCAGAGCACCATTAAAGATCAAGGACTGACTAAACATTGTAATTCATGGTAAAAGAGATCCAGTCAAGTCATACCCAATATAAACCAATAATAATGAATGCAAATGACAGTGTGCTCTCCAGCGGGTGCTTTTTAATAAGAAGGTGATGACTCAACATAAAAGTAAATAGATAGGCCCTTCACAGAGGGAAGCAGGGATTTGCAGAGGTGCCAGAGCTCAATTTTAAAATAGAGATGAATAACATTTTGAGCGGCATACTTTCACTGTCAACGAAACAACTATGAGATGGCGATATCTTCCATACTACATGCATTATAGGCAGTTCCCAAACAGAATGGTAAAAGTTTATACTCCCCCACCACCAACAAGCATCATCCATGGCTTGCTCGAAACAACGAGTGCCTCCAACTAAGAACAGCCCTGGGGGAGTTTTGTTTAATTACATTGATTTGCTTTGATCTTTTTGGATCATGGGACTGGGCATCCCAGTTACCGACCCTTTCTCATGAATGAGGAGCAGAGTCCACTCCTCTTGAGAATAACCGACCTAGCATGGAAGATATAGGCAGCCCTAGTTGAAAAATGAGTTGCTCGAGCATATAAAACAGAAATTCATTTGAAGGTTTGGAGTTTGGCACATACAATTTACTTGGAACAGCAGGTAGATACCGCATATAGGAAGGTATGGTGGACTCATATGGAACAACTTTGGGGTTCATGGAGTTTGGATGCACAAGCAGTATTCCCGCTTATACAGGTGAAGGCTAGCAAAAGACTGGGAAGCGACCAACTGGGAGAGCGACAACAGTCATGAACATGCATTAAAATTAATTCACACCAAGTACAAGCATGAGTAGGATATAATCCACCATGAACATAAATATCGTGAAGGCTATGTTGATTTGTTTCAACTACATGCGTGAACATGTGCCAAGTCGAGTCACTCAATTCATTCAAAGGAGGATACCATCCCATCATACCACATCATAATCATTTTAATAGCATGTTGGCACGCAAGTTAAAACCATTATAACTCATGGCTAATCAAGCATGGAACAAGCAACTATAATCTCTAAATGTCATTGCAAATATGTTTACTTCATAATAAGCTGAATCAGGAACGATGAACTCATCATATTTACAAAAACAAGAGAGGTCGAGTTCGTACCAGCTTTTTCTTATCTCAATCAGTCCATCATATATCGTCATTATTGCCTTTCACTTGCACGACCGAACGATGTGTATAATAATAATAGTGCACGTGCATTGGACTAAGCTAGAATTTGCAGGCATTCAACTCAAGAGAGAAGACAAGGTAATATGGGCTCTAAGTTAAATAAACAATCATGCATATGAGAGCCACTAAACATTTTCAATATGGTCTTCTACTCTCGACCCCCAAAGGAAAGAAAGGAAAATAAAACTATTTACACGGGAAAGCTCCCAACAAGTAAAAGAAGAACGAGAAATCTTTTTGGGTTTTCATTTTAATTTCTACTACAAGCATGGGAATTAAACTAACTAATTTTTTTGGTTTTTCTAAAGGTTTATCAAACACACAAAAAGAAAGCTAGAAAAAGAAAATTAAACTAGCATGGATAATACAATGAAAGAGTATGAGAACCGACGACTAGAATAGTGTGTGAACATGAATGTAAAGTCGGTGAGAAATACGTGCTCCCCCAAGCTTAGGCTTTTGGACTAAGTTGGTCTAAGGCCAAGGGTAGCCTGGCTGATATCCGTTGTTGTAACTAGGGTCGTACTGAGATGCAGCAGCGAATGCCTCCTGAGCTGCGGCATGTTGGCGAGCCGCTTCTGCTCTACCCTCGTGTTCAGCTGCTTCCTCCCTGGTAACAACATATCTTCCTTTTGCCTGGTAATCAAAAAGGAAACGAGCGGGAAGAGTAACATGGACAGAGCTATGTCTGTCAAAGATTAGTCGATACTGGAGGAATTGTTCATTCCTCCTAAGAAAATGATGTTTGACCATAGTGTCATAATCTAAATAAGCAGGAGGCAACACCATATCCCCTTCTTGTGGGGCTATACCAAGATAATTAGCCACACGGGTCGCATAAATTCCTCCAAATAAATCTCCAGCCCTACCATTATTATGCAACCTACGTGCAACTATTGCCACCAAGTTATAATCTTCATAACCTAACACGGCACTCTTGAGGACACAAAGATTAGGGACACACATATGACATGCTTCATCTTTACCATTAATGCATCTACCAATGAAGAGAGCAAAATAATGTATAGCAGGAAAGTGAATGCTCCCTATGGTAGCTTGTGCTATATCCCTAGATTCTCCCACGGTAATACTAGCAAGAATGTCTCTAAATTTAGATTTGTGGGGATCATTAACATTGCCCCACTGCGGAAGTTTGCAAGAAGTTGTAAATCCTCTAAGTCCATGGTATAAGGTTTATCATAAATATCAAACAGGACACTCTGAGAATTACGTGAACATTTATATTTAAACTTTCTCACAAATGAATCAGTCAATAGATAGTACTGAGGACACTTATCTTGTAAGAAGTCCTCAAGATCAGCATTGCGCACATATGTGTCGAATTCCTCCTTAAAGCCTGCCTTGATCATAAAATCGTCTGATGGCCACTCACAAGCTCGCACTTCTGCGTCCCTCGGTAGTTCATCATCTTGCTCACGCATAGCAAGCCTGGGTCCTTTCTTTATTGAGGAACCACCTTGATACATTCTCCTAGACATATTCTTTTTCTGAAAAATTTCTGAAATTTTTGTAACTTCAAAATAAAAGTGAATAAAACTAAACAAGATTGATAGCAACTACTCCTACAAGTGCCTAGAGCCTATATCATGCATTAGAATTACTTGGGACATCATAAATTTGACATGCAAGCTCAAGAACGGGGTCACCTATGCAGCAAAAATTTGCAATGAATAAAGCAAAAGAACAAAAACTAATTGGACCAATGGAGGAGTCACATACCAAGCAACAACCTCCCAAAGCAGTTTTGTGAATGGAGCTTTGAGCAAGGAGATCGAAAATCGCAGCAAAATGAGCTAGAACTCGTTCTTGAGCTGGATGAGGATTTTTTTGGAGATAATATGGAGTGTGTGGGTGTAGGAATAAGTGGAGGGGGCCCACAGTGGGCCCACGATACAGGGGGGCGCGCCCAGGGGGTGTGGGCGTGCCCTCCACCCTCGTGGCCAGGTCCTTGCCCCCTCTGCAGTGTTTTCAGTGCCTAAAATCCTCAAATAATCCATAAAAAATCATACTAAATTTGCAGGGCATTTGGAGCACTTTTATTTTCGAAATATTTTTTATTGCACGGATAATTCAGAAACAGACGGATAATACTATTTTTGCTTTATTTATTCTAAATAACAGAAAGTAAAAAGAGGGTACAGAGGGTTGTGCCTTCTAGTTTCATCCATCTCATGATCATCAAAATGAATCCACTAACAAGGTTGATCAAGTCTTGTTAACAAACTCATTCCGAATAACACGGAACCGAAGAAATTTCGAATAACACTAAGTTACCTCAACGGGGATATGAACATCCCCAACAATAAGGATATCATACTTTTTCTTGACAGTAGGAAGAGGAAATTCAATACCTCCAATAATGATAGTTGGACTTTTTCCAATAGAATTGATGCTATGAACTTGAGATTGTTTCCTCGGAAAGTGTACCGTATGCTCATTACCATTAACATGAAAAGCGACATTGCCTTTGTTGCAATCAATAACAGCCCCTGCAGTATTCAAAAAGGGTCTACCAAGGATAATCAACATACTATCATCCTCGGGAATATCAAGAATAACAAAGTCCGTTAAGATAGTGAAATTTGCAACCACAACATGCACATCCTCACAAATACCGACAGGTATAGCAGTTGATTTATCGGCCATTTGCAAAGATATTTCAGTAGGTGTCAACTTATTCAAGTCAAGTCTACGATATAAAGATAGAGGCATAACACTAACACCAGCTCCAAGATCACATAAAGCAGTTTTAACATAGTTTCTTCTAATGGAGCATGGTATAGTTGGTACCCCTGGACCACCAAGTTTCTTTGGTATTCCACCCTTAAAAGTGTAATTAGCAAGCATGGTGGAAATTTCACCTTCCGGTATCTTTCTTTTATTTGTAATGATATCCTTCATATACTTAGCATAGGGATTTAATTTAAGCATATCAGTTAAGCGCATACGTAAGAAGATAGGTCTAATCATTTCAGCAAAGCGCTCAAAATCCTCATCATCCTTTGTCTTGGATGGTTTAGGAGGAAAGGGCATGGGTTTCTGAACCCATGGTTCTCTTTCTCTACCATGCTTCCTACCAACAAAATCTCTCTTATCATAACATTGATTCTTTGATTGTGGGTTATCAAGATCAACAGCGGGTTCAATCTCTACATCATTGTTTTTGCTAGGTCGAGCATCAACATGAACATTATCATTAATGTTATCACTAGGTTCATGTTCATCACCTGATTGAGTTTCAGCATTAGAAATAGAAATATCATTGGGATTCTCAGGTGTGTCTACGACAGGTTCACTAGAAGCATGCAAAGTCCTATCATTTTTCTTTTTCTTCTTTTTGGAAGAACTAGGTGCCTCTAAATTATTTCGCTGAGAATCCTGCTCGATTCTCTTAGGGTGGCCTTCAGGATACAAAGGTTCCTGAGTCATTCTACCGGTTCTAGTAGCCACTCTAACAGGAAGGTCAGGTTTATTATTTAATTCATCAAGCAAATCATTTTGAGCTTTAAGTACTTGCTCAGCTTGAGTAGCAACCATAGAAGCATATTTGCTAATGAGTTTAAGTTCACCTTTAACTCTAGCCATATAATCACTCAAGCGTCCTATCTTGAAAGCATTATTCTTTAATTCTCTACCAGCATAAGCATTAAAACTTTCTTGTCTAGCCATAAAGTCATCAAATTCATCTAAGCATGGGCTATGAAATTTAGTAGAGGGAATTTCAACTTTATCATATCTATAGAGTGAATTTACCTTTACTACCTGTGTCGGGTTATCAAGACAATGTGGTTCATCAACAGGCGGTATATTAAGACCATGTATTTCTTCAATAGGTGGTAAATTCTTAACATCTTAAGCTTTTATACCTTTTTCTTTCATTGATTTCTTTGCCTCTTGCATATCTTCAGGACTGAGAAATAGAACACCTCTCTTCTTAGGAGTGGGTTTAGGAATAGGCTCAGGAGTTGGCTCAATTGGTTCAGGAATTGCCTCAGGAATTGGCTCAGGAAGAGTCCAATTATTTTCATTAGTCAACATATTATTCAATAGTAATTCAACTTCGTCGATGGTTCTTTCCCTGAAAACACAACCAGCACAACTATCCAAGTGGTCCTTGGAAGCATCGGTTAGTCCATTATAAAAGATATCAAGTATTTTATTTTTCTTAAGAGGATGATCAGGCAAAGCATTAAGTAATCAGAGAAGCCTCCCCCAAGCTTGTGGGAGACTCTCTTCTTTGATTTGCACAAAATTATATATTTCCCGCGAGGTAGCTTGTTTCTTATGAGCAGGGAAATATTTAGCAAAGAAGTAATATATCATATCCTGGGGACTACGCACACAACCAGGATCAAGGGAATTAAACCAAGTCTTAGCATCACCCTTTAATGAGAATGGAAATATCTTAAGGATATAATAATAGCGAGACTTCTCATCATTAGTAAACAGGGTGGCTACATCATTCAACTTGGTAAGATGAGCCACAACAGTTTCAGATTCAAGGCCATAAAAAGGATCAGATTCTACCAAAGTAATTATTTTAGGATCAACAGAGAATTCATAATCCTTATCAGTAACACAGATAGGTGAAGTAGCAAAAGCAGGGTCAGGTTTCATTCTAGCATTAAGAGATTGCTGCTTCCATTTAGCTAATAACTTTTTAAGATCATATTTATCTTTGCAAGCGAAAATAGCTCTAGCAGCTTCCTCCTCCATAACATAACCCTCAGGAACAACATGTAATTCATAATCAGTGAGAGAACTTTCATCATCACTATCATCAGTAATAGCATCTTCAATAATTTCATTCTCTCTAACCCTAGCAAGTTGTTCATCAAGAAATTCACCTAATGGCAAAGTAGTATCATGCACAGAAGTAGTTTCATCATAAGTATCATTGTTGGGGATATAACTACTGAGGGTAAACCGGCCAGGAGGGCCCGGTTCACCCTCGACTATGTTGAAGCCCATGAAGATCCAGAAGATGGCGCTTTACTAATGAAGCTTAGAGGCCCGAAGCCCAAAGGCGGATTAGGGCCCATAGTGGTAAACCGCCATGACTATGTAACTTGTAATGTAAGTTAGGAAAGGAGAGACCGAGCCGGGCACTTTGTATGAGTCGGCCTCGGGGCTCTGTAGACCGGCCGGGCGTCAACCTATGTATATAAAGGGACGACCCGGCGGCGGTTCAGGGACAACAAACAACAACTCGGGACTCGGGCAAGCGTTTTCGCTCCCTGGTCATCGAAACCCAATCAATCCCATCACAACTAGACGTAGGCTTTTACCTTCATTGAAGGGGCCGAGCTAGTGTAAAACTCCCGTGTCCCTTGTCCGGTTTAACCCCTTCAAGCTAACCCATTGCGATGGCTCCATGACTAAGTCCTTTCATGAGGACATCTGACGTGTTAATTCCACGACAGTTGGGGCCCACCGTGGGGCTATCGCATGATGGTTTCGAGTTCTTGAAGGGCATCTTTGAATGAATTAAGGGGTATGTGGTCGGCCGGATGACCAAAAGTCGTCGCGGCAAGCTCTACATCGACGAAGAAGGATGGGGCCCCGAGGCCGGCAATCGAGTACGGGTACCGGGTCCCCTTTGGCGGAATTCATGTCTTCATCGGCAAGATCGGCAAACTGGGCCCTGAGCCGGACATCTTCACCAACCTCGTCGAGATGGCTCAGCGTGCGAGTCTAGCCCGGGTTAAGCCCGCCATGAAGCGTGCGTTCGTAGGATCTGTCCATGGGATCGGATCTGAACCGGTGTCTGAAGGTGAGACGGCTGTTTATTCCGACGGCGAGTCATCCACTGGAGAAACTGAGTCCCTGTACCAGATTCATAATGGTGTGTTTGAAGGATATTCCGACGGCAACAGTATTCCGGACCTCCTTGAACCAACCGCCAAGTCGGGTTGCTGTTTACATGGCCGGAACACAACCCACTTTGCAGTCTTCATCTACAGCGGCAACGAATACTAGATCAGCAGCTGCGGCAGGAGCCCCGGCGCGCCGGCCGGCTCAAGTCCTCTCCGGTTTGATGGATGCCTGGGCGACTTTGTTAACCATGGCAGTCACCCCGGAGACGCAGGATCAACACAATGCGGACATTGCGGTCAAGGACCGATAACACAGGCTAAGGAGGACCCGCAACCGAGGATGCTAGGATGGTGAAGAACGGACCGCTTTGGATGCCAAATCATAGCGTATCTACAGCGCAGAATTATCGGCTCATTTGGATCGGACCGCATCGAGGATGTAATCGGAAGGAAGTACCGGTCTCGTCTGCGTCGGTCTCACGGCGATTGAACCTCTTTTAAACACCAGTATTGGGCGAGCAATCCGGCACCGCAAACCGGATGATCGCCTAGGACAGCTCCGGATCAACTACGGATAACAGAACCACCCCGGCAAACAGATAACCTGCTGCAATACGTGTCTACACCGCCGGGTCACTTCTCGAGCCCTCTGGATAACATGATTGCCGCAGCATCGCGCTTGGCAGCCATTCTGATAGAAGGCGATTCACTGGCAGCAATTGAAACGCGGCGGGCTAGGGACCTTCTTCAAACCGCCATAGTGCAGCAGCAGGCTTATTCTTATAGTCGGGATAGAATTCATTCAACCCCTCGTCCGAGCCCAAGCTATAGCAGGCACATGGATGAACCAGAAGTGTCTAGCAGTGCTCGGCGTCGTAATGCTCAAGACGTGGTGGATAATGGTAGAGCATGAAGGGAGGCCGCTTTGGGTCGTCATCAACCCGCCCTGGTTCAGCCAGCAGCGTCAGTAGACCGAGGAATCGGGCTTGCCTTCAGTTCCTGGGGAGTGCCGTGTCTTATTCCGGCTCTCCGTAATGTGCGTCGGCACAAAGATTTCAAGGGTCCATGTAAGGTGCCTAATTATACTGCGGATCAGCCACCTGAGGCATGGGTCGAGAGTTATGAGATGGCAATGGAGATGCTAGATGTGGATGAAGCGGCCTGTGCAAAGTACTTCACGATGATGTTGGAAGGGACGGCACGTACTTGGTTGAAAAATTTGCCAGCTAACTCCATCGAGTCGTGGGATCAGCTGAAGGCCCGGTTTATAGCCAATTTCAAAGACACATGCAAACAGCCCATGTCCATTGTGGATCTGGATGCTTGTGTTCAAGGGCAGAACGAGTCAACAACTCATTGGGTACACAGGGTTTCAGATTTGCATTCGTCCGACCGGATTAACGCTGGTCAAGCGATCATAATGCTGGAGCGCAATTGCCGGTTTAAGTCACTGAAGATGAAGTTGGGACGGCTCAAGCGCCACTGCAATGACATGGGAACCCTCATGGTAGCCTTGGTCAAGTATGCCGATTCTGATAATACCAAGGATCCTGATTCTGATGATGAGAAACCAGAGAAGGGAAAGAAGAACGGCGGTGCAAAGGGACATCATCACAACCAAGGAGGCCATGGGAATAATGGTAAGCGCAAGGCAGATAATTTAGATCTTGTGGCTAACACCCATATGCAGCGTCGTAAGGGTAAACCGCCCCAGCACGGTGGAGGGATGAATTTGGAACATTTGATGAACCAGCCCTGCCCAAAGCATGGGACCAAAGAGGCCCCTTCCACGCATCTGTGGAAAGATTGTTATATCATGAAAGAGTTCAAGAATTCCGATGTTTTCCGGTATGATCAGGGTCTATCGGGCGGTTCAGGTCCAGGTTTTCATGGTGGCGGCGGTTCAAGCTCTGGATTTCAGAATAATCAGGGCAACCAGCATAACCAAGGGGGTAATGGCCAACAGAATAATCAAGGGAATCAGCAGCAACTAGGTTATCAAAGTCACCCCAAGCAGTTGAATGGGGGGCAATATCATGTGTTTACTACTAGCCTGTGTAAGCGAGATCAGAAGCTTCACAAAAGGGCAGTTAATGCTGTTGAACCAGCAGTACCACGTTATTTACGGTGGTCCGAGCAGCCCATTGTGTGGAGCA
Organism: Aegilops speltoides; assembly: GCA_021437245.1. Classification (NCBI taxonomy): domain Eukaryota; kingdom Viridiplantae; phylum Streptophyta; class Magnoliopsida; order Poales; family Poaceae; genus Aegilops; species Aegilops speltoides. The sequence goes on from CM038141.1 coordinate 284,720,028, forward strand.
GAGAGGATCATCTGCCCCGGATTGACAATCCGGGTCAACTAGCTTTGGTGGTAGCACCTCAGGTGGGAGGTTACAAGTTTACCAAAGTCTTGATGGATGGAGGGAGCAGCATCAACATCATGTACTATGAGACTTTTCGTCGCATGGGGTTGACAGACAAGAATCTTAAACCGTCCAACACTGTTTTTCATGGTGTAGTACCAGGTAAATCGGCATATCCTGTTGGCAAGATCTCTTTGGAGGTTGTGTTTGGAGACGAGCATGATTCCAGGTCTGAAAAATTGACCTTCGAAGTGGTAAAAATCCAGAGCCCGTAGCACGCACTGTTTGGACAACCGGCTTACGCAAAATTCATGGTGAGGCCCTGCTATATCTATTTACAGCTCAAAATGCCGGGTCACAAGGGCACTATAACAGTACATGGAAGTCGAAAGATTGCTTTGGATTATGAGGAAGGTGATGCGGCTTACGCTGAGTCGGTTTGTGCTACGGAGGAGCTGAAGTTTTATAAGGACAATGTTGATCCGGTAGACATGACTCCTTTGAAGAAGCCCGCCACTGAGCATGACCCGACCCTGAAATTCAAATCGGCTGAGGAGACTAAACTTGTTGACTTTGTTCCTGGCGATTCATCCAAATAGTTTAGCATCAGCACCAATCTGGATCCGAAATAGGAAAGCGCGCTCATCGAGTTCATCCGTGAGAACCGGGACATTTTTGCATGGAAGCCTTCTGACATGCCAGGTGTACCGAGGGAACTCGTTGAGCAGACTCTCAATATTGATCCCAAGTTTAAACCGGTCAAGCAATTTCTTCAGCGGTTTAACAAGGAAAGACTCAAGGCCATTGGTGAAGAGGTAGCCCGGCTGTTGGTTGCTGGGTTTATCATTGAAGTGTTTCACCCTGAGTGGTTGGCTAATCCGGTGCTCATACTTAAGAAAAACGGCACTTGGCGTATGTGTGTGGACTACACAGATTTGAACAAGGCATGTCCGGCAGATCCCTTTGCTCTCACGCGTATTGATCAGATTATTGATGCGACGGCAAGTTGTGAGCGCCTGAGTTTCTTGGATGCTTATTCAGGTTATCATCAGATTAAAATGGCAGTTAAGGACCAGGAGAAGACAGCCTTCATCGCTCCCTTTGGAGCCTTCTGCTATGTTTCTATGCCTTTCGGGCTCAAGAGTGCCTAGGCAACTTATCAGCGTTGTGTGCAAAATTGTCTTCACACGCAGATTGGGTGTAATGTTCATGCCTATGTGGATGACATTATGGTAAAAGCCAGGAAGAAGGAAACCTTGATAGATGACCTCAAGGAAACATTTGACAATCTCCGGATTTACAAAATGATGCTTAATCCGGATAAGTGTGTTTTTGGTGTTCCGGCAGGCAAGCTCTTAGGCTTTCTGGTGTCCAACAGAGGCATTGAGGCTAATCCCGAAAAAAATCAAAGCGATTACATCTTTGGCTAAACCGAAGTGTATCAATGATGTTCAGTGTCTGGCGGGTCGAATTGCCGCCCTTAGCCGGTTTATCAGCCGTTTGGGAGAGAAAGCGATTCCCTTATATCAGATGTTGAAAAAGACAGACGATTTCATATGGAGCGATGCAGCTGATGCGGCGTTTGATGACTTAAAGCGGCAGTTGGTTGAACCGCCGGTTCTTGCTACTCCGGTTGACAATGAGCCCTTGTTATTGTACGTGGTTGCTAATGCCAGTGCTGTCAGCGTGGCGATTGTGGTGGAGCACAAGGAGGCTGGTAAGGAATACCCAGTTCAACGGCCGGTTTACTACATCAGTGAAGTGCTTATCGAGTCAAAGCAACGATATCCGCATTGGCAGAAGCTGGTTTATGGGGTTTTATGGCAAGTCAGAAGCTCAAGCAGTACTTTCAAGGCCATCCCATTACAGTGGTCAGTTCAGCTCCTTTGGGCGATATAATTCAGAACAGGGAGGCAACTGGCCGGGTTGCAAAGTGGGCAATTGAGCTTGGCCCGCACGGATTGAAATATATGCCTCGGACATCAATCAAGTCACAAGCACTTGTTGACTTCATCAATGATTGGACCGAGTTACAAGCACCAGAGGACAAACCGGATAATACATATTGGACCATTCACTTTGATGGTTCCAGGCAATTGGAGGGCTCGGGGCCTGGAGTTGTTCTTACTTCCCCTCGAGGTGATAAAATTTGTTATGTTCTCCGCTTAATGTTTCCATGTACTAACAATGCAGCTAAGTACGAAGCCTTACTCCATGGTCTCCGAGTGGCTAAGGAGATGAACTTAAGCCGGGTCCGTTGTTTTGGCGACTCTGATCTGGTGGCTCAGCAAGTTTCTGGTACTTGGGATTCTAAGGACCCACTAATGGTGGCTTACAGATGCGAGGTGGATATTGTGGCAGGCCATTTTAAGGGTTATCATGTAGAGCACATTGACCGGCGCAAAAACGAGGCAGCAGATGCTTTAAGCCGGCTAGGATCTCAGCGTAAACCGGTACCACCCAATACCTTTTTAGATATCTTGCATAACCTGTCAGTTAAGTTGCCTACAGAGGGGGATTTAGCTGTTCCTGATCTGGAGGCCCAATTGGTGCCCGCTTTATACACTACTCCGGATTGGACGGTTCCATATTTGGCGTATTTAAACCGGGGCGAGTTACCAGATGATGAGGTTTTCGCTCGACAAATAATACAGCGGTCCAAGTCCATGGTTATTCACAATGGCGAGTTACACCATTGCAGTGTTTCAGGCGTTTTTCAACGTTGTATTTCCCCTGAAGTAGGACAAGATATTCTACAAGAAATCCATGAAGGGGATTGTGGTCACCATGCCGATTCAAAATCCCTGGTGGCGAAAGCTTTTCGTCATGGGTTCTATTGGTTGACAGCTCATGCCAATGCGGAGGATCTGGTAAAGCGATGTGACGCTTGTCAGAAATTTTCACGTCGAGCTCATGTCCCGGCTCAGGAGCTATGGATGATTCCTATCACTTGGCCGTTTGCCACTTGGGGGCTTGATATGGTGGGACCTTTTAAGCGTTCCCAGGATAAGAAGACCCACCTGTTGGTGGCGGTTGACAAGTTTACTAAATGGGTTGAAGCGGAGCCTGTCAGCAAGTGTGATGAAGCCACGGCGGTTCAATTTCTCAAAAAGATCATTTACGTTTTGGGTTTCCACACAGCATCATCACAGATAATGGCACAAACCTTTCTAAAGGTGAGATGGAGGAGTTCTGCCAACGAGAGCACATCCAGCTGTTGGGGAACGTAGTAATTTCAAAAATTTTCCTACGCACACGCAAGATCATGGTGATGTATAGCAACGAGAGGGGAGAGTGTTGTCTACGCCTCGAGACCCAAGCGAAGCGATCACAACGTAGAGGAAGTAGTCGACGTTCTCCTCGCGATCCGACCGATCCGGCGCCAAGCACTCGACGCCCGAGTTCTTGACACACGACAGCTCGATGACGTCCCTCGACTCGATCCAGCCGAGTGTCGAGGGAGAGTTCCACAAGACGACGGCGTGGACGATCTTGATGTTTCACGGCGCAGGCTTCGCTTAAGCTTCATGACAGATAACCGAGGTGGAATATGGTGGAGGGGGCACCGACACGGCTAAGGAACGATCCAAAGATCAACTTGTGTGTTCCAAGGTGCCCCCCGCCTCAGATATAAAGGAGCCAAGGGGAGGGGCGGCGGCCAAGAGGAGGCGCGCCAGGAGTCCTACTCCTCCGGGAGTAGGATTCCCCCAATCCTAGTTGGACTAGGATTCCGGAGGGGGAAAGAGAGAGAGGGGGGCGGCCCTTTTCCTAGTCCTAGTAGGACTAGGGAAGGGGAGGCGCGCCTCCTAGGGCTGCCCTTCTCCTTTCCACTAAGGCCCATCGAGGCCCATTTACCTCCCGGGGTTCCAGTAACCTCCGGTACTCCAGTAAATTCCGCCGCCGGAACCATTCGAACTCCAAACATAGGCTTCCAATATATCAATCTTTATGTCTCGACCATTTCGAGACTCCTCGTCATGTCCGTGATCACATCCGGGACTCGAACTCCTTGGTACATCAAAATACATAAACTCATAATAACCGCCATCGAAACCTTAAGCGTGCGGACCCTACGGTTCGAGAACAATGTAGACATGACCTAGAACTATTCACGGTCAATAACCAACAGCGGACCTGGATGCCCATATTGGTTCCTACATATTCTACGAAGATCTTTATCGGTCAGACCGCATAACAACATACGTTGTTCCTTTGTCATCGGTATGTTACTTTGCCGAGATTCGATCGTCGGTATCCAATACCTAGTTCAATCTCGTTACGCAAGTCTCTTTACTCGTTCCGTAATACATCATCTCACAACTAACTCATTAGTTGTAGTGCTTGCAAGGCTTGATGATGTGCATTACCGAGAGGGCCCAAGAGATACCTCTCCGACAATCGGAGTGACAAAACCTAATCTCAAATACGCCAACCCAACATCGCCTTTGGAGACACTGTAGTACTCCTTTATAATCACCCGAGCCACGTTGTGACGCTTGGTAGCACCCAAAGTGTTCCTCCCAAACGGAGTTGCATAATCTCATAGTTACAGGAACATGTATAAGTCATGGATAAAAGCAGTAGCAACATACTAAACGATCGTGTGCTAAGCTAATGGAATGGGTCATGTCAATCGATCATTCTACTAATGATGTGACCTTGTTAATCAAATAACAACTCTTTGTTCATGATCGGAAACATAACCATCTTTGATTAACAAGCTAGTCTAGTAGAGGCATACTAGTGACATCTTGTTTTGTCTATGCATTCACACATGTATCATGTTTCCGGTTAATACAATTCTAGCATGAATGATAAACATTTATCATGAAATAAGGAAATAAATAATAACTTTATTATTGCCTCTAGGGCATATTTCCTTGATCTCCCACTTGCACTAGAGTCAATAATCTAGATTACATAGTAATGATTCTCACACCCATGGAGTCTTGGTGTTGATCATGTTTTGCTCGTGGAAGAGGCTTAGTCAACGGGTCGCAACATTCAGATCCCGTGTATCTTGCAAATCTCTATGTCTCCCACCGACCAAGTCCGGATGGAATTGAAGCGTCTCTTGATGTGCTTGGTCCTCTTGTGAAATCTGGATTCCTTCGCTAAGGCAATTGCTCCAAAGATTGTCACGAAGATTTTCATTGGACCCGATGCACTAGGTATGACACCTAGATCGGATATGAACTCCTTCATCCGCTCCTTCATTAGCTGCTTCGAAGCTGCTATGTATTCCGCTTCACATGTAGATCCCGCCACGACGCTTTGTTTAGAACTGCACTAACTAACCAGCTCCTCCGCTTAGTGTAAATACGATCCGTCTGCGATTTAGAATCGTCCGGATCGGTGTCAAAGCTTGCATCAACATAACCGCATACGATGAGCTCTTTGTCACCTCCATATACGAGAAACATATCCTTAGTCCTTTTCGGTATTTCAGATGTTCTTGACCGCTGTCGATGATCCACTGGATTACTTTGGTACCTCCCTGCTAGGCTTATAGCAAGACACACATCAGGTCCGGTACACAAGATTGCATACATGATAGAGCCTATGGCTGAAGCATAGGAACATCTTTCATTTTCTCTATCTTCTGCAGTGGTCGGGCATTGAGTCGACTCAACTTCACACCTTGTAACACAGTGCAAGAACCCTTTCTTTGCTTGATCCATTTTGAACTTCTTCAAAATTTTGTCAAGGTATGTGCTTTGTGAAAGTCCAATTAAGCGCCTTGATCTATCTCTATAGATCTTAATGCCCAATATGTAAGCAGCTTCACCGAGGTCTTTCATTGAAAAACTCTTATTCAAGTATCCCTTTATGCTATCCAGAATTCTATATCATTTCCGATCAGCAATATGTCATCCACATATAATATCGTAAATGCTACTGAGCTCCCACTCACTTTCTTGTAAATCTGAGCTTCTCCAAAAGTCAGACAAACCCAAATGCTTTGATCACACTATCAAAGCGCTTATTCCAACTCCGAGATGCTTGCACCAGTCCATAAATGGATCGCTGGAGCTTGCACACTTTGTTAGCTCCTTTGGATCGATAAAACCTTCGTTGCATCATATACAACTCTTCTTCCGTAAACCCATTCAGAATGCGTCTTTACATCCATTTGCCAAATTTCATAATCATAAAATGCGCAATTGCTAACATGATTCGGACGGACTTTAGCATCGCCACGGGTGAGAAGGTCTCATCGTAGTCAATCCCTTGAACTTGTCGAAACCTTTTGCATAAGTCGAGCTTTATAGACGAAGAATATTACCGTCGCGTCGGTCTTCTTCTTGAAGATCCACTTGTTTTCTATTGCTTGCCTACCCTCGGGCAAGTCAACCAAAGTCCATACTTTGTTTTCATACATGGATCCCATCTCGATTTCATGGCCTCAAGCCATTTTGCGGAATCTGGGCTCACCATCGCTTCTTCATAGTTTGTAGGTTCATCATGATCTAGTAGCATGATTTCCGAATAGGATTACCGTACCACTCAGTGCGGATCTTACTCTGGTTGATCTACGTGGTTTCAGAGTAACTTGATCTCAAGTTTCATGATCAACATCATCAACTTCCTCACTACTTGGTGTAGGTGTCTCGTAAACCGGTTTCTGCGATTTAACTACTTTCAAGTAAGGGAGAAGGTACTATTACCTCATCAAGTTCCACTTTCCTCCCACTCACTTCTTTCGAGAGAAACTCCTTTCTAGAAAGGATCCATTCTTAGCAACAAATGTCTTGCCTTCGGATCTGTGATAGAAGGTGTACCCAACTGTCTCCTTTGGGTATCCTATGAAGACACATTTCTCGATTTGGGTTCGAGCTTATCGGGTTGAAGCTTTTTCACATAAGCATCGCATCCCCAAACTTTAAGAAACGACAACTTTGGTTTCTTGCTAAACCACAGTTCATAAGGTGTCGTCTCAACGGATTTCGACGGTGTTCTATTCAGTGTGAATGCGGCCGTCTCTAGAGCATAACCCCAAAACGATAGCGGTAAATCAGAAGAGACATCATAGATCGCACCATATCTAGTAAAGTACGACACGACGCTCGGACACACCATTACTGTTGTGGTGTTCCGGTGGCGTGAGTTGCTAAACTATTCCGCATTGTTTCAAATGTAGAACAAACTCGTAACTCAAATATTCACCTCCACGCATGATCGTAGAAACTTGATTTTCTTGTTACGATGATTTTCAACTTCACTCTGAAATTCTTTGAACTTTTCAAACGTTTCAGACTTATGTTTCATTAAGTAGATATACCCTATCCGCTTAAGTCATCTGTGAAGGTGAGAAAATAACGATATCCGCCACGAGCCTCAACATTCATCGGACCACATACATCTCGTATGTATGATTTCCAACAAATCTGTTGCTCTCTCCATAGTACCGAGAACGGTGTTCTAGTCATCTTGCCCATGAGGCACGGTTCGCAAGTGCCAAGTGATTCATAATCAAGTGACTCCAAAAGTCCATCAAGATGGAGTTTCTTCATGCGCTTTACATCGATATGACCTAAACGGCAAGTGCCACAAATAAGTTGCACTTTCATTATCAACTCTGCATCTTTTGGTTTCAACATTATGAATATGTGTATCACTACTATCGAGATTCATCAAAATAGACCATTCCTCAAGGGTGCATGACCATAAAAGATATTACTCATATAAATAGAACAACCATTATTCTCTCGATTTAAATGAATAACCGTCTCGCATCAAACAAGATCCAGATATAATGTTCATGCTCAACGCAGCACCAAATAACAATTATTTAGGTCTAAAACTAATCCGAAGGTAGATGTAGAGGTAGCGTGCCGACCGCGATCACATCGACTTTGGAACCATTTCCCACGCAAGATCGTCACCTCGCCCTTTGCCGAGTTCGCTAATCAGTAGTCCTGCTTTGAGTTGCAAATATTAGCAATGTAACCAGATATCAAATACCAGTGCTACTACGAGCTCTAGTAAGGTACACATCAATAACATGTATATCACATATACCTTTGTTCACCTTGCCATCCTTCTTATCCGCCAAATACTTGGGGCAGTTCCGCTTCAAAGGACCAGTCGCTTGCAGTAGAAGCACTCGGTTTCAGGTTTAGGGCCAGACTTGGGTTTTTCTCCGAGCAAAGCAACTTGCTTGTCGTTCTTCTTGAAGTTCCTTCTTCTTCCCTTTGCCTTTCTTCTTGAAACTAGTGGTCTTATTGACCATCAACACTTGATGCTCCTTCTGATTTCTACCTCCGCAGCCTTTAGCATTGCGTAAGAGCTCTGTATAGTCTTTACTAACCCTTGCATATTATAGTTCATCACGAAGCCTTTGTAGCTTGGTGGCGGTGATTGAAGAATTCATCAATGACACAATCATCCGGAAGATTAACTCCCAATTGTGTCAAGTGATTGTAGTACCCGGACATTCGAGTATATGCTCACTAATGTAACTATTCTCCTCCATCTTGCAGCTATAGAACTTATTGGAGACTTCATATCTCTCAATCCGGGCATTCTGTTGGAATATTAACTTCAACTCTCGAACATCTCATATGCTCCATGACGCTCAAAACGCCGTTGAAGTCCCGGTTCTAAGCCGTAAAGCATGGCACATTGAACTATAGAGTAGTCATCGGCTTTGCTCGCCAGACGCTCATAACATCTGCAGTTGCATTAGCAAAGAGTTCTCTGCACCTAGCGGTGCATCCAGACGTAACTCTTACATGCAGCAATGAGGATGATCCTCGTTACGGACCCAAATCCGTAATTGCTACCATCATCTTTCAACTTTGCTTTCTCAAGGAACGCATTAAAATTCAACGGAACAACAAAGACGAGCCATCTATCTACAATCAAACATAAACAAGCAAGATACTATCGGTACTAAGTTCATGATAAATTTAAGTTCAATTAATCATATTACTAAAGAACTCCCACTTAGAAAGACATCCTCTAGTCATCTAAGTGATCACGTGATCCAAATCAACTAAACCATAACCGATCATCACGTGAAATGGAGTAGTTTTCAATGGTGAACATCTTATGTTGATCATATCTACTATATGATTCACGCCGACCTTTCGGTCTCCGTGTTCCGAGGCCATATCTACATATGCTAGGCTCGTCAAGTATAACCCGAGTATTCTGCGGTGCAAAACTGGCTTGCACCCGTTGTAGATGGACGAGAGCTTATCACACCCGATCATCACGTGGTGTGCAGGCACGATTTAACTTTGGCAACGGTGCATACTGGGAGAACACTTCTTGATAATTTAGTGAGAGATCATCTTATAATGCTACCGTCAATCAAAGCAAGATAAGATGCATAAAAGGATAAACATCACATGCAAATCAATATAAGTGATATGATATGGTCATCATCATCTTGTGCTTCATGATCTCCATCTTGCAGCACCACCATGATCACCATCGCCACCGCGCGACACCTTGATCTCCATCGTAGCATCGTTGTCGTCTCGCCAAACTTATGCTTCTACGACTATCGCTACCGCTTAGTGATAAAGTAAAGCATTACAGTAGCGATTGCATTGCATACAATAAAGCGACAACCATATGGCTCCAGCCGATTGCCGATAACCGGTTACAAAACATGATCATCTCATACAATAAAATATAGCATCACGTCTTGACCATATCACATCACAACATGCCCTGCAAAAACAAGTTAGACGTTCTCTACTTTGTTGTTGCAAGTTTTACGTGGCTGCTACGGGCTTAAGCAAGAACCAGTCTCACCCACATCAAAACCACAACGATACTTCGTCAAATAGACTCGCTTTAACCTTCTCAAGGACCGGGCGTAGCCACACTCGGTTCAACTAAAGTGAGAGAGACAGCACCCACCAGTCACCTTTAAGCAACGAGTGCTCGTGGCGGTGAAACCAGTCTCGCGAAGCGTCACGCGTAATGTCGGTCCGGGCCGCTTCATCTCACAATACCGCTGAACCAAAGTATGACATCTTTGGTAGGTAGTATGACTTGTATCGCCCACAACTCACTTGTGTTCTACTCGTGCAAAACATCAAACCATAGAAAAACCTAGGCTCGGATGCCTTTGTTGGGGAACGAGTAATTTCAAAAATTTCCTACGCACACGCAAGATCATGGTGATGTATAGCAACGAGAGGGAGAGTGTTGTCTACCCTCGTGAGACCCGGCGAAGCGATCACAACGTAGAGGAAGTAGTCGACGTTCTCCTCGCGATCCGACCGATCCGGCGCCGCATACTCGACGCCCGAGTTCTTGACACACGACAGCTCGATGGCGTCCCTCGACTCGATCCAGCCGAGTGTCGAGGAGAGTTCCGTCAAGACGGCGTGGTGACGATCTTGATGTTTCATCGCGCAGGCTTCGCCTAAGCTTCATGACAGTATAACCGAGGTGGAATATGGTGGAGGGGGCACCGACACGGCTAAGGAACGATCCAAAGATCAACTTGTGTGTTCCAAGGTGCCCCCCTCAGATATAAAGGAGCCAAGGGGAGGGGGCGCGGCCAAGAGGAGGCGCGCCAGGAGTCCTACTCCCTCGGGAGTAGGATTCCCCCAATCCTAGTTGGACTAGGATTCCTGAGGAGGGAAAGAGAGAGGGGCGGCCCTTCTCCTAGTCCTAGTAGGACTAGGGAAGGGGGGCGACGCCCTCCTAGGGCTGCCCTTCTCCTTTCCACTAAGGCCCATCGAGGCCCATTTACCTCCCGGGGTTCGGTAACCTCCGGTACTCGGTAAATTCCGTTTTCGCCGAACCATTCGAACTCCAAACATAGGCTTCCAATATATCAATCTTTATGTCTCGACCATTTCGAGACTCCTCGTCATGTCCGTGATCACATCCGGGACTCGAACTCCTTGGTACATCAAAATACATAAACTCATAATAACCGCCATCGAAACCTTAAGCGTGCGGACCCTACGGTTCGAGAACAATGTAGACATGACCTAGAACTATTCACGGTCAATAACCAACAGCGGACGTGGATGCCCATATTGGTTCCTACATATTCTACGAAGATCTTTATCGGTCGGACCGCATAACAACATCGTTGTTCCTTTGTCATCGGTATGTTACTTGCCCGAGATTCGATCGTCGGTATCCAATACCTAGTTCAATCTCGTTACGCAAGTCTCTTTACTCGTTCAGTAATACATCATCTCACAACTAACTCATTAGTTGTAGTGCTTGCAAGGCTTCAAAGTGATGTGCATTACCGAGAGGGCCTAAGAGATACCTCTCCGACAATCGGAGTGACAAAACCTAATCTCAAATACGCCAACCCAACATCCGCCTTTGGAGACACTGTAGTACTCCTTTATAATCACCCGATACGTTGTGACGTTTGGTAGCACCAAAGTGTTCCTCCGTAAACGGAGTTGCATAATCTCATAGTTACAGGAACATGTATAAGTCATGGATAAAAGCAGTAGCAACATACTAAACGATCGTGTGCTAAGCTAATGGAATGGGTCATGTCAATCGATCATTCTACTAATGATGTGACCTTGTTAATCAAATAACAACTCTTTGTTCATGATCGGAAACATAACCATCTTTGATTAACAAGCTAGTCTAGTAGAGGCATACTAGTGACATCTTGTTTTGTCTATGCATTCACACATGTATCATGTTTCCGGTTAATACAATTCTAGCATGAATGATAAACATTTATCATGAAATAAGGAAATAAATAATAACTTTATTATTGCCTCTAGGGCATATTTCCTTCACCAGCTTGATGTAGCATTTGTGGCTCATCCACAGTCCAATGGTCAAGCTGAAAGGGCGAATCAAGAGATCCTGAAGGGTATCAAGCCCAGGCTTATGGTTCCCTTGAAGCAGATGCCGGGTTGTTGGGTGGAAGAGTTACCATCTGTGTTATGGAGTATAAACACCACCCCAAACCGATCCACGAGTTATACACCTTCCTTCATGGTATACGGGGCTGAGGCTGTCCTTCCAAGTGATATTCGTCATGAGTCGCCCCAGGTTGCCAATTATGTTGAAGCGGACAGTGAGCAAGCGCGTCAAGAGGCGTTGGACCTGTTAGATGAGAAACGGGACATGGCTTTGGCTCGGTCGGCGGTTTATCAACAAGACATGCAGCGTTATCACAGCCACCGGGTTAAAACACGAACCTTTCAAGAAGGCGACTTAGTGCTTCGGCTCATCCAGGATCAGACCGATATGCACAAGTTATTCCCACCTTGGGAAGGACCCTTTGTGGTCAGCAAAAATCTGCACAACGGATCTTACTACCTCATTGACGTTCGAGAAGACTCACGCGGTTCTGAGGAGGAGACTCGGCGGCCATGGAACATAGCTCTCCTTCGGCCTTACTACACCTGAGCCATAGGCTTTCCTTCTGTACATATTATGACAATGTATATATATTCTAGTCAATATAATAAACTGGCATCCTTGCTAAAAGCAGGGCCTCTACCATTTCTTCGAAAATTTCTTGGTTACAAGGGGGCTTCTGCTCTCAAAGTGATGACTCACCTTACCTATTAAACCGGCTATCATGCCACAACATAGCTTGGGAGCTTCACACCCAAGGGGCCAAAGAGAGTCTGGATGTTATGCACAGCTCAAACATAGGCACCCATTGAGCACATCTCACAAAGTTACTTGGGGGCTCTTTTGTGCAAAAGCCACAAAGAGCTTGAAGGGACCCTTGTAATTGGGTATCGACCCACGGCTTGGAAGCCTGGTGTATTCACCTAAAACCCTGTGTTAACCCGCCTTCATCAAGTAAGCCACTCCTATCCGGGTAATCACAGCACGACCACGAATGTTTGACAAGTCAATCTTATCTGACCACGAACTTGTCAAAGTTAAACCGACGATTGGTCAGTTGGAGGCCCATCTTAAAAGGCTTTGCAAAATGGTTTAACTCAGTGGCCTGTCAGCCCATGAAAAGCCTCGAATTTGGGCCTGGCAGCCCTTGAAAAGCCTTGACTACATGATTTTTTATTGGCTTTTTTGCTAAGTTTTCACCTTTTTTGAATTTGTCTTCAACCGGTGTTCTTTGACCCGGTGTGGCTTTTCAGTAATATTGTTAACCCGGTGTTTGTTAAACCTGGCTTGGCTTTCAGCTATAAGTTGTCAGGCCATCTCATCAAACCGGTGTTTGTTAACCCGGCCTGGCTTTGACTATATGTCGTCGGTATGATCATCTGGTGTTCATTATAACCCGACATGACTTATTCATCTTATCATTATAGGGTAAGGGTTTTGAAAGCTCAAAAATGTGGGTTTCCACCCTTATTAAGTAATTCCATATCACAGGTATGAGTTATTTCATATTTATTCCGTTTTGGTTATTAACCAGGCTTTATCTTGGGCGCTTTGACACGTCCAGTGGTAAACTGCGAGGACATCTCTTTTCAATGCAGACACAGGGATTGCATAATATATAAGCTAGCATTGAAATCGGCATGGCGGATCAAGCAAAGTATATCCCAGTGCACGATGGCAACATAAGTATTTTAACTAGCCTATTACAAGGCGCTTTAAGTCCCAAAATACGGAATTGTTATTTTCACAGAGCACAGTTTATGAAGCATCAATCAGATTGCCGGATCAGGCCTCATCACCATGTTGACGTGAAGTGGATGGATCATCTGGCGTCGGTTCAGCCTCCTCCTCCTCATCCAGTAGCTGGAAGTCAGTGGTGGTCCAATCAATCCTGGTTAAAGCCTGAAAGACAGCCTCTTCACTTATAAGTTCAGCCGGATCAACGTCAGGGGCATAAGTGTGCTTACGGATTGGCGGGATAAGATTTTGCACTTTCGGTATGACAGTATCAACCCGTTTGTTGTTGGCATCATAGAAGGACCGGTGAACCGTCAAGTTCGCTTCTTCTGCCAGTTGACTCGCCAAAGGACGCATCTCCCTTGTCACAACTTTGAGGGTGTCATTGTCAAACTCTGCCCCGTTCTCTTGTTCACTGGGGAAGCCCTTGGCAATATCCACCGGATCAAGGTCAGCTATCCATGCTTTGGCTTGGGTGAGTGCCAACAAAGCGCCGGCCCTGGCAGCAGATCGATTCATCTCTTCTATTTGTGCCGGCGTTACGGATAACTTTTATTGTATGAAGCTGCACAGATAACCCGTTGGGCACCGGTATATAGTTGTTCAATCAAAGTGTACGCTGCCTTCAGCTTCATCCGCATATCAGAGCCCAGATGAGCAATGCGGCCACCTACAACGGTTTAAGAATTTCATGTTAAACCGGCAAATTACAAACATGGTCATTCAAGAAGTTTTGGCAAAAATACTTACCAAATACTGCAGAAGTCATTGCATTCACTTAGCGCTTCAACCCAGTTCGCTCTTCCGCCACTGGTTTAAGAGCTGATTCGGCGTCTTCCGCCCGCTTCAGCAATGTATTTTTCTCCGTCTCCCAGTTGGCACGTGCCGTCTGGAACCCTTCTTTAAGTTGCTCCATGGCGGCCAAAGCGTCTTTAAGCTCATCTTTTGCCTTGGAAGTTTCTGCTTGTTGGGTCTTGATGTTTTCTTGGAGATCGGCAATTTGAGTGCCTTGGCGATTTATGTCAGCCTATCACAAATAGAGAAGGAGCATGTAAATATTGTCAAAGTCCCAAGCATATAACAAGTTATACACTCGGCACTTGGGGGCTAATGCTGATTGCTTCTTTACTACTAAATGTTTAAAGTCCCAAGGATCAATACAAGTTTTAATCTTGGCACTTGGGAGCTAATGTGTGTTTGATCGAAAAAATATGCAAGGAAAGCCAACAAGGTATAGTATGGAATATAAAGTCCCGGTTTGCCTTTACAAGACAAACCGGCCCTTGGGGGCTACGAAGTCAAACTGTTCTTTATCTTCAAAGACCCAATTTATCTTTCAAAGATAAACCGGCCCTTGGGGACTACAATACAAGGAATGGACGGAATAAAGGTGGTGTTTTGAAAATTACCTCATAGCATTCCTTCGTCAGATTCACCAAACCGGCTTCATAATCATGGCTGGTGTAAAGCCGGTTCAAGAATCCGGAATGAAGGTCTTGAGCACAAAGATCAACATAGGCTGAAAAATCAGTCTTCCCCTTCCCCTTGCTCATAGCAGCAAATTCGTCCTTGGCAGTGTGCTTTGATAAAGCAACTGGATTGCCGGGGCGGTATAAGCAGTACCAGTGACAACAACGTCATCGTCATCCTTGGCTGGGCTCGATGGATTGACCTTGTCTTTGGCTGGGCTTGGCGGTTTGATAGCAGGGCTTGGCGGATTGGCAGCAGGGCTTGGCAGATTAGCAGTTGAGCCCAGCGGATCAGCAATTGGACTTGGAGGCGTGGCATGTGGACTTGATGTGTCAAGATGTGTTTCCTGATCAGCCTCCGGCGGATTGGCATCAGCAGCTGGATCTTGTGGAGCGGATTCATCCATGACATTATCAGTATCTTCGCCAGCATTATCTGGGGTCTTTTCCGGTTCAACATCGTCAGAGGGACCACTGGTCTTGGCTTTCTTACTCAATCGAGCTTTGGCACTGCAACATTAAAATAAAGATTAGTATGGTAAACCAATGCATGAAGAGACAAACTAACAAATGATGCACTTACCCAGCGACGGTCTTGAGGGTAGGCAGCTGTGTGGTTGATGAACCGCCAGACGAGTTAGAAGACGCCTGGTAATTTGGATCAGACGGATTAAGTGTGTATCGGAATAAACCCTTCAAAGGATAACTTTTTCGGGAGAACAAATAACCTCTAGACGACGCTTCCGGATTGGAGTATCCGGTAAATCGGAAGAAGTGACTTGCTGGCCACTGTGTCGGGTTGTGTGGCGCTCCTCAGGTTGATGTTTCTTTAAATAAAATTTTGGATCCACATAAGCAAGAGGGTGAGAGCATTTCACTTTTCGAACTGCACGGCGAAATCTTTGAACCGACACAAGATCTGAACCGGAGGAAAGAGAGATTACCTCAACATGGTCCGCACGGCTGACCTCCGCATCATCCTGATGATAATCGTTGTTCAGAAGATGTATGAAAAGGAAACCAAGGGAATCAAGTTCTACCTCTTGATTCGAATCTTTAGCATCCTCGGGCGGATCAGCAGCTTCGCCGGTCTTCTTCTTGGTTGATTTCTTGACAGCTTTACTCTTGGCACGAGGAGCTCTGATCGTTTTTTCTGAAGACTTCTTTTTCCAAAAGGAGATGTTGGCCTAGAAAGATAAACAAAGGACTATTAGAACAATGTTAAAGCAGAGGCGGATCAAGAAAATACAAGGTAAAAAGACTTACTGCTGGCGGTTTGTTGGCAGCGTAAAAAGGAGCCAGCCCGGTTTGACTACATATGGCGATGGATTCGTCTAACATCTTCTTTACTGATTCGGTGACTTCGTCATCGGTCACCTCTATCTCAGTAAACCGTTGAGGATCGTTGGAGTTGCCAGTATAGTCATGCATTAATCCAGAAGGGCGACTTAAGGGCAGGATGTGCCATTTAACCCAGCAGCGGACAAGATCAACGCCAGTTAATCCATTGGCCATGAGAGACCGGAGCTTGGCGAGTTGAGGGACATAACTTTACCTCTCTCTGGCAGTTAAACGTTTAGGTAATGGGTGGCCATTGCTAAGCCGATGAGGGCGATAACTAGGCAAGGGATTCTCTTCAGCAGGGGAAGTGTTTTGACAGTAGAACCAAGTTAGGTTCCAGTCTTTGGGATGACTGTGGTGTGATGCATGTGGGAAATCAACCTCCTTCCTCTTCTGGATTGATACCCCACCAAGTTCTGTATTAGGGCCATCAGAAAACTCGGTTTGGCGGTTTAAGTGGAAGAAATCCAGGAACAGCTCGACAGATGGTTCCTCTTGAAGGTAAACTTCACAAAATACTTGAAAGTTGCATATATTTGATACAGAATTTGGGCCAATGTCTTGCGGGTGGAGTTGAAAGCTCGCAAGGACATTCCGGAATTTTTTTGATCCGGGAGGGCTGAAGCCCCGGTCTAAATGCTGCATAAAAACAATAACTTCGCCATCCTGAGGCTCAGGAGGGCACTCAGGGCCAGGAACTCGCCAGTGCAGGACATTTTTGATGCTAAAGCCCCCGTCACTACATATCCATTGATCCGCGTTTCTGTGATCCGGGACAGAACCCAGTTGCAAGTGGCGAATTGTTTGGTCATCTT
Organism: Aegilops speltoides; assembly: GCA_021437245.1. Lineage (NCBI taxonomy): Eukaryota > Viridiplantae > Streptophyta > Magnoliopsida > Poales > Poaceae > Aegilops > Aegilops speltoides. The sequence goes on from CM038141.1 coordinate 284,737,252, forward strand.
GAACAGCAAACTATAAAGGTAAAATGAAGGCCGGTTTACGATTGACGGTTCAAGAAATATTAGTTGGTGTTAAACCGGAAAATTTGATCAAGGCATATGTGTGAGATAAACCGGAAGCTGCTATTCAGATCAAACTGGTGGTTTAAAGCGAGGGCTAATGATAGGTGGCGGATTATCAATTGCTAAAAGTTTAAACCACCCTTAGGTGGAGGAGACAGAAATGAAAATTTGCTAAGTGTTGGCAGAAACAGGTTCCACACAAGGATGAAATTTATTTGGATCTACCATGCTTCAGTAAAGAAAAATTACTGCGACTTATAATGGCGTTAAGCAAGAACAGAGAAGGTCGTGCGCTCTACAAAATAAAGGAAATATCTACTAGTACTAAAAATGGATGTAGAGTAACTACCGCATGAGATTTGCGCTACTATTGGATCGAAGCAACCACGACAGAAGGAAAAATGAAGAACTAAGAAGGAAAAATTAAGAACTGTACAGACGAACTCATGAACCCTAGCACAGATCTAACGATGCGGGAAGGAGGAAACTTACCAGTGCAGATCTACTGCGGAGGGATGCGGCGAACTCTGGTTCGTTTCAGGTTGATGCAGCAGCCTTTGTCGATGAAGTTCTCAAGGGTTGAGGGCGGTGGTGGAGCTTCAGAGCTCGGGCGTCGCGAGGAAGAAGAAGGCACGGAAGGGGAAGAAAGAAAAGGACCCTCGGGCTTTATTTATAAGGAGAAAGAGATAAAGGGTAGGCTCAAGAATCGAGGAACCTGAAGCGGTAGAGAGGGCGCGCCTGTCGCTTCGATTTTCGAGATATCATTAAATGAGGGGAATATTTTTAATCTTTTTTATGCAGAGATGATGTCATGATGGGCCGTTACTGTGTCCAGAGAATGACGTCATGGCGGTTTAACAAAAGTTTACAGGAAGTAAACATGGCGGTTTACGAGAATATAAGGAGATGTTTACAAGATTTCTTTGAAGTGTTGAAGATTGACATGAACAGGTTCAAATCAATCTGGGGCCTAATGTTGGGGATATAACTACTGAGGGTAAACCGGCCAGGAGGGCCCGGTTCACCCTCGACTATGTTGAAGCCCATGAAGATCCAGAAGATGGCGCTTTACTAATGAAGCTTAGAGGCCCGAAGCCCAAAGGCGGATTAGGGCCCATAGTGGTAAACCGCCATGACTATGTAACTTGTAATGTAAGTTAGGAAAGGAGAGACCAAGCCGGGCACTTTGTATGAGTCGGCCTCGGGACTCTGTAGACCGGCCTGGCGTCAACCTATGTATATAAAGGGACGACCCGGCGGCGGTTCAGGGACAAGAAACAACAACTCGGGACTCAGGCAAGCGTTTTTGCTCCCTGGTCATCGAAACCCAATCAATCCCATCACAACTAGACGTAGGCTTTTACCTTCATTGAAGGGGCTGAACTAGTATAAAACTCCCGTGTCCCTTGTCCGGTTTAACCCCTTCAAGCTAACCCGTTGCAATGGCTCCACGACTAAGTCCTTTCATGAGGACATCTGACGTGTTAATTCCACGACAATCATGCATAGCAGAAGTGGCATCATCAATAACATGTGACATATCAAAATTCATAGTAGTAGCAGGTTTAGGTGTCGCAAGCTTACTCAAAACAGAAGGAGAATCTAGTGCAGAGCTAGATGGCAGTTCCTTACCTCCCCTCGTAGTTGAGGGGAAAATCTTGGTTCTTTCATCTTTCAAATTCCTCATAGTGATCAACAAATATAAATCCCAAGTGACTCAAAGAATAGAGCTATGCTCCCCGGCAACGGTGCCAGAAATTAGTCTTGATAACCCACAAGTGCAGGGGATCGCAACAGCTTTCGAGGGTAGAGTATTCAACCCAAATTTATTGATTCGACACAAGGGGAGCCTAAGAATATTCTTAAGTATTAGCAGTTGAGTTTTCAATTCAACCACACCTGGATAACTTAGTATCTGCAGCAAAGTATTTAGTAGCAAAGTGGTATGATAGTAAAGGTAACAGTGGCAAAAGTAAAGATAACAGTTTTGTAGGAATTGTAACAGTAGCAACAGAAAAGTAAATAAGCGAAACACAATATGTGAAAAGCTCGTAGGCATTGGATCAGTGATGGATAATTATGTCGGATGCGATTCCTCATCTAATAGCTATCACATAGGGTGACATGGAACTAGCTCCAGTTCATCAATGTAATGTAGGCATGTATTCCAAATATAGTCATACGTGCTTATGGAAAAGAACTTGCATGACATCTTTTGTCCTACCCTCCCGTGGCAGCGGGGTCCTAGCGGAAACTAAGTGATATTAAGGCCTCCATAGAGAACCGGAACAAAGCATTAGCACATAGTGAATACGGGAACTCCTCAAACTATGGTCATCACCGAGAAGTATCCCGATTATTGTCACTTCGGGGTTGTCGGATCATAACACATAATAGGTGACTATAGACTTGCAAGATAGGATCAAGAACACACATATATTCATGAAAACATAATAGGTTCAGATATGAAATCATGGCACTCGGGCCCTAGTGACAAGCATTAAGCATAGCAAAGTCATAGCAACATCAATCTCAGAACATAGTGGATACTAGGGATCAAACCCTAACAAAACTAACTTGATTACATGGTAAATCTCATCCAACCATCACCGTTCAACAAGCCTACGATGGAATTACTCACGCACGGCGGTGAGTGAGGGAGTCCTGGATTAGGGGGTGTCCGGATAGCCGGACTGTGTACAATGTCCGGACTATTGAAGCGTGAAGATACAAGACTCAAGACTTTGGCCCGTGTCCGGATGGGACTTTCCTTGGTGTGGAAGGCAAGCTTGGCGATCTGGATATTATATCTTCTTCCTTGTAACCGACTCCATGTAAACCCTAGCCCTCTCCGGTGTCTATATAAACCGGAGAGGTTGGTCCTTAGAAGGTCGATCACAATTACATTCATACCATCATAGGCTAGCTCTTAGGGTTTAGCCTCTACGATCTCGTGGTAGATCTACTCTTGTACTACCCATATCATCAATATTAATCAAGCAAGAAGTAGGGTTTTACCTCCATCGATAGGGCCCAAACCTGGGTAAACACATGTGTCCCTTACTTCTTGTTACCATCAGCCTTGACGCACAGATCGGGACGCCCTACCCGAGATCCGCCGGTTTTGACGCCGACATTGGTGCTTTCATTGAGAGTTGCTCTGTGACGTTGCCGTCACGCTCGATGGTTCCTTCGATTGTCATTGACGACGCTGCCCAGGGTGGGACTTTCCTTCCCGGACAAATCCTCATGTTCGGCGGCTTCGCGCTGCGGGCCAATTCACTTGGTCACTTGAAGCAGATTGATAGCTATGCCTGTGGCCCTCAAATCGGGGTCGGAAACCTGAACCACACCGCAGATACCCAAGGAGACTTGATCTTCGGTGGATTCGGGCCAGCGCCAGAAGCGCCGAACAGTCACGATAAGCACGGCTTAGACCTGCTGTCAGACGTTGCTCGGGACATCATCCCGGCAAAAGCCCCGGACCTAAATCCAGGACAGGTTGTGTTGCCTAAAGAGGGAGGGCTGGACCCCGCCCCACAGGCCGTACCCTCATCGGCGATGGAGCCGAACACAGGCTTCACTTTTGAGGAAACCGGTGACCCCGGGCCCCTAGACTCGTGTCCGGTTGAAGGCTCCAGTCCGTGCGTCCCCGGACCCGCCGATCTCGGTTGGGCTTCGGTGATGGAGTTCACCACGGCGGACATCTTTCAGCACTCGCCCTTCGACGACATACTAAACTCATTCAAAACCCTCTCTTTGACAGAGAATCTCGGGCCGAACTATATCCGGCTCGAGTGGGAAGCAGGCACGAAGACATTCGTCACCCACCCACCACCCACTTCATAGCCACGGTTGATGATTTAACCGACGTGCTGGACTTCGACTCCGAAGGCATCGACGGTTTGAACGACGATGCAGGAGAGGACTCAGAATCTATGAGGTGCCTGATTCACGCCTCGCCACACGACATATACATGGTGGATACGCCCAAGGAAGGCGGCGGCGATGATCCGGAAGATAACACCCCTGGGCAAAAGCCAAAGCGACGGCGCAGACGCCGTTCCAAATCCGGCAATAGTAACAATATCAGCAAGAGCGCCAGAAGAATGGATACTACGGTTAACCCCGATGGCAATAATGACCAAACAGAACCAGCGATGGAGCAGGACGAACCAGGTCACGCCGAACATAGTCCAGGTCATACGCCCGAAGAAAACGATTCAGAGGGACAAGTTCACCAATCCGGCCTAGGACAAGAAGACGGTCCGGACGACGACGCATTCATCATTCCGGAAGAACGCGTGGAACGAGAGAACCTCCATAGAAAGCTTATGGCCACAGTGAGAAGTCTGAAGAAGCAGAAGCAACGGCTTAAAGCCGCATAGGAAATGCTCAATCGCAGATGGAACAAAGTGCTAGACACTGAAGAAAGATATGGCGACGATCGCCATACAAAGAGCTACCCAAAACGCAAGCTACTGCCAGAATTCGACGACGAGGCCGTTCCACCGAAGAACAACACAACCAAGAGACCAAGAGTACAACTTCATAATCGCAACAAATTAGCTGCCAAAGATGCCCATGATTTATGAGCACCTGGAGAAGAAAGCTGGTGCAGCTAGGTCCATCTACGGATCTAAAAGAGACACCCCGGCGAAGGACTATGGTCGTCAAAACAATTATGACAACCAAACACCAGTTCGGAACAAACACTGGACACAACAACGGCCGACGGCATGCCACAGTAGCGGCCCAGATCTGAGAGGGGCTGCTCACCCCGTGCTTTTACCGATGAAGCATCGACCATGAATTTCCATAGGGCTTTAAACCTGTAAATATAGAGGCATACGACGGAATGACAGACCCAGGGGTCTGGATCGAGGACTTTATCCTCCACATACACATGGCTCGTGGAGATGACCTCCTTGCCATCAAATACCTTCCCCTCAAACTAAAGGGACCGGCCCGGCACTGGTTGAAAAGCCTCCCCGAAAATTCAATCCGGAGCTAGGAAGAACTAGAGGACGCTTTCAGGGTCAATTTTCAAGGGACTTATGTCCGGCCTCCGGATGCTGACGATCTAAGTCACATAATCCAACAACCCGGAGAGTCTGCCCGCAAGATTTGGAATAGATTCCTCACTAAGAAGAATCAAAATCGTTGACTGTCCGGATGCCGAAGCCTTAGCGGCATTCAAGCACAGCATCCGGGACGAGTGACTCGCCAGACACCTCGGCCAAGAAAAGCCAAGGACAATGGCAACCCTAACAAGTCTTATGACCCGCTTTTGTGCGGGAGAAGATAGCTAGCTCGCTCGTAAAGGCACCAGCGACCCCAGCACATCCGAGATTAGGGATGGCAACGGGAAACCACGGCATAATAAAAACAAACGCCAAAACAAGGAAGAGAGCCCGGACAACATAGCGGTTAATGCCGGATTCCGAGGCTCTCGACCTAACCAGCAAAATAAGCAACCTAAAGGCAGTAAAGAGGGACCGTCCGGTCTGAACAGAGTTCTGGACAGGCTATGCCAAATTCATGGCACTTCGACAAACTGCGAACCACACGCACAGAGAGTGCTGGGTCTTCAAGCAGGCCGGCAAGCTAAACGCAGAACATAAGGGAAGGGAAACACCAAGTGAAGACGAGGATGAACCTCGCCAACTGAACACTGGGGGACAGAAAACATTCCCGCTAGAGGTTAAAACAGTGAACATGATCCACGTGACTCGCACATCCTTGGGAAGGCATGAACGCGCCCATAAAGACGCACGCGATATAGAGCCCATCGTACCCACACCCGGATGTCTTGTTCGATCACCTTCGATCACCTATACGGCCGAACTAGCATTCGGCGTGAAGGATCAAATGCCTTGGTGCTTGACCCAACAATCGACGGATACCATCTCACTCATGTCCTCATGGACGGTGGCAGCAGTCTCAATTTAATATATGAGGACACTGTCCGCAGGATGGGGATAGACTTATCCAGAATTAGCAAAATTCATACCACCTTTGAAGGGGTGATACCAGGCGTTGAAGCCTATAGCAAGGGCTCTGTTATACTGGAGGTAACATTCGGTTCTCCAGGCAACTCCAGAAGCGAAGAACTAGTCTTCATCATCGCACCCTTCCAAAGCAGCTATCAAACATTGCTTGGAAGAACGGCCTTCGCCCGCTTCAACGCATTGCCGCACTATGGCTACCTTACACTCAAGATGCCCAGCCCACGCGGCGTCATCATCATTAGCGGAACAATGGAGCACTTTTCGTGCATAGAGGAGTACGCGACGGCCCTAGCGGCCGGACTATAAGCAGCCTCTAAACAAAATTATACCAGGTCGTTAAGACCACTTACACGATTAGACGAGTCCGACAGCCCACATTAAACCAGGGCAATTGTATATGTAATCCTATAGCGGACACCAGGGGCTAATAATACAGCCCCACACTCTCGGCTCAAACTTATTGGCAGGCCAGCATTTTACATTTTCTACTATCCATCGCACACTTACGTTGCACTCTTCTATGAGATTCCCTTTTTTTGGCAGACAACATTCGCGCGATACCCTTCCAGGATGCGGCACAACGGGGACAAAGGCGCAAATGTGCAGCAGGGCCCCGTCCGACAGGTTTATTTTTAGATTAAGCCCCTGGTAAACCTTTTCTATACCTCTTGTTGTTTCATAATCCCACGGGTTCAATACCCACAGAGGATACTGCCGTTTTTTGGCATTACGCACAGATTAATGCACGCACCTGGACATATAGGGTTTATAATGAATGGGCATTCTTTAGCCCATCATCTGTTAGAAAGTCCAAATACCTTCGGGAGTGTTCGGCGTCACGAGTTTGGCCTTATATGCATCAGCTCCGAATCATGTCTTTGGTCAAATGTTGGGATTGTTCGCTCCGGTTTGCCGCCTTATGTTCCGTTATAATCGGCTAAGGTGGCCAAAGGAGAAGTAATCGCTATTGTGCCCTCGTTATTCGGATGAGCACCTCAAGAGAGAAAGCCAAAACCGACCGTCATGATACAAATGAGAGATTGATCAACCACTCGACGACTCACCGGAATCTCTAGGATTCCTCCACCTTAACGAAGGGCCATTTCCCGGCCAGGTACATACGCGCCTCTATTCGGATGCACGCGATGATACCAGGGCTACATAGTAGCCCCAATATTAGAATCCCGCGGCTAAGTGAAAGTGTTACACCTATATAGTTCGGTTGCCTAGTTCGACGTGCGATCACCTCCTTGCCGGACCAAGACGTTGGATAAAGAGTGATCAGGCACATTTTTTCGCGAACACCCCCGCATTGTATGCGTGGGGGCTGAAGCCAACGACTGCTATCTTTCGGATTACACACACACACACACACACACACACACACACACACACACATATATATATATATATATATATATAAACGACAGCACAGGGGACACATTCATATTTTTAGACACAAATTATAAATATAACCTTCTAATCAAAATGTTTTTACTATAATTTGAATCATCACTCGAAGAGGAGATCCTTCGGGCATTGCGCCTCTATCAGGCGGGCACCCTCCGTGACCTGCGCCAAGTAGTGCCCGGCCGGATGTTGACCCCCTACCGGATCCTGAGACGCTATCATAGTGGCATCCATATCCGTCCAATACGCTTTAACGCGTGCAAGGGCCATCCGCGCACCCTCTATGCATGTTGAACTCCTCATGGCATCGATCTGGGGCACGGCCCCAAGGAATTGTCGCACTAAACCAAAGTAGTTGTCCGGCTTAGGCTCCTTCGGCCAAAGATGATCTATTACGGACCGCATCGCAAGCCCGGACAGCCTGTGAAGCTCCGCCACAGCAGCCATCTTATCACTTAACGACAGCGGTCGAGCGGGAGCATGGAACTGCGACCAAAAAAGCTTCTCCACCTCCTTTTCACCCTGACCTTTGAAGAACTCCAAAGCATCAGCCGTACTCTTCGCCAGGTCCGTATACGCATCCGGTGAGCTCCAGCGTCCATCAAGGGGAGCGTACTTCGGATCGAAGAACTTCGTTCGCAGCAAGTAGGAGCCTCCAGCCGCGATTTTTCCGGCCTGTTGAAGCTCCTCCCGCGCAGCCCTGAGCTCGGTCCGTATTTCCTTGGTGGCATTCAGCACCTTGCTCAAGTCAGCCGATTTATCTTCATGCTCCTTCTTCAGGAGCTCATACCGGTCAGCGGCATGTCTTAACTCGTTAGCCATTTCGGCTATCTTTTCCTCACTTCGGCGATGAGCAGCCTGTTTGGCTCTCAATTCCTCGGCTGCCTTTAGGGCAGCCGCATTGCTCACCCGAGCTTGTTCCTTGGCTAGAGCAAGTTCAGCCCTCAGGGCCTCGACGGCAGCAGCACCATCTGTAGTCCGAACAAAACATATTAATACATACCACCTTAATGTTTTCATATGCAATGGGAGACAGGGCACATACCTTGTGATGTATCCAGCCGCTCATTCATCAGAGTAATATCGGCATCAATTGACCCAATTTGCCTCGATAGTTCGGCAACTTCAACGGACGGGCCGGCGGCCGAACCCACAGGTACCTGCACACATTTACAAAACTATCATTGGTTTATGATCCCCCGTTTGCCGCCTAGGGCGGGCAACCAGAGTCTCAGGGGCTGCTATCTATATGGAGCACACCTAGCGCGTGCCTTACAACCAAAGAAATAGTGAGTTTTCCATTGCATACCTCAAAGCCTCTGGCGGGCTTGTGAATGTTTCATTCAAACCGCTTAGAGCGGATGAAATCTTCTTGAGCACGCGCCATTAATGAGCGGTGCTCCTCCGAGAGCACACTGCTTCGCAAAGAAGCCGCCAAGACATCCGGACTTAGGGCGGCTGACGCGTTGGCTTCCGGCCTTGGCGGGCCCGGGCTCCTCCGTGATGACACCTCGGTGTCGCCCGCGTCAAGAACCGGAGAGGCGGGTGGGGTCTCGCTCTCCATCATCTCTGGAGGAAGGTCACCCGAAAATGATCCCTGTTGAGAAGAGCTGCCAGCCGGACTACAAAAAGTTGAGTCCTGGTCATTGATCCAGGAGAAATACAGTACCTTTAAGTTAATGATTGACTTACGACTCGTTGGAGGGTTGGCCCATTCGAGGGCATGATGCGGTGAGGGTGCCTGTCGGGACAAGGACCCCTGGGGATCCCTTTTTCCCCAATTTGGGCATCTCTGCCTCCAAATCTTCGGAGGCGGCCCTCTTCTTCCCGCGTGGGGAGGCGGCTTCGACCTCTCCTCCCCGACTATCCCCGGTCCGGATGCGTAGTGTGTGGGGTTCGGATTTCTCGTCCTTCCCCTTGTCTTTCTCCGAGGGCATTCGGCTGAGTACTCGGTCGAGCATCTTGGCCACAGTAGGGGCGGGTGAGCCTTCGGGAAGTGGTGCCGGACACCTGATTCTCTCCGCCTTGCTGAGACACTCCTGGACGCGGATGATGTTCAGAATAAACAAATATGACAAATACAAAACAGGGTGTCCGGTATCAAGGCCACTTACTTGAGTATCTAAGTGGTTGCAGCTTAGGCCCGCATCCTCGGTGGTATCCGGACACGTTACCTTCCGTCCGAAGAATAATTTGCACATCTCTTCGAGCTTTAAGCCGAAGAAGTGCTTCACAGTCCGCGGACCCTCCGGATTGAACTCCCACATCCGAAGAGGCCGGCGTTGGCACGACAACGTCCGCCGAATTAACATCACTTGCATTATGCTAACAAGGTTGATATCCCTCTCGAGAAGCTCCCGGGTGCGGTTCTGCAGTATTGGCACATCGCCTGCGGGCCCCCAATTACATCCTACGTTTGTCCAGGACGCCAACTACGACGGAGGGCCTGAGCGGAACTCAGGGGCGGCTAACCAGTTTGTGCCCCTTGGAGCCTTGCCATAAAACCACCTCCGCTGCCATATGTCAGATACTTCCGGGAAAGAACCCTCCAGCCATGGGGCATCGGTGTTTCTGCTTATTACAGCACCTCCACACTCCACGTGTCGCCCCTCGATCATCTTTGGCTTCACATTGAAGGTCTTGAGCCATAAGCCGAAGTGTGGCGTGACATGGAGAAAAGCCTCACACACGATAATGAACGACAAGATATGGAGGATGGCATCTGGAGCCAGATCATGAAAATCCAGCCCATAATAGAACATGAGCCCCCTCATGAAAGGATGGAGGGTGAAACCCAAACCATGGAGTAAGTGTGGGACAAAAACAACACACTCATTGGGCTCCGGCATGGGGATAACTTGCCCCGGAGCGGGAAGCCTGTGCTGGATATCTGCGGTTAGGTATCCGACCTCCCTAAGCTTCGCAATGTCCTTCTCCTCGATCGAGGAGGCGACCCACCAGCCTTGAGGATCAGATCCGGACATACTGGCGGATTCCGGAGGGGTGGAGCTTAGGTTTTGGGTGTTAGAACTCGAGGTGCGGGAAGGTGCGATGAAGGTGAAGAAAGAGGCGTAAGTCTCGACCCCTTTATAAAGAGGGTGAATATCAAGAGTCCCCGGTGTGACCATTTGAGGCTTATCTAAAAACACACGGGGTAATACCAATGGCCGTCGTGGGGTCACGCACGCTCATATTGATGGAAAATCCCGTAATAAGAGGGACACGATCTCTGCCTCGACGGGACGTGCCAATAAAACTGCCTCGTAACACGAGTCGATGTGGGGTAGGAAGCGTCGGTTCACATTGGACCGAGCCACGGTACAAGGGCACGATGCAAGAAGATTGCCAACAAATCAGATCTATACCATACGAAGATCGTACTACGAATCCGGACACGGTCTACGTGTTCGATGACCACTTTGGAGTATTCGTAGGAGGAACCCGCCTTGCAATGCCAAAGACAATACTGCGCACCGGACTCATCGTCATTGAAGCCTGGTTCAGGGGCTACTGAGGGAGTCCTTGATTAGGGGGTGTCCGGACAACCGGACTGTGTACAACGTCCAAACTATTGAAGAGTGAAGACACAAGACTCAAGACTTCGGCCCGTGTCCGGATGGGACTTTCCTTGGCGTGGTAGGCAAGCTTGGCGATCCGGATATTATATCTCCTTCCTTGTAACTGACTCCATGTAAACCCTAGCCCTCTCCGTGTCTATATAAACCGGAGAGGTTGGTCCTTAGAAGGCCGATCACAATTACATTCATACCATCATAGGCTAGCTCTTAGGGTTTAGCCTCTATGATCTCGTGGTAGATCTACTCTTGTACTACCCATATCATCAATATTAATCAAGCAGGAAGTAGGGTTTTACCTCCATCGAGAGGGCCCGAACCCGGGTAAACACATGTGTCCCTTGCTTCTTGTTACCATCAGCCTTGACGCACAGATCGGGACCCCCTACCCGAGATCCGCCGGTTTTGACACCGACAGTGAGCATCATGAAATTGGTGATGGAGGATGGTTGATGATGATGACGGTGACGAATCCCCCTCTCCGGAGGCCCGAACGGACTCCGGATCAGCCCTCCCGAGAGAGATTAGGGCTTGGCGGCGGCTCCGTATTAACATGATGAAACTTTCTCTCTGATTTTTTTCTTTGTGAAACAGAATATATGGAGTTGGAGTTGAGATCGGTGGAGCATCAGGGGGCCCACGAGACAGGGGGTGCGCCCAGGGGGGAGGGCGCGCCACCCACCCTCGTGGATAGGGTGTGGGCCCCCTGGTCTTGATTCTTTCACCAGTATTTTTATATTTTCCAAAACTTATCTCCGGGGATTTTTAGGTCATTCCGAGAACTTTTGTTTTCTACACATAAAACAACATCATGGCAGTTCTGCTGAAAACAGCATCAGTTCGGGTTAGTTTCATTCAAATCATGCAAGTTAGAGTCCAAAACAAGGGCAAAAGTGTTTGGAAAAGTAGATACGTTGGAGATGTATCACTCAACATACAGAATGTTCAATCCACTGCCACCATCCATAAGGACTTTAGTCAATTGGGTGCCCCCAACGACTGGGTCGACCACCAGCGCTTGCCATCCAGGAGTAGCAACGTGTGCTGGGTGATCTGACTAGTCGAATATAATGGGAGTCTTCGACCACTTCAAGTACGTCATAGTTGCCGGAGCAACCACATTCACTTCCCTGATAATGACTTTTAGTCGACTTTTGCTCTGTACGTCAGCAAAAATCACCAAGGTGGCATTGACCTTTGGGTAACCATCATCTTCCTCTTTTTCCTCCTCCTTATCAGATTCTTTCTCACTGGGTTGATCCTCTCGAAAGCTCTGAATCAGGAGTCGACACTACCGAGTGGTATGTTTGGTTTGAATCAAGTTACCCTCTTTGTGTTTCTTTGTGTGAATGTAACACGGCAAATCTAGAACGTCCTGGCCTGTCTGATCCTTCACCTTCTTGGGTTTCCACCGTGCTTTGGGTTTTCCTTTAAATTTCCCTTGTGCATTCAGGACTGCAACCTCAGCAGGACCTATAGGTTCACCTTTACATTTTTGCTTCCAACTAGAATTTCCAGCTCCGGTGTCTTGGTCGACTGGTTTTCCCTTGCCACTGTGGAGTTGGTCTTCCTCTTTGCCATTAGCATACCGAGTGGCAATTTCCATCATTTGGCTCAGAGACATGTCTCCGGAACAACCGAACTTCAGGATGAGCTCTCTGTATCAGACGCCCTCCTTGAAGGTGCAAACCGCCTAGTGCTCTGACACATTTTCCACTACATGATGAAGGGTAGTCCATCTCTAGATGCAGTCTCTCAAAGTTTGATTCGGCTACTGAACGAAGTGCTGCAATTCAGTTAGCCCAGTAGGTCTCTTGCAGGTGCCTTCGAATGTCTTGATGAATACTCGGGCCAAATCTCCCCAACAGAAAATACTTCCGTGGTCCAACTGATTCAACCAAGCCCTGGCCGAACCCTCAAGCATCAAGGGAAGGTGCTTCATGGCTACATCATCGCTGCCTCAAACAATCTGCACATCCACTTGGTAATCTTCTAGCCAAGTGTTTGGCTTTGACTCACCGGTGAACTAGCTCATGCCCATAGCCAACCTGAAGTTGGGAGGGATCTAAGCAGATCGGATGGCTTTACTGAAACACTCGGGCCCAGAAACAAATGCTCTGTTTCCAATCGGATGGTCTCTATCTTGTCCTTCTCTGTTTGCTCGGCCTCTGTCGACCAAACCTTGCACTAGGAGTGATCTCGCATTGAATCCAGGCTCTCTTGGGTCGACTGGGACTCTCTGCTCGTCACCATACAGGTGCCTGTCGTCATACCATCGGGGAGCGTATGACCCGCCCCTCGGAGGGGGTGTAGGCACTCGACGGTTGTCATCACGGGGAAGCCGATGATCATACTGCATGTGGCCTCGCCCCAAGTACTGATCCTGGTGGTGACCACAATCTTCACGCCGCAGAGGTGACCTTGAACTATGTGCCGACTCAACTGTGTCTGCAACCACAAATCTGCTATGAATTCTATTCCGCGACTGAGAAATAGCCGAGTTCTGTTCTCCTGCTGCCTGAAGCAGCGCTCGGATCTGCAGCAAACCTCTACCAGCTTCTGAACGGGACGGTTGGATTAACTCTGCTATGCGTGCTGCTGCTGCAACATTTTGGATCGGAGTACGGTATACCTGAGGTTCAGTCGGAAACAGATGTCGTGCACGTCAATTGGATTCAGCGATCTGCTGACGAGCGTGTTCGTCGAGTGCCTGCTAGAGATTTTCCAGATTACACTCAGCCAAGGTGGCCAAGTGCGCAGCCTCCAAGGCCCGAGCCTCGGAGGTCTCCCAAATGATGGGGGTCTGGAGCGCCTGGACATTGCGACGATACAGCTCCTCCCTCTGCTCTGCAGTGAGGGCTTCGGGAATGTACTTGTCATGATCATCCGACGGGCCGCCGCCATGAAATTCGGGCAGACTGCGCTGGGAGTCGACCATGAGGACCTCTGCCACTGGATCATTGCTTTCGCACTCAAAAAAGCGAATTCGAGTGACCAGTCGGCAGATCGAATAGATCGTAAAGGGATTCGTCGGGCTCGATTGCCGCGACTTGAGGGGTGGTCGATTGGCGAGCCACCGCGTGCTTCACCCAATGTTGGAGCCGCGAACGGCCGGACCGTTTGCAACAGTGGACGGCAGGGAGCGATGACGCAATGGGAGCCGACTGATACTGGGTCGACGGCTGACACGGAAGGATGCCGCATACACTCGCACGGAAGTGCACCGCCCCATAGACGGGGAGGGCCTCGACGTCAAGGGGAGATTCTTGAAGCCAGGCGGAGTCGTCAATGACGAAGACAAGCGCGCTGAGACGGATCTCGCAGCCCAAAGCCAAACCACCGCCAGAAACCATGTTGATGGAGAATGAAATTTGCAACCTCACCGGAAGTCGCTCAGACGCCGGCCCCACGGTAGGCGCCAACTGTCGTGGGGGTGAGTCTGACAGTAAGAGTAGGGGGTACGTAAGAGGAGGCAAGGTCCTAGCTACGGTGAGGTTGTATACGCAAGTTTACGAGTTCAGGCCCGGAGGAGGTAACAACCCTACGTCTCGGTGCCCGGAGGCTTGCGACTGGATTATGCATGGAAGTTACAGGGGGTGCGAACCCCTGTGCCTGAGGAGGGGGCGTCTTATATAGAGTGTGCTAGGCCCCTCGCAGCCCTGAGTTACACAGGGTTCAATGTGAGTTAAGGCATGGGTGTTACTGGTAATGCCAGCTATTAATGTTCTTTATGACTACGGAGTGAACGCCTGACCGTTGCCATCCTGGGGTGGCTTTAGATCTTTTGTACTCCGAGTGATTCTTCGTATGGTCAAGTGATGTTACTGTGGTCGAGTGGAATTGGGGTGTCCGATTGGAATCTTCCGTCGAGTGGATTGCACTTCAAGGTGATTTCAGTCGGTGCCTTCTATTGAACTTTGAATGTCTTTGACTCTAGGGCATTGTCCTTGGGTAGGGTGTCTAGGTCAGGCCTAAGACCCTACCCTAGGTACGTGTCATCGTCAAGACAGAAGCACGGTACGCAAGCAGTCCGGTGGGCGCTTTTGAGGACCCGAAACCCCACAAGCCCGGGAGGGACCCTGTCAGGGCGCGTGGCAGCTATGGGCTAACCTAGGTCGATCTGATCGCCCCTAGGGCCTCGAGGTTTGCTGCTCTGCAACAAGAAGAACGAGCGAAGAACGAGGAAGAAGAAGAACAAGGGAGAAGATAAAGGTAAAGGTAAAAGGCGGTAGATTGATTTGTTCGATTGTGTGTTGTTCAATCAGCCATCACCTCTCATCTATTTATGAGGCAGCTGGGCTTCCAATACAAGAAAAGGACTAAAAATTTCGTCCAAAACACCAAAAGCCCTAACCTAACGGACAGGAATCTTTGGCAATTTTCCGGATCAACTCGGAGCCACCGAGTGGTTTGCTTCGGTCTCACTGAGTGAACGATGTCAACTCTGTATCCTTCTGTAATTTTCTAGATCAACTCGGCCTCACGATTGTTTTGCTTTGGTCCCACCGAGTGAACGTTGACAACTCTATGGTAATTTTCCGATCCAACTCGGTCTCACCGATCAAATTAACTCGGTCGGTCCGAAATGACTCTACAGCTCCTGTTCCTGACCTTGTTTTGCCTCCACAGGTTGCATACAACCTCACATTAAGACGATTTTTATATCGAAATCAACTGGTTCAACGAGACACACAACTTTCATGCTGAAACCCTTTCCATTAGAGGCCATATTAATTGAGTTTCATGCTAGTTCGTAGAAACGCACCAAGTTCATGCTGGTGATGGCGGCAATGGGGTGGCGCTCACTCGTAACCTCGAGAAGGGTTCGTCGAAGCCGAACACGTCGCTGGTTATGGTGGGCTTGCCAGTCACGATGAGCTCTAGCAACATGTAGCCCAATGTCCCGAATATGCTGTGAGCAACTCTCCAATAGATGCAACAACGAGAAACCAAGATGAGCCATTAACTAGGCCCAGAAAGAGGAAGAGAGTGGCAGATTGGCTTGCAAGCCAACAATGGGCCCATTAAGTGATGCAGAGCATCCCTCGTTCATCCCCATGGACGTTCCGTCACCACCGCAAGCACGAAGAGGACCACTGACGAGAGCTCTTCCACGTACCATTGAAACCAAGGTTACCTCTTTCCTCTTTGAGATTCCTTTGATTTCATATGAGAAATGTCTTCTACCTCAAGCAGAGACTTTGTGCAGACTAGGTATCGAGGAGAAGATCATGAAGAAAGGATCTCCAAGTACACATGCATCCCTCAAGAAGAATGAGGAGAAGGAAGAGCTCCAAGACACGAAGCACCGGAGGCTCACTGGACACCCCGGGTGCCTGCACCTTCCACCCCCGGGTGCCCGAACCCCCGGGTACCCGCACCATCCTCCCATGGGTTCCCGCACCAAATGGCCCCGGGTGCCCGCCCCACTGACCATGGCTCGGGCGAGGCCTCGGCCGGTCCGGCTGCGGACTTTCACCCCGGTGCCCGACCACCTACTCGAGGGCGCGGTCCTCGACCGTCTGGGTGCCCGGCCCTCCCTGGCGCCTCTCCCTCCAGGTGCCCGGGCCACATTACCCCGGGTGCCCGGACTCCTCCGAATGTGCCTGCGCGCATTTTTGGGCAAATTGACCCTTGTACCCCTGTTTTCCTTTTATTTCGTCCCTAGCCTATAAGTACTCCTCATCTAGCTCATTTCTAGGGTTAGCAAAGTATTAGATAGACAGAGAGAGAGCTTTGCTCATCCTCCTCCTCTTGGAGATCTAGACCTCCTCTTGGAGAAGCTCCTCTTGGAGATCAAGGCCTCCTCTTGGAGAAGATCCTCTTGTGGATATCAAGGCCTCCTCTTGGAGAAGGATCCCCATCATAGGATCATCAAAACTTTATCTCCCTTGAGGATTTGGAAAGAACCTTACCTTTGTGCTTCTTTCCTTAGATTGATCTTGTATACTTGTGGATCTCATGTATGCTATCCTAGTGGATGTGTGATTTGGGTTTGTTTGAGTGATTTCCCCCTTGTGTTCTTGTGTGCTCATCCCTTTTCCCCCCTCCAAGTGCGAAAAGATCCCTCCTAGGGTTTCACCCTACAACATCTTGGTATCATGAGAAAAGTTGATTCACATCTTGGAGTCCCTACCCCCCATTTGCTAGCTTGATTTTGTTGTTTTTCGTCCTAATTTGAAAATCCCCACAAAAATAGCCCCAATTTTTTCTTGCAATTTGTTAGATCTTGTGAGATTTTGTTGTTTTGGTCCAAAGATTTGTTGTTTGGCAAGTGGATCTAGCCTCTCCCCAACCATCCCCATCCTTCCCACCACAAAATCCATCAATTTCTTCCATTTCCCAAAAAATTCCGCCCAAATCGGCCACCCCGGGGCACCCAGACTTCAACCCCCGGGCACCCGGACACCCAGCCAAGTTTTGCCCAACCCCCGAGACCACCCCAGGCGCGTGCACCCCTTACCCCCAGGCACCCGGACCCCTCGGGCCATTTTTCCGCCCAACTCGCTGACCACCCCGGGCACCCAGACTTAACCCGGTGCGCAGACTTCAGCCAGCCCAACTCCAAAAACCGTTTCGGCCATAACTAATTCATCTGGAGTCTGATTTTTGCGCTTTAGCTCGTTTTGTAGCTATTGACATCCTCCATCCCACAAAAATACTAACACCATCATTTGCCTTCATCAAAATTTTGGCATTTTGGCATCTTTGCCTAGGCCTCAACCATATAATCCACAAAACCACCATAGCATTCCGCAACCCATTTTGATCCATATAGCATTTTGTGGTTGCTTGAGTGGTGACTTGAGTCTCCTAAGGTGTTTTGGCAACTTAGGGTCGATTGCTTCTTCATCAACCACCACCACCACTTCTGCATTGCCAACTCTGGAACCTCCAATGCATTCCGCTACCACCATTTGACATTTTCTGTTGGAGATTTTGAGTTTGCGATTTTCCATTTCCTAGGGTGTTTCGGCTAACTAGGAAAGGTTCAACATCGACAACACCACCGCTCAACTTCGTCAAGGATTCTTCATCAACCACCTTCACCATTTCGACACTCTAACCATAAGCAAGAACGATAACCTCTATATCATCTTGGTATCATGGTATCCCATCATTGTACATTCTTCTTGCCATAGCTTTGTTAACCCCTAGGCCATTTTGCGTCACTTTCCTATCGAGACTAGCCATTTGAGTATTGCCGGTCCACGCTACTTGTGCACTTTAGTGATCATTGATACAAGCCTACCATTGCATACATACCTCATCTTGGTATCATCATATCATCTATTGTGTCACAAGATTGTTCCCGCATACAAAATTGCTATCTTGGTTCGAGCATTTTGCAAAAGTGGCCGAACGAAAAAAAAAGAATAAGCTTTTAAGCAAAAAGCGGAGAAACAAAGAGCTTGTAAGCAATAGCCATAGCATTGCCACATTGCATATCATACTACCATATTGATCATCTTGGATCATCGTGCGCGAAACACCGGAACATCATACATATATATCATACTTGGGATAGAAAGTCGAAACATTTTGCATTTCATAGGTTGTGCACAAGTGCCATATCCGCCTATTGAGCAATCGTGCTACCATCTCTTTGGAGTTGTGCAACACGAGCGTTTTTTGTGGATTCCACATTTTTAGCTCATTCCTTGGTTGCACGACCACGTTTATCTATCCATGTGTGTGTTTCCATGTGCCATTCTTTGCTATTGGTCTACTTGCTTTACTTGCAATTTTGTGAACCTTCTCAACATTATCGGTATCTTGACTAACATTTGCTTGAAATTTTGTGCCACCCATCCTAACCAAGCTCCTCCATAAGCTTTAGTTGTGTAGGTGTGAGAAACAAACCCGGTACCAATTCTACTATTGTAGCATTACCTTGAGTGATACTCGATACATCCTCAACTTCCGGAAAAGGTAACTTGGTATTGTTCTCTCATTTCCTACTCGCCTCTACTCAATACTTGTGATGGATAGGCAAAGCACAACATCTTCGGTCCTCGACCACATCGAGCGACTCGCCATCGACATACAACACTCCGAAGCAAGGAAAAGGGACTACATCAACGTCAAGTTGGACGCACACATGGATGACATCCGACATGTGTGGGCCAACTACAAGTCTTCTTCCCCTTCGTCATCTTCAAGGCGGAGGCGCTCAAGTGGCAAATCTTCAAAGCGTCCAACCGATGAAAGTACCAAGCGGCACAGTCATCATCTTCGAGACAGCCGCCAAGATGCCAGCAAGCCAAATGTGAACGATGATGAAGGGCGCCATCGACTACAACGACAACGTCAACACCAAATGGAAGCATCGACTACCACCACCACTTTGGCATATTCGCCAAGTGTTATCAAGGCATATTCGCATTTCGACGTACGACATCTTCGCCTACTTCCCACAAGTACGCCTACATCGACCTCATCAAGTCCAAGGCGACCACCTACAAGCGAGGGCGACACTTCCATCTTCGGAAGACCCTCAAGGAGGATGACCGAGCATGGGAAATTCCCTTCGGTCATGGAGACGACCTATGAGGTGCCACATCATATGGGCCTCATACAAGACAACAACAAGACGGTCGAGCAAGTGTCATCCCCTTCGACCATGGTGATGACCGCAAACCTCTCCAACAACATGAATGGCGCCCCATTGGGACTCTTACTCCGAGTCAACCTACGACACCGTACATAAGACTTTATCTTTGGTCTCAGAGGAGAGTGATGATGTGCCATCTTTGGCCTTCATCCACGGATATGACCACGACATGATTGAGCATGGGATTTTCCCTTCGACCGAGGAGGCGTGATGAGTTGAGTGACATATGCCACCATATTGAGAGTGAGAGTGACTTCACCACTAGCCCCATATATGACAAGTAGCCCCAATTCCCATGTGAGGAGAGCCACCACAACCACCACTTGAGTGATTTGAGTGACTCCACCATATGTGACATTGAGTGCACCTACCTAGAGGGAGTGAATGAGCCACCACCACATAGAGAGAGTGAGGTAGTTGATAGGGCATGTGAGGCCATCTCGTTTTCTAACAAATTAACCTCTACCTCTATTGTGTCTTATCATTTGGTGCTAGGTCCCATATATGATGATGCCCCGATCCTCGACGACTTCGTCCTTCCTTTGGACAAGACGATGGCCATGGTGGACTATGATGCACCCCCACATGGTTGTTGGGAATCATTGCATGGAAAACAAAACAAAATTCCTACACCCACGCAAGACCTATCAAGGAGATGCATAGCAACGAGAGGGGAGAGTATGTCTACATACCCTCATAGACCGTAAGCAGAAGCATTTAACAACGCGGTTGATGTAGTCAAACTTCTTCGTGCTCCAACCGATCAAGTACCTAACATACGACACCTCTGCGTTTTGCACACGTTTAGCTCGGTGACGTCCTCCGCCTTCTTGATCCAGCAAGATGGCGATGTAGTAGATGATTTCTGGCAGCACGACGGCATGGTGACGGTCATGGTGAAGTGATCTCCGCAAGGCTTCGCCTAAGCACTACAAAAATATGACCGGGGGTGTAAACGGTGGAGGGGGCGCCGCACATGGCTAGGCAATTGTCTGGTGTGTGCTAGGGGCGCCCCCACATATATATAGGTGGGAGGGGAATGGGAGAGGCCAGGAGGCACCCCAAGTAGGATCGAATCCTACTTGGGCTCCTCCCAAGCCGCGCGCCCCCTGCCATATATATCGGAGGGGGAAGGAAAGAGGGGGGAGGGGGAGGAAGGGGGAATCCTATTCCCTTTCTTCCCTTTCCTCCTTCCCTTTCCTTCTCCACCTTGGCCAGCCCATATGGGGGGCTCACCAGCCCTTGTGGCTGGTGCGTTTCCCCTCTTGGCCCATAAGGCCCATATCTTTTGCCGGGGGTGCGCGGAACCCCTTCCGATGACCCGATAAGTACCCGGTACCCCCCGAAACACTTTCGGTGTCCGAATACCATCGTCCTATATATGAATCTTTACATCTCGACCATTTTGAGACTCATTTTCATGTATGTGATCTCATCCAGGACTCAAACAACATTTGGTCAACAAATCACATAACTCATATAATAATATAACGTCATCGTCCTATATATCAATCTTTACCTCTCGACCATTTCGAGAACTATGTAGACATGACCGAGGCACCTCTCCGGTCAATCACCAGTAGCGGAACCTGGATGCCCATATTGAATCCTACATATTCTACGAAGATCTTTATCGGTTGAACCATTATGACAACATACGTAGTTCCTTTTGTCCACTGGTATGTTACTTGCCCAAGATTCGATCGTCGGTATCTTCATACCTAGTTCAATCTCGTTACTGGCAAGTCTCTTTACTTGTTCCATAATACATCACCTCGTGACTAACTCCTTAGTCATTTGCTTGCAAGCTTATGATGTGTATTGCCGAGAGGGCCCAGAGATACCTCTCCGATACTTGGAGTGACAAATCTTAATCTCGGTCTATGCCAACTCAACAAACACCTTCAGAGATACCTGTAGAGCATCTTTATGATCAGCTAGTTATGTTGTGATGTTTGATAGCACACAAGTTATTCCTTTGGTATCCGAGAGTTGCATAATCTCATAGTTGAAGGAATATGTATTTCACATGAAGAAAGTAGTAGCAATAAACTGAACGGTCAATATGCTAAGCTGACGGTTGGGTATTTTCCATCATATCATTCTCCTAATGATGTGATACCGTTAACAAATGACAACACATGTCTACGGTTAGGAAATCTTAACCATCTTTGATCAACGAGCTATTCTAGTAGAGGCTTACTAGGGACACGATATTTGTTTATGTATTCACACATGTATTAAAGTTTCCGATCAATACAATTCTAGCATGAATAATAAACCTTTACCATGAATAAGGAAATATTAAATAACAACTTTATTATTGCCTCTAGGGCATATTTCCTTCAGTCTCCCACTTGCACTAGAGTCAATAATCTAGTTCACGTCGTCATGTGATTAATGCCCATAGTTCACATCGCCATGTGACTAACACCCAAAGAGTTTACTAGAGTCAATAATCTAGTTCACATCGCCATGTGATTAACACCCAAAGAGTTTACTAGAGTTAATAATCTAGTTCACATCGCCATGTGATTAACACCCAAAGAGTACTAAGGTGTGATCATGTTTAGCTTGTGAGAGAAGTTTAGTCAACGGGTCTGCCACATACAAATACGTATGTATTTTGCAATTTTGTATGTCTACAATGCTCTACACGGAGCTACTCTAGCTAATTGCTCCCACTATCAATACGTACCAAGATTGAGACTCAGAATCATCTGGATTAGTGTTAAAGCTTGCATTGACGTAACCCTTTATGATGAACTCTTTATCACCTCCA
Organism: Aegilops speltoides; assembly: GCA_021437245.1. NCBI lineage: Eukaryota > Viridiplantae > Streptophyta > Magnoliopsida > Poales > Poaceae > Aegilops > Aegilops speltoides. Next base: position 284,759,704 of record CM038141.1, read on the forward strand.
TAATCGAGAAACATTTCCTTAGTCCTCTTAGGTAACCAAGGATAACTTTGACCGTTGTCCAGTGATCCACTCCTGGATCACTATCGTACCCCCTTGCCAAACTCATGGCAAGGTACACAATAGGACTGGTACACAGCATGGCATACTTTATAGAACCTATGGTTGAGGCATAGGGAATGAATTCCATTCTCTCTCTATCTTTTGCCATGGTCGGGCTTTGAGTCTTACTCAACTTCACACCTTGTAACACAGGCAATAATCCTTTCTTTGACAGGGCCATTTTGAACTTCTTCAAACTTTATCAAGTTATGTGTTTTGTGAAAGTCCTATTAAGCGTCTTGATCTATCTCTATAAATCTTGATGCCCAATATATAAGCAGCTTCACCGAGGTCTTTCATTGAAAAACTCTTATTCAAGTATCCTTTTATGCTATCCAGAAATTCTATATCATTTCCAATCAACAATATTTCATATATATATAATATCAGAAATGCTACAAAGCTCCCGCTCACTTTCTTGTAAATACAGGCTTCACCGAAAGTCTGTATAAAACCATATGCTTTGATCACCTGATCAGAGCATATATTCCAACTCCGAGTCCATAAATGGATCGCTGGAGCTTGCACACTTTGTTAGCACCTTTAGAATTGTCAAAACCTTCTGGTTGCATCATATACAACTCTTCTTTAAGGAATCCATTGAGGAATGCAGTTTTGACGTCCATTTGCCAGATTTCATAATCATAAAATGCAGCAATTCCTAACATGATTTGGACGGACTTAAGCATCGCTACGGGTGAGAAGGTCTCATCATAGTAAACCCCTTGAACTTGTCGAAAACCTTTTGCGACAAGTCGAGCTATGTAGACAATAACATTACCATCAACGTCAGTCTTCTTCTTGAAGATCCATTTATTCTCTATGGCATTCTGATCACCAAAGTCCCTACTTTGTTCACATACATGGATCATATCTCAGGTTTCATGGCTTAAAGCTATTTGTCGGAATCTAGGCTCATCGTAACTTCTTCATAATTCGTAGGTTTGCCATGGTCTAGTAACATGAATTCCAGGACAGGATTACCGTACCACTCTAGTGCGGAACATGCTCTATTCGACCTACGAGGTCCAATAGTAACTTGATCTAAAGTTTCATGATCATCATCATTAGTTTCCTCTCTAGTCGGTGTAGGCATCACGGGAATGGGTTTATCTAATGTACTGCTTTCCAATTCGAGAGAAGGTACAATTACCTCATCAAGTTCTACTTTCCTCCCACTTACTTCGTTCGAGAGAAACTCCTTCTCTAGAAAGGATCCATTAATTCTTGGCAACAAAGATCTTTTCTTTAGATCTATGGTAGAAGGTGTACCCAATTGTTTCCTTAGGGTATCCTACGAAGACACACTTCTCTGATTTGGTTTGAGCTTATTAGGCTGAAGCGTTTTGACATAACTGTCGTAACCCCAAACTTTAAGAAACGACAGCTTAGGTTTCTTGCCAAACGATAGTTCATACGGTGTCGTCTCAACAGATTTAGACACTGCCCAATTTAACGGGAATGCGATTGTCTCTAATGCATAACCCCAAAACGATAGTGCTAAATTGGTAAGAGACATCATAGATCGCACCATATCAGTACAGTTACAACGTTCGGACACACCATTACGCTGTGGTGTTTCAGGTGGCGTGAGTTGTGAAACAATTCCACATTGTTTTAAATGAGGGCCAAACTCGTAACTCAAACATTCACCTCCGTGATCAGATCATAGAAACTTTATTTTCTTGTTACAATGATTCTCCACTTCACTCTGAAATTCTTTGAACTTTTCAATGTTTCAGACTTGTGTTTCATTAAGTAGATATACCCATACCTACTCAAATCATCTATGAAGGTGAGAAAATAACGATACCCGCCGTGTGTTTCAACACTCATTGGGCCGCATACATCGGTATGTATTATGTCCAATAAGCCATTAGCTCGCTCCATTGTTCTGAATGGAGTTTTTAGTCATCTTGCCCATGAGGCATGGTTCACAAGTATCAAATGATTCATAATCAAGTGATTCCAAAAGTCCAACCGCATGGAGTTTCTTCATGCGCTTTATACCAATATGACCTAAGTGGCAATGCCATAGGTATGTTGCACTATCATTATAAACTTTGCATATTTTGGCATCAATAAAATGAATATGTGTATCACTACGATCGAGATTCAATAAACCATTTACATTGGGTGTATGACCATAGAAGGTTTTATTCATGTAAACAGAACAACAATTATTCTCTGACTTAAATGAATAATCGTATTGCAATAAACATGATCCAGTCATATTCATGCTCAACGCAAACACCAAATAACACTTATTCAGGTTCAACAGTAATCCTGAAGGTAGAGGGAGTGTGCGATGGTAATCGTATCAACCTTAGAATCACTTCCAACACACATCGTCACCTCGCCCTTAACTAGTCTCTGTTTATTCTGCAACTCCTGTTTCGAGTTACTAATCTTAGCAACTAAACCGGTATCAAGTACCCAGGGGCTACTATGAATACTAGTAAGGTACACATCAATAACATGTATATCAAATATATCTTTGTTCACTTTGCCATCCTTCTTATCCGCCAAGTATTTGGGGCAGTTCCTCTTCCAGTGACCATTTCCCTTGCAGTAGAAGCACTCAGTTTCAGGTTTGGGTCTAGCTTTGGGCTTCTTCATGGGAGTGGCAACTTGCTTGCCATTCTTCTTGAAGTTCCGTTTCTTCCCCTTGCCCTTTTTCTTGAAACTAGTCGTGATGTTTAACCATCAACATTTGATGCTCTTTCTTGATTTCTACCTTCACCGATTTCAGCATCGCGAAGAGCTCAGGAATCATTTTCGTCATCCCTTGCATATTATAGTTCATCACGAAGTTCTAGTAGCTTGGTGATAGTGACTAGGGAACTCTATCAATCACTATCTTATCTGGAAGATTAACTCCCACTTGATTCAAGCGATCTTAGTACCCAGACATTCTGAGCACATGCTCACTGGCTGAGCTATTCTCCTCCATCTTGTAGGCAAAGTACTTGTCAGAGGTCTCATACCTCCCGACACGGGCATGAGTGTGAAATACCAATTTCAGCTGTTGGAACATCGATATGTGGCGTTCAAAACACTTTTGAAGTCCCGGTTCCAAGCCATAAAGCATGGCGCACTAAACTATTAAGTAGTCATCATATCGAGCTTACCAAATGTTCATAATGTCTACATCTGCTCCACAATAGGTTTGTCATCTAGCGGTGCACCAAGGACATAATTCTTCTGCGCATCAATGAGGATAACCTTCAGATCACGGACCCAATCCGCATCATTGCTACTATCATCTTTCAACTTAGTTTTCTCTAGGAACATATCAAAAATAGGGGAGCTAAATCGCGAGCTATTGATCTACAACATAGATATGCAAAAACTAGACTAAGTTCATGATAAATTAAGTTCAATTAATCAAATTACTAATGAACTCCCACTTAAATAAACATCTCTCAAGTTATTTAAGTGATACGTGATCCAAATCAACTAACCCATGTCCAATCATCACGTGAGATGGGTTACTCATCAATGGTGAACATCTCTATGTTGATCATATCTACTATATGATTCACATTCGACCTCATGGTCTCCAGTGTTTGAGGCCATGTATGTACATGCTAGGCTCGTCAAGTTTAACCCAAGTATTCCGCGTGTGTAAAACTGTGTTACACCCGTTGTATGTGATCGTAGAGTCTATCACACCCGATCATCACGTGGTGTCTTGAAACAACGAACTGTAGCAACGGTGCATACTCAGGGAGAACACTTTTACCTTGAAATTTAGTGAAGGAATCATCTTATAATGCTAGTGCCGTTCTTAGCAAAATAAGATGCATATAAGATAAACATCACATGCAATCAAAATATGTGACATGATATGTCCATCATCATCTCGTGCTTTTGATCTCCATCTCCAAAGCATTGTCATGATCTCCATCGTCATCGGCTTGACACCTTGATCTCCATCATTGCGTCGTGGTCGTCTCACCAACTATTGCTTCTACAACTATCGCTAACGCATAGTGATAAAGTAAAGCAATTACATGGCGTTTACATTTCATACAATTAAGAGACAACCATAAGGCTCTTGCCGGTTGCCGATAACTTACAAAACATGATCATCTCATACAATAACATTTATCACGTCATGTTTTGACCATATGACATCACAACTTACCCTGCAAAAACAAGTTAGACATCCTCTACTTTGTTCTTGCAAGTTTTACATGGCTGCTACGGGTTTCTAGCAAGAACCATTCTTACCTACGGCAAAAACCACAATGGTGATTTATCAAGTTTGCTGTTTTGACCTTCTTCAAGGACCGGCCGCAGTCAAATTCGATTCAACTAAAGTAGGAGAAACAGACACCCACCAACCACCTTTATGCAAAACTAGTTGCGTGTCAGTCGGTGGAACCGGTCTCATGTGCATGGACATGTAAGGTTGGTCCAGGCCGCTTCATCCCACAATGCGGACGAATCAAAATAAGACATTGGTGTTGGGGACATAGTATTTCAAAAAAATCCTACGATCACGCAAGATCTATCTAGGAGATGCATAGCAACGAGACGGGAGAGTGTGTCCACGTACCCTCGTAGACCGAAAGCAGAAGCGTTTAGTAACGCGGTTGATGTAGTCGAACGTCTTCGCGATTCAGCTGATCCAAGTACCAAACGTACGGCACCTCCGCGTTCAGCACATGTTCAGCTCGATGACGTCCCTCATGCTCTTGATTCAGTTGAGGACGAGGGTGAGTTCCGTCAGCACAATGGCGTGGCGACGGTGATGATGATGTTACCGGCACAGGGCTTCGCCTAAGCACTACGGTGATATGATCGAGGTGTGTAAATGTGGAGGGGGGCACCGCACACGGCTAAGGAAAAACTTGGTGTGTTCTAGGGTGCCCCCTGCCCCCGTATATAAAGGAGGGAGGGGGAGGCCGGCCCGGCCCTTGCTAGGCACGCCGGGAGAAGGGAGTCCTACTAGGACTCCAAGTCCTAGTAGGATTCCACCTCAAGGAGAAGGGGGAAGGAAGGGAGAAGGGGGGCCGCGCCCCCAACCCCTTGTCCAATTTGGACTGGGCTTGGGGGGGGCACCTCCTGGCCGCTGCCTCTCCTTCCCACTAAGGCCCATCAACTCCTCGGGGGGTTTCTGTAACCTCCTGGTACTCTGGAAAATACCCGAACTTCTCCAGAACCATTCCGATGTCCGAATATAGCCTTCCAATATATCAATCTTTATGTCTAGACCATTTCGAGACTCCTCGTCACATCCGTGATCTCATCCGGGACTCCGAACAAACTTCGGTCATCAAAACACATAACTCATAATACAGATCGTCATCGAACGTTAAGCGTGCGGACCCTACGGGTTCAAGAACTATGTAGACATGATCGAGACACATCTCCGATCAATAACCAATAGCGGAGCCTGGATGCTCATATTGGCTCCTACATATTCTACGAAGATCTTTATCAGTCAAACCGCATAACAACATACGTTGTTCCCTTTGTCATCGGTATGTTACTTGCCCGAGATTCGATCGTCGGTATCATCATACCTAGTTCAATCTCGTTACTGGCAAGTCTCTTTACTCGTTCCGTAATGCTTCATCCTGCAACTAACTCATTAGTCACATTGCATGCAAGGCTTATAGTGATGAGCATTATCGAGAGGGCCCAGAGATACCTCTCCGAAGCACGGAGTGACAAATCCTAATCTCGATTTGTGCCAACCCAACAAATACCTTCGGAGACACCTGTAGAACATCTAATCACCCGATTACGTTGTGACGTTTGATAGCACACAAGGTGTTCCTCCGGTATTCGGGAGTTTCATAATCTCATAGTTTGAGGAACATGTACAAGTCATGAAGAAAGTAGTAGCAATGAAACTGTAACGATCATAATGCTAAGCAGACGGATAGGTCTTGTCCATCACATCATTCTCCTAATGATGTGATCCCGTTCATCAAATGACAACACATGTCTATGGTTAGGAAACATAACCATCTTTGATTAATGAGCTAGTCAAGTAGAGGCATACTAGGGACACTATGTTTTGTCTATGTATTCACACATGTACTATGCTTTGATCACACTATCAAAGCGTTTATTCCAACTCCGAGAAGCTTGCACCAGTCCATAAATGGATCGATGGAGCATGCACACTTTGTTATCACCCTTTGGATCGAAAAAACCTTCTGGTTGCATCATATACAACTCTTCTTCTAGAAATCCATTAAGGAATATAGTTTTGACATCCATCTGCAAAATTTCATAATCATAAAATGCGACAATTGCTAACATGATTCAGACAGACTTAAGCATCGATACAGGTGAGAAAGTCTCATCGTACTCAACTCCTTGAACTTGTCGAACACCTTTCGCAACAAGTCGAGCTTTGTAGATAGTAACATTACCGTCAGCGTCAGTCTTCTTCTTGAAGATCCATTTATTTTCTATGGCTTGTCGATCATCGGGCAAGTCCACCAAAGTCCCCATTTTGTTCTCATACATGGATCCCATCTCAGATTTCATGGCCTCGAGCCATTTCACGGAATCTTGGCTCATCATCGCTTCCTCATAGTTTGTAGGTTCATCATGGTCTAGTAACATGACTTCCAGAACAGGATTACCGTACTACTCTGGTGCGGATCGTACTCTGGTTGACCTACGAGGTTTGCTAGTAACTTGATCTAAAGTTTCACGATCATCATCATTAGCTTCCTCACTAATTGGTGTAGGAATCACTAGAACTGATTTCTATGATGAACTACTTTCCAATTTGGGAGAAGGTACAATTAGCTCATCAAGCTCAACTTTCCTCCCACTCACTTCTTTCGAGAGAAACTCCTTCTCTAGAAAGAATCCATTCTTAGCAATGAATATCTTGCCTTCGGATCTGTGATAGAAGGTGTACCCAAAAGTTTCCTTTGGGTATCCTATGAAGACGCACTTCTCTGATTTGGGTTTGAGCTTATCAGGTTGAAGCTTTTTCACATAAGCATCGCAAACCCAAACTTTAAGAAACGACAACTTTGGTTTCTTGCCAAACCACAGTTCATAAGGCGTCGTCTCAATGGATTTTGATGGTGCCCTATTTAAAGTGAATGCAGCCGTCTCTAAAGCATAACCCCAAAACGATAGCCATAAATCAGTAAGAGACATCATAGATCGCACCATATCCAATAAAGTGCAGTTACGACGTTCAGACACACCATTTCGCTATGGTGTTCCAGGTGGCGTAAGTTGTGAAACTATTCCACAATGTTTCAAATGAAGAACAAACTCGTAACTCAAATATTCTCCTCCACGATCAGATCGTAGAAACTTTATTTTCTTGTTACGATGATTTTCCACTTCACTCTGAAATGCTTTGAACTTTTCAAATGTTTCAGACTTATGCTTCATTAAGTAGATATACCCATATCTGCTCAAATCATCTGTGAAGGTAAGAAAACAACGATACCCGCCACGAGCCTCAACACTCATTGGACCGCATACATCGGCATGTATTATTTCCAATAAGTCAGTAGCTCGTTCCAATTTTCCGAAGAACGGAATTTTAGTCATCTTGCCCATGAGGCATGGTTTGCAAGCACCAAGTGATTCATAATCAAGTGATTCCAAAAGCCCATCAACATGGAGTTTCTTCATGCGCTTTACACCAATATGACCTAAACGGCAGTGCCACAAATTAGTTGCACTATCATTATCAACTTTGCATGTTTTGGCTTCAATATTATGAACATGTGTATTGAAAGTGCGTTATATCGATTAGAGGGGGGGTGAATAGGCGATTTTTATGAAATTCTTCACTAAGGAATTTGCCAGTGAGGAAATTCCTTAGCGAAGAACTGTTTGCAGCGGAATAAGTACTCACAGGTAAACATGGCAGATTACACACATAGTCAGCATGATGAAATGAAGACCAGAACAGAGTACAGGAAGCGAAACACAGGATAGCAAGATGAAGACAAACAGATCAAGAAATTGGGCGAGGAATTTGTGAAAGTCTTCACCAAAGTCTTCAAGCACGATATGAACAACATACAACACGTAATGAGGAAATGAATGAGTTGAGGAAATAGAACCGGTCGGTTGGTGAAGACAATGATTTGGTAGACCAGGCCCAACCGCTGTCTCTCGCTTGTACGTCTGGTTGGAGCGGCCGAGTATTTAAACTCGAGGACACGATCCGGACACCCGCCTCGAGCCGCAACTCAGACACCCAGTCCTCACCGATTCTCCTTGAACTAAGACCACGCAGCCTCGGCCCATCACTTGTGGTAAGTCTTCAGTGACTTCCAAACCTTCACAGACTTGGTCACTCGGCGATCCACAATTCCTCTTGATGCTCTAGACCTTGACGCCTAACCGTCTGGAAGAAGCACATCTTCAAAGGTAATAAGCGTCGGATCCACGCAGATCAATTTCTTGATGATGCTCAATCACTTGGGGTTTTGTGGGGTTTGGTTTTGGATTTTCCTCACTTGATGATTTTCTCTCAAAGTCCCTGAGGATGGGTTGCTCTCAAATGACAAGTGTCAAGTTCTCTCGAGCAGCCAACCAGCTAGTGGTTGTAGGGGCGGCTATTTATAGCCTAGGGAGCAGCCCGACATGATAAGACATAAATGCCCTTCAATGATATGACCGTTAGGTGGATAAGATATTTTGTCCACGGCCAAAGACAAAGAACGGTCGGAAATTTGACTTTCAAAGTCCTCGGGCTATCATGTTCCTCATTGTGTAGGCAATTCAGACTGGCGAATTCCTAACTCCTCGATCGAGAAGTCATCATGACTGTAAGAACTGCGTCTCACATCAAGAATTTGGTGAATCGTATGAGATTTCCAAAGGCTTCACTCAAGGGATTGGTAGGTGTAGGATTTTGAGTTGAGCATCACATGGAAATTTTTCCTTAGTATTTCCTCTAACCCCTTTAACAAGACGGTGTTTCCTATGACTCAAGAAAGAGAAAATGAAACTACGAAAACAAAGTCTTCATGCTTGATTCCTCGAATGAATATCAAGTCTTCATGGTCACACCAATTTCTTCACTTTCAAAGTCTTGTAAAGTCTTCGAATATCAAAGTCTTCACCAAGAACTTCATTTTTAGGGTCGACTTTCTCAGTAAATATCAAACTCCTCATAGACTTATAGACTGTGTACACTCACAAAGCAAGAGTTATTTAACCTATAAGTCTTCAATACACCAAAATCACTAAGGGCACTAGATGCACTTACAATCTCCCCTTTTGGTGATTGATGACAACATAGGTTAAGTTTTCAACGGGATAAACATATGAAGTGTAAATATCGACATCGAGGATTTGATTGCAAGATATAGAAGAACTCCCCTGAATATGTGCATAATGAGGAATTTGCTTTTGAGTCAATGCACATTTGAAGATTTGAATCATGGAGATCTCCCTATATCTTGTAATTCATACACGCATTTGATACATATTCTATGAAGAATTTGAAATGCATGATGAAATATGGTGCCGATGAGATTCAAAGATGCATGCAATAGTATTAACTAGGAATGAGCATGCGGAATATCACATCAAAGGTTTCAGAGCTCAAATATCACATTCAGAGCTTAGTGCTTAAAAAGCATCGAGCATAACACGATCAAAATCGAGCATCGAAGCACGATTAAAAGTATTAGAGCACAAAGGCAAAGTCAAGACAATGCACGATCAAAAGTATCGAGGCACCATCGAGTTAAGATTACAACTCGATCCAATAAAAAGTTTCGAAGAACGAGAGTTGTAACTTAAAAACGCCTATAGAATAAACCCGCTTGAAGACTAACTCAGATTTCTCCCCTTTGTCATCAAATGACCAAAAGGATCAAAATCGAGGACTAACGCCTCAAGATATTCAAGTCGATGAAGGGCGCCAAAGATTGTCGGGGTTGGTTGTTGAAGTAGGGCCCGCCGCAGTTGTCGCCCAAGTCTTCATATTCATCGGGTTTAGCGATGAAGAATAAGAGCCGCCACCAAATCGGGAACTTTGACTCTCTTGAATTTCTTCTGAGGTGGTGCGCATCGGTCATAAGCTTCCTCAAGACCCATAGTCTTCAATTCTTCCGCTGAATAGACATGATTCGTAACAACCCAGTGCGGTTGAGGGTTTCATGTAAATAGTAATTGGTTTTTCTTCACCGCATTATGCGTTGAGGTCATATTGTGAAGAATTGCAGCAAATTGGCGCTTGACCCATTTCGATTGCGATCAACCTTCCGATGAAGACCGAGGAGTAACTCACGATCACCATCACCCGGTGCTTTGTGGCTTGAGGCTGTTTCTTGGTGGAGGTATGTGCGGCAAGATCATGCGAAAGCGTAATCATCATTGGTGGAGTAAGATGCGCTTTGCTAAACCGACCATCCAATGGACGAGTGCCTTCATCAATTACACCGCTGCTTTGCCCTTGTCATCGATGATGAAATTGGTCGCTGAGGACTTCAATGGGCGGCAGGAAGCTGCCATGGTTGAGTGTCACTTTATAATTCAAAGTGAAGATCTTGCCCTTATGAATCTCATGATCCAAGGCACATATGGCTTCACTCAAAAGGTGACATTGCAATATTGGCCGAGTCCTCATGAAGAAATCATGGAAGTTGACCGAACGCCATGAATGATATTGAAAAGCATGTTCTTCATGATGCCAACGACGCCTTCATCATTTGAGTCGTGGCCTTTGATCGACTCATAGTCTTCGCCAAGATTACGTATACGCCCGAGGCACATATAGCAAATCCTTGACGAGGAATTTGGTTCGAGGGGCTTGGCACGCTTCAGAGGCTTCATCGAACTTGCATGAAGTGATCGATAGTTCACGCTCATTATAGAGGCAACGAGCGATTCATGGGGAGGATCAAGAGGAAGGACACGAAGCAATTCGTTCTTTGGTGCCTTGTAGTGAGTATTTTCACCATCCAATCCGAACCCATGAGTTGATGTCTTCAAAGATCTCCGTGATGTGCGGTGGCATAGAATCAAGAATGAGTTCTTCATTCCGATCACATATATCGGTGCAGAAATTCAGCAGCTCAAGATCGTGAAGAACACGGAGTGTTGGCTCAAGCACGATAAAGGATTCCATATCAACATGAGGAATATGCTCATGGTCGAAGATCTTGTCCTTGTCAAATAGTACCGAGGAATAGAAATTTGCTTGTGTTGGAGTCCGAGCGTCTTTTCCTCATTCGAGCAGAGTCATAAGGATTGTAGGCAGTGAAGAACACATGCTCAGAAAAGAAATCTTCAGCCTTAAACTTTTGCCTGCTTGAAAACGGATTCTTTGGCTTGGGCAGAGGAATATCTGTTATTTGAAGCACAACTTCAGGAATCGCGATTTCAGGTTCTTCAGGCTGAGGAATTTCTGGTTCCTCTCTTTGTGCAGTTTGAGGATTGGCAGTTGGTTCTTCAGCGCTAGTGGCTGGAATCTCTTCGTTGACAGATGATGTGGGATGAGTTTCTTCAGAGCCCATTTGAACAGTAGTAGTTGGTGACTGAGAAACTTGTTGAAGCGGAGTGAAGAGAGGAGTATTGGGGTGCTGACTTTCCCAAAAGTCATCATTCATTACAGGTGTAGTGCACCCAATATCCACATATTCATCTTCTTTTTCAATTTCCTCAGCGCCTGCCTCTTCAGCTGTGAACTGAGGCATGGGTGAGGAGGCAACAGGAGTTGAAGGGAAAGCTTCCACTTCAATATCTTCATCAAGCTGTTCTGAAGTAGCAACAGATTGATTTTCTTCATCTGATCCGCTTGGGATCGTGTATTCTTCTCCAAAGGAACAATCTCCTTGGATGACATGGAGGAAATGGGAATGGCATCGATAGGATTTTCAATCGAGCTGGTCATTGGCTTCAATTTCTTCGCAATCAAGAATTTGACGCAACTGATGCCTTCCTTTTCTTCTTCGTAGCTCGCTCAGAGCCTTTGTCTTCTTGACTTCATAGGCGTAAGGAAGAATTGGAGTTGGTGTTGGTGCGGGAGGAGCCGAGGATTGTGGTACAGTTTCTTCAGCACAACCGGTGCAATTGCCTGCTTTTCAGATTCTTCAGCGCACCACTAGTGGATGCCCCGGGAATTTCTTCAAAGAATGGAATGGAGTCATCAGCCCTAGAACTTGTGTTCTCATCATCACGCTGAAAGTCATCATGAGTCTTGGCATGTTCTTCAAACAGTGAGCAGATTCTTCACTGAGGATTTTCTTGTTGCGATGAAGCTGCAGCAGATTGACATTTTCTTCGTCGAGTGACGAATCTCACCTTGGCTCCTTGCCGGTCAAGATTGTAAGCATCAAAATCCTTGCCGAGTGCTTGATTTTGATTGAGCTTTAAGAAGTTCTTCAGAGACAAGTTGATGATGTTTTTCCTCGAAGCTTTCTTTTCTTGCTTTTGCTCTCTTTAATTCACATGCCTTTTCAAATTTCCATTTCTCTTCTGAGATGAAATGGTTCAGCATGTGACTTTGACTAGGAGTCAGTGGCAGATCCGGAAGAGGAGTGTGTGGATCCTGATGCCACAGGTCAATGAAGTCTAGGATCTTCTTCAAATAATAAAAGCAGAGGTACACTTGTTCCTTTGGCTCTAGCGGCCTTGGTCAGTCTGTCTCTGATGATTTCTTCAAGTTCTTCATCAGAGGCCTCATAATCAGAGGGAACGTTGAATGCAACCTGTTTCTTCTTCGGACTTGGCCGAGGACCGCGTCCAGCAGTTGCTTTTGTCTTCAGCAGTGGGACCTGTTGAGGACATTGGTGCGATTGAGGAACTTTGTCAAACACCAAGCAATGGAGAATCCTTGAGTCCTTTGACAAGTTGCAAGATGCACAGTGTTGAGGACTTGGAGGAGCTGCCGAGGATTTTGAATGAGCAAGCAGCAGCCCGAGGAATTTGGCCGAGAGGGCGCGGCCGAGGAACCGGGCCGTGAGGGCGCTGACGGTGAAGCACTTGGCTTATGCAAGCAGCTTTTTTGGTATTGATTTCTCGGTTTGACCGAGGGCTCAAGAAGCAGCAGCAGCAGATCCTCATTGAATTTCCTCACCGCTTCCTTGGCCTGTCTTGCCAATTTGGCTTGGCGCTGGACCATTCTTCAGAAAATCTTCACCACGCTTGACGCTGGTGGGATCAAGAACTTGGCCAAAAAGCCGAGGAGCTCTTGGGCATGGAGGGTTCAATCTGAATTTCCTCATGTACTTAGGAGTGACATAGCGGTATTCACGCCATTCTCGTGCCCATCTCCTTTCTATCCTCTCAGACAAGACTTTGCGCTGGTTCTTGGTCTCCTTGCCAAATTTGGATTCATCAAAAGAGAGTCTTTGTATATTTCCTCCGAATTTCAAAAGCGATCATGACTTCCGTTTCTTTCCTCCTTCTTCGGTCTCTTGCCTTCGCCATTTTCTTCAGTGAGGATTTTGAACAATAGAGCACTCAAGAAGTATGCAGTTTTTCTTCGAGGAACGCGCAAATGAGTTAAGTTGATGAGAACCTAGTGATTCAAAGAATGGACATGAGTACCGTGAACAGAGTGTAGGTGCGAGGAATTTGGAGAGGTCATATCGTTCTCGTAAGATTTTTCAAAAGGAGCAAGTTTTGAGGAATTTGACCAGTTTGAGCCTTGAGGAATTTCACTAAGCGTTTCGTCTTAGGTTCCAGAGTTGTACAGATCGAAAATCTGCACAATTGAGGAATCTTGAAGAAATGAATGCTTAGAGAGATAAATCAAGAACATATAGTGTGTGAGGTGTTCATATGTGAAGATTTTGAAGAGTAAAAACACCTTTGAAGATTTTCGAGAGATTTGAGAATCAACGCGAGTAATAAAAGTGACTTTTAATTACCCGAATCAAGAACACGACGAACAGAGATGAACTGAGAGAAGTTCGTCACGTTAGATCTTCCACGCCTAACTTGGCAGAGGAAGATGACTACGGCGGGCGCGAAGTGAAGATTTCATGCGGCGCGCGAGTACGCATTTAATGGCGAGGTCGAGGCATGAAGCTTTTCCTCACCCGGCGGCGATGGAGAAGCGGCGAGCTAGGGTTTGAGGAGAGCTCGAGCGAGAGACAGCGATCGAGTCGAGTAAATGAAGTGAGGAGGGTAAAGGGTATTTATAGCCACGGTGAAAAACTGTTCGCCCAAGATTTTGGACTAACATGCCCCGCCCTTTCTCCTTCACGCGACGTGTGTCACCCACGCATCGTGCGTATGGGATCGAGTAAGATCGTGGGTGATTAAAGTAATACATCGTGGGATGCGGAACGGTTTGAGCGGTAAAACCGAAACTTGGATACGATTTGTTAAAAGTTTCGTTTGCAATTTCTTCAAATTGTCAAGGATCGGTGAAGACTTTGAACGAAGTTTCAATCGTAACGCATATGAAGAATTTGTGAATAGATTGGGTTGAGTATAGCATAGAGGGAAGGGTCCGATCACATTCACTTAGCGTAAATCGCAATTTGAAGAATTAGCAATAAGTGAATGTCAGAGAGGACATAAACTCATATATATATATATAGCCAATGAAGAAAGACGACGGAAATGTCAAGATTTTGCAAAGTTGAAGAATTTGAAAACCGAGGAATTTCAAAATGAGGAAGAACTCAAATTGAAGATTTTCAACGTTTGTGGTATGGCTTCCACCAGATCTGAATGATGATTTCGCACAATCGCGCATAATTGTCGAGGGTTCGAGAATCAAATTCTTCATTGATTTCTTCACACTTAGATTGTTATTCTTCATTGATTGAGGAACAACGTTTCTTCATGTGTTGCACATCTAAGTCATCAATCATGCATAAGGGTTAGGATGTGTGTCCTTTTCAAAGAACATTTGAAGATTCTAAGATATTTAGCTCACACCGCAACTTGCTAAATCTCTTCTCATCCAAGGGCTTGGTGAAGATATCAGCTAGCTGTTCTTGATCTTCACATGCTCGATGGAGATATCGCCTTCAACACATGATCACGAAGAAAATGATGACGAATCTGGATGTGCTTAGTCGCCGAAAGTGCTGAACTGGTTGTGAGCAATCTTGATGGCACTCTCGTTGTCGCAGAGGAGAGGCACATTCTTCACGCTGACGCCATAGTCCTTGAGGGTTTGCTTCATCCAAAGCAGCTTGAGCACAAAGATGACCCAAAGAGCGATATATTCAGCTTCAAAGAGAGACAAGTGATACAGTTCTATTTCTTCGAGGACCAATGCACCAAAGATCGTCCGAGGAAATGACAAGTGCCGATGTTGACTTGCGGTCCACACGATCACCAGCATAGTCAGAGTCAGAATATCCAATGAGATCAAAAGCAGAGCCCTTGGGGTACCATAATCCTAGTGTTGGTGTGTGAGCTAGATGAAGGAAATATGCCCTAGAGGCAATAATAAAGTTATTATTTATTTCCTTATTTCATGATAAATGTTTATCATTCATGCTAGAATTGTATTAACCGGAAACATGATACATGTGTGAATGCATAAACAAACAACATGTCACTAGTATGCCTCTACTAGACTAGCTTGTTAATCAAAGATGGTTATGTTTCCTAACCATGAACAAAGAGTTGTTATTTGATTAACAAGGTCACATCATTAGTAGAATGATCGATTGACATGACCCATTCCATTAGCTTAGCACACGATCGCTTAGTATGTTGCTACCGCTTTTATCCATGACATATACATGTTCTCGTAACTATGAGATTATGCAACTCCTGCTTACGGAGGAACACTTTGGTGCTACCAAACGTCACAACGAATCGGGTGATTATAAAGGAGTACTACAGTGTCTCCAAAGGCGGATGTTGGGTTGGCGATTTGAGATTAGGTTTTGTCACTCCGATTGTCGGAGAGGTATCTCTGGGCCTCTCGGTAATACACATCACTAAAGCCTTGCAAGCATTACAACTAATGAGTTAGCTGTGAGATGATGTATTACTGAACGAGTAAAGAGACTTGCGTAGAACGAGATTGAACTAGGTATTGATACCGACGATCGAATCTCGGGCAAGTAACATACCGATGACAAAGGAACAACGTATGTTGTTATGCGGTCCGACCGATAAAGATCTTCGAGAATATGTAGGAACCAATATGGGCATCCAGGTCCCGCTGTTGGTTATTGACCGAGACGTGTCTCGGTCATGTCTACATTGTTCTCGAACCGTAGGGTCCGCACGCTTAAGGTTTCGGCGATGGTTATTATGAGTTTATGTATTTTGATGTACCAAGAAGTTCGAGTCCGGATGTGATCACGGACATGACGAGGAGTCTCGAAATGGTCGAGACATAAATATTGATATATTGAAGCCTATATTTGGAGTTCGAATGGTTCCGTGAAAACGGAATTTATCGAGTACCGGAGGTTACCGAACCCCCGGAACTAAATGGGCCTTAGTGGGCCTCGAGGGAGAAGAGGAGGGCCGGCCGGGGTGGGCGTGCCCCCCCCCAGTCCGAATAGGACAAGGAGGGGGCGGCGCCCCTTTCCTCTTCCCCCCCCCAATCCTACTCCAACTAGGAAGGGGGAGTCCTACTCGGTGGGAGTAGGACTCCTCCTGGCGCCTCCTTGGGCCGGCCGCACCTCCCCCTCCCTCCTTTATATATGGGGGGGGGCACCCTAGAACACACAAGTTTGATCTACGGATCATTCCTTAGCCGTGCAGCGGTGCCCCTCCACCATATTCCACCTCGGTCATATCGTCATGAAGCTTAGGCGAAGCCCGCGCGGTAGAACATCAAGATCGCCACCACGCCGCCGTGTCGACGAACTCTCCCTCGACACTCGGCTGGATCGAGTACGAGGGACGCCATCGAGCTGTACGTGTGTCAAGAACTCTGGGCGCCGAGTAACGGCGCCGGATCGGTCGGATCGCGAGGAGAACGTCGACTACTACTTCCTCGTTGTGATCGCTTCCGCCGGGTTCACGAGGGTACGAGACAACACTCTCCTCTCTCTGCTATGCATCACCATGATCTTGCGTGTGCGTAGGAATTTTTTGAAATTACTACGCTCCCCAACAAAGGGCATCCGAGCCTAGGTTTTTATGGTTTGATGTTTTGCACGAGTAGAACACAAGTGAGTTGTGGGCGATACAAGTCATACTACCTACCAAAGATGTCATACTTTGGTTCAGTGGTATTGTGAGATGAAGCGCCTGCACCGACATTACGCCAGACGCTTACGCGAGACTGGTTTCACCGCCACGAGCACTCGCTGCTTAAAGGTGACCTGGTGGGTGTTTGTCTCTCTCACTTTAGTTGAAGTGAAAAGGCTACGCCGGTCCTTGAGAAGGTTAAACGGAGTCTATTTGACGAAGTATCGCTGTGGTTTTGATGCGAGGTGAGACTAGTTCTTGCTTAAAGCCCGTAGCAGCCACGTAAAATTTGCAACAACAAAGTAGAGGACGCCTAACTTGTTTTTGCAGGCATGTTGTGATGTGATATGGTCAAGACGTGATGCTATATTTTATTGTATGAGATGATCATGTTTTGTAACCGGTTATCGGCAATCGGTGGAGCCATATGGTTGTCGCTTATTGTATGCAATGCAATCGCTCGTAATGCTTTACTTTATCACTAAGCGGTAGCGATAGTCGAGAAGCATAAGATTGGCGAGACGACAACGATGCTACGATGGAGATCAAGGTGTCGCTACGGTGACGATGGTGATCATGGTGGTGTCATGGAGATGAAGATCACGAAGCACAAGATGATGATGACCATATCATATCACTTATATTGATTTGCATGTGATGTTTATCCTTTATGCATCTTATCTTGCTTTGATCGACGGTAGCATTATAAGATGATCTCTCACTAAATTATCAAGAAGTGTTCTCCCGAGTATGCACCGCTGCCAAAGTTCGTCGTGCCTGGACACCACGTGATGATCGGGTGTGATAAGCTCTACGTCCATCTACAACGGGTGCAAGCCAGTTTTGCACACGCAGAAATACTCGGGTTATACTTGACGAGCCTAGCATATGCAGATATGGCCTCGAACACGGAGACCGAAAGGTCGAAAGCGTGAATCATATAGTAGATATGATCAACATAAGATGTTCACCATTGAAAACTACTCCATTTCACGTGATGATCGGTTATGGTTTAGTTGATTTGGATCACGTGATCACTTAGATGACTAGAGAGATGTCTTTCTAAGTGGGAGTTCTTAAGTAATATGATTAATTGAACTTAAATTTATCATGAACTTAGTACCGATAGTATCTTGCTTGTTTATGTTTGATTGTAGATAGATGGCTCGTGGCCGTTGTTCCGTTGAATTTTAATGCGTTCCTTGAGAAAGCAAAGTTGAAAGATGATGGTAGCAATTACACGGATCGGGTCAAGAATTTGAGGATCATCCTCATTGCTGCACGTAAGAGTTACGCCCCGATGCACCGCTAGGTGCCAACTCCCGCTGCCGAGCAACACCAGATGTTGTGAACGTCTCGCGAGCAAAGCCGATGACTACTCTATAGTTCAAGTGTGCCATGCTTTACGGCTTAGAACCGGGACTTCAACGACGTTTTGAACGTCATGGAGCATATGAGATGTTCCAGAGTTGAAGTTGATATTCCAATGTAATGCCCGGATTGAGAGATATGAAGTCTCCAATAAGTTCTATAGCTGCAAGATGGAGGAGAATAGTTACGTTAGTGAGCACATACTCGTAATGTCCGGGTACTACAATCACTTGACACAATTGGGAGTTAATCTTCCGGATGATTGTGTCATTGATGTAATTCTTCAATCACTACCACCAAGCTACAAAGGCTTCGTGATGAACTATAATATGCAAGGGTTAGTAAAGACTATACCGAGCTCTTCGCAATGCTAAAAGTCATGGAGGTAGAAATCAAGAAGGAGCATCAAGTGTTGATGGTCAATAAGACCACTAGTTTCAAGAAGAAAGGCAAAGGGAAGAAGAAGGAACTTCAAGAAGAACAGCAAGCAAGTTGTCGCTCAGAGAAGAAACCCAAGTCCGACCTAAGCACAAACGGAGTGCTTCTACCGCAAGCGATAGTCATCGAAGCGGAACTGCCCCAAGTATTTGGCGGATAAGAAGGATGGCAAGGTGAACAAAGGTATATGTGATATACATGTTATTGATGTGTACCTTACTAGAGCTCGCAGAGCACCTAGGTATTTGATATCGGTTTCTGCTAATATTTGCAACTCAAACAGGACTACGGATTGCTTAACACCGGCAAAGGACGAGGTGACGATGCGCGTGGGAAATGGTTCCAAAGTCGATGTGATCGCGGTCGGCACGCTACCTCTACATCTACCTTCGAGATTAGTTTTAGACCTAAATAATTGTTATTTGGTGCTGCGTTGAGCATGAACATTATATCTGGATCTTGTTTGATGCGAGACGGTTATTCATTTAAATCGAGAATAATGGTTGTTCTATTTATATGAGTAATATCTTTTATGGTCATGCACCCTTGAAGAGTGGTCTATTTTGATGAATCTCGATAGTAGTGATACACATATTCATAATGTTGATGCCAAAAGATGCAGAGTTGATAATGATAGTGCAACTTATTTGTGGCACTACCGTTTAGGTCATATCGGTGTAAAGCGCATGAAGAAACTCCATACTGATGGACTTTTGGAGTCACTTGATTATGAATCACTTGGCACTTGCGAACCATGCCTTATGGGCAAGATGACTAAAACCCCGCTTCTCGGTACTATGGAGAGAGCAACAGATTTGTTGGAAATCATACATACTGAGATGTATGTGGTCCGATGAATGTTGAGGCTCGTGGCGGATATCGTTATTTTCTCACCTTCACAGATGACTTAAGTAGATATGGGTATATCTACTTAATGAAACATAAGTCTGAAACATTTGAAAAGTTCAAAGAATTTTAGAGTGAAGTTGAAAATCATCGTAACAAGAAAATTAAATTTCTACGATCCGATCGTGGAGGTGAATATTTGAGTTACGAGTTTGGTCTACATTTGAAACAATGCGAATAGTTTCGCAACTCACGCCTCCCTAACACCACAACAGAATGGTGTGTCCGAACGTCGAATCGTATTTTTACTAGATATGGTGCGATCTATGATGTCTCTTACTGATTTACCGCTATCGTTTTGGGGTTATGCTCTAGAGACGGCCGATTCACATTGAATAGAACACCGTCAAAATCTGCTGAGACGACACCTTATGAACTATGGTTTGGCAAGAAACCAAAGTTGTCGTTTCTTAAAGTTTGGGGATGCGATGCTTATGTGAAAAAGCTTCAACCCGATAAGCTCGAACCCAAATCGAGAAATGTGTCTTCATAGGATACCCAAAGGAGACAGTTGGGTACACCTTCTATCACAGATCCGAAGGCAAGACATTCGTTGTTAAGAATGGATCCTTTCTAGAGAAGGAGTTTCTCTCGAAAGAAGTGAGTGGGAGGAAAGTAGAACTTGATGAGGTAATTGTACCTTCTCCCTTACTTGAAAGTAGTTCGTCGCAGTAAACCGGTTTCGAGACATCTACACCAAGTAGTGAGGAAGTTGATGATGTTGATCATGAAACTTCAGATCAAGTTATCGCAGAACCTCGAGATCAACAGAGTAAGATCCGCACTGAGTGGTACGGTAATCCTGCTCGGAAATCATGCTACTAGATCATGATGAACCCACGAACTATGAAGAAGCGATGGTGAGCCCAGATTCCATAAAATGGCTTGAGGCCATGAAATCTGAGATGGGATCCATGTATGAAAACAAAGTATGGACTTTGGTTGACTTGCCCGAGGGTAGGCAAGCAATAGAAAACAAGTGGATCTTCAAGAAGAAGACCGACGCCGACGGTAATATTATCGTCTTTAAAGCTCGACTTGTCGCAAAGGGTTTTCGACAAGTTCAAGGGATTGACTACGATGAGACCTTCTCACCAGAAGCGATGCTTAAGTCCGTCTGAATCATGTTAGCAATTGCCGATTTTATGATTATGAAATTTGGCAAATGGATGTAAAGACTGCATTCTGAATGGATTTACGGAAGAAGAGTAGTATATGATGCAACCGTAAGGTTTTATCGATCCAAAGGAGCTAACAAAGTGTGCAAGCTCCAATGATCCATTTATGGACTGGTGCAAGCATCTCGAGTTAGAATAAACGCTTTGATAGTGTGATCAAAGCATTTGGGTTTGTCTGCACTTTTGGAGAAGCTGATTTACAAGAAAGTGAGTGGGAGCTCAGAGCATTTTCGATATTATATGTAGATGACATATTGCTGATCGGAAATGATATAGAATTCTGGATAGCATAAAGGGATACTTGAATAAGAGTTTTCAATGAAAGACCTCGGTGAAGCTACTTACATATTGGGCATTAAGATCTATAGAGATAGATCAAGACGCTTAATTGGACTTTCACAAAGCACATACCTTGACAAAATTTTGAAGAAATTCAAAATGGATCAAGCAAAGAAAGGGTTCTTGCCGTGTTACAAGGTGTGAAGTTGAGTAAGACTCAATGCCCGACCACCGCAGAAGATAGAGAGAAAATGAAAGATGTTCCTATGCTTCAGCCATAGGCTCTATCATGTATGCAATGTGTGTACCAGACCTGATGTGTGCCTTGCTATAAGTTTAGCAGAGAGGTACCAAAGTAATCCAGAGTGGATCATCGGATGGTCAAGAACATCCTGAAATACCGAAAAGGACTAAGGATATGTTTTCAGATATGGAGGTGACAAAGAGCTCATAAAACGGTTACGTTGATGCAAGCTTTGACACCGATCCGGACGATTCTAAATCACAGACCGGATACGATTTACACTAAACGGAGGAGCTGTCGGTTGGTGCGCTTCTAAACAAAGCGTCAGAAGCGGGATCTACATGTGAAGCGGAGTACATAGCAGCTTCGAAGCAGCTAGTGAAGGAGTCGGATGAAGGAGTTCATATCCCATCTAGGTGTCATACCTAGTGCATTGGGTCCAATGAAAATCTTTCGTGACAATATCGAGCAATTGCCTTAGCGAAGGAATCCAGATTTCACAAGAGGACCAAGCACATCAAGAGACGCTTCAATTCCATCCGGACTTAGTCCGTGGGAGACATAGAGATTTGCAAGATACATACGGATCTCAATGTTGCGGACCGCTGACTAAGCCTCTTCCACGAGCAAAACATGATCAGCACCAAGACTCCATGGGTGTTAGAATCATTACTATGTAATCTAGATTATTGACTCTAGTGCAAGTGGGAGATCAAGGAAATATGCCCTAGAGGCAATAATAAAGTTATTATTTATTTCCTTATTTCATGATAAATGTTTATCATTCATGCTAGAATTGTATTAACAGGAAACATGATACATGTGTGAATGCATAAACAAACAACATGTCACTAGTATGCCTCTACTAGACTAGCTTGTTAATCAAAGATGGTTATGTTTCCTAACCATGAACAAAGAGTTGTTATTTGATTAACAAGGTCACATCATTAGTAGAATGATCGATTGACATGACCCATTCCATTAGCTTAGCACACGATCGCTTAGTATGTTGCTACCGCTTTTATCCATGACATATACATGTTCTCGTAACTATGAGATTATGCAACTCCTGCTTACGGAGGAACACTTTGGTGCTACCAAACGTCACAACGAATCGGGTGATTATAAAGGAGTACTACAGTGTCTCCAAAGGCGTATGTTGGGTTGGCGATTTCGAGATTAGGTTTTGTCACTCCGATTGTCTGGAGAGGTATCTCTGGCCTCTCGGTAATACACATCACTAAAGCCTTGCAAGCATTACAACTAATGAGTTAGCTGTGAGATGATGTATTACGGAACGAGTAAAGAGACTTGCCGTAATGAGATTGAACTAGGTATTGGATACCGACGATCGAATCTCTCGCAAGTAACATACCGATGACAAAGGAACAACGATGTTGTTATGCGGTCCGACCGATAAAGATCTTCAGAGAATATGTAGGAACCAATATGGGCATCCAGGTCCCGCTGTTGGTTATTGACCGAGACGTGTCTCGGTCATGTCTACATTGTTCTCGAACCGTAGGGTCCGCACGCTTAAGGTTTCATGGCGCTTATTATGAGTTTATGTATTTTGATGTACCGAAGAAGTTCGAGTCCGGATGTGATCACGGACATGACGAGGAGTCTCAAATGGTCGAGACATAAAGATTGATATATTGGAAGCCTATATTTGGAGTTCGAATGGTTCCGTGAAAACGGAATTCTGGAGTACCGGAGGTTACCGAACCCCCGGAACTAAATGGGCCTTAGTGGGCCTCGAGGAAGAAGAGGAGGGGCGGCCGGGGTGGCCGACGCCTCCCCCCCAGTCCGAATAGGACAGGAGGGGGCGGCGCCTTTCCTCTTCCCCTCCCCCAATCCTACTCCAACTAGGAGGGGGAGTCCTACTCCTGGGAGTAGGACTCCTCCGCCGCCTCCTTGGGCCGGCCGCACTCCCCTCCCTCCTTTATATATAAGGGGGGGCACCCTAGAACACACAAGTTTGATCTACGGATCGTTCCTTAGCCGTGTGCGGTGCCCCCTCCACCATATTCCACCTCGGTCATATCGTCACAAGCTTAGGCGAAGCCTCGCACGATAGAACATCAAGATCGCCACCACGCCGTCGTCTCGACGAACTCTCCTCGACACTCGGCTGGATCGGAGTACGAGGGACGCCATCGAGCTGTACGTGTGTCAAGAACTCGGGCGCCGAGTAACGGCGCCGGATCGGTCGGATCGCGAGGAGAACGACGACTACTTCCTCTACGCCAGATCGCTTCGCCGGGTCACGAGGGTACGAGACAACACTCTCCCTCTCGTTGCTATGCATCACCATGATCTTGCGTGTGCGAGGAATTTTTTGAAATTACTACGTTCCCCAACACTAGATATCGAAGAATATGCTTCATGACTTTATGGTGTGATTCCTTGGTGCAAGCCTTTGAAATCGGGCACACATGCAAACACTAAGCATTATATCCGCCTAGATGCACATAGGTACAATAGAGAACCAATCATGGAGCGGTATACCTTGTGATCGGGTTAGTACCATTTTCATCGATTGCATAGATGACCATTTGTGGGCATAGGAATTTTGACGCCTTTGCAATCTTGCATGCCAATTTCCTCAAGACATCTTTGAGGTATTTCTCCGAGATATGAATATGCCATTGTGTGTGCCGATTTAATTTGAAGACCTAAGAAGAATTTCAACTCTCCCATCATAGACATTTGATATTCTTCACTCATCATATAGGCAAATTCATCACTATATCGTTGGTTAGTACAGCCAAAGATAATATCATCAACATATATTTGGCACACAAACAGTTCACCATCATATGATTTAGTAAATAGAGTAGGATCGAGTGAACTGGTGTGAAGCCATTCTTCTTTAAGAATTCCTTCAATAGTATCATACCACGCCCGAGGGGCTTGCTTGAGGCCATAGAGAGCCTTATTTAGTCTCAAGACTTTGTCGATTCTTGGGATCTTCAAAACACGGGGTTGAGCAACATATACTTCTTCCTCAAGCTTACCATTGAGGAATGCACTTTTCACATCCATTTGATATAAGATGATATCATGATGGTTAGCATAGGCAAGTAAAATGCTAATAGCTTCAAGTCTAGCAACAGTGCAAAAGTTTCATCAAAGTCAATTCCTTCAACTCGTGTGTAGCCTTGAGCTACTAGTCGTGCCTTATTCCTCACAACGAGGCCATTTTCATCTTGCTTGTTGCGGTAGATCCACTTTGTGCCAATGATATTATGCTTGCGAGGATCCAGGCGATTGACCAATTCCTAGACATTGTTCAGCTCGAATCGATGTAATTCTTCTTGCATAGCCCTGAATCCACTCCGCCCGAAATGCTTCATCTACCTTAGTGGGCTCTGAGATAGAGACAAAAGCATAGTGCCCACAAAAGTTAGATAAGTGTGAGGCTTTTGAGCGGGTGAGAGGACCCGTGCTTGCTGATGTCATCGATGATCTTCTCCACTTGCACTTCTTTTGCAACGCGTGGATGAGTTGGTTGTCACGAGGATTTTGATCAAGATTTTCTTCAAAGACCAATTTCCTCATCATGTTCTTGGTGCATCACCGACGCTCTTCACGAACAGAATGAATTCTTCACCGATTCTTCAAGAGGAATGACATCCTCGGTTGTTTTGTGCTTGATAGCATCCTCGGTGCTGGTTCATCTAACACGAAGGTAGGTGCTCTCTTTGCGAGCCATTAGTTTCATCGAACCGCACATCTACAAAGGTCAACAATCTTATGAAGAACAATGTTGAAGACTCAGAGGTGTGCGAGTCCTTTTCAGAACCAAGCATAAAACCTTCATGCGCTTTCGTGCAAATTTAGAGTTGTGGTGAGGATCTCTAATCCAACATTTAGCAATCAAGACTTTGAAATAACTCACATTGGGTTTCTTGTCGGTGAGGAGTTCATAGGCGCCTTCTTGAAGAATTTGTGAAGATATACTGTTGATGATGTGGCAGGCAAGATCAATTGCATCAATCCAAAAACGCCGAGGCGTTTTGTATTCATCAAGCATAGTACGAGCCATCTCAACAAGAGTTCTATTCTTGCGCCCACGACGCCATTTTGCCGAGGAGTATAAGGAGCAGATAATTCATGAGTAATACCAAGTTCATCAAGATAGGCATCAAGACCGAATTCTTGAACTCGGCCCATTGTCACTTCGATATGCTTGATCTTCACACCAAAGTTGGTTGAAGCCCTCGAGGAAAATCGCTTGAAGACTTCCGCACTTCATGTTTGTAAGTAACAATGTGTACCCATGTATATCGAGAATAATCATCAACAATGACAAAACCATATAGAGATGCATCATTAGTGACCGCTGAATAATGATTAGGTCCAAGAGGTCCATGTGAAGCAATTCAATGGACGAGTAGTGGTCATGATAGTCTTCGCCGGATGCTTGGCCTTGGTCATTTTTCCGCTTCACATGCTCGCATAAGTGATCCTTGAGGAATTTTACATTCTCAATGCCAATGACATGCTTCTTCTTCGCAAGCGTGTTCAAATTCCTCATGCCCGCATGACCAAGTCGTCGATGCCATAGCCAGCCTTCCGAGGCCTTTGCAAGTAGACACATGGCTGGTTGTGGTCCCAGAGAGAAATCAACAATATACAGATTTCCTCTCCTAAAGCCTTCAAGACTTTGGAATTGTCGACTTCCATAATCACAACACAATGATATTTGCCAAAGACAACAACTATATCAAGGTCACACAAAGATTGAGATCGACATGAGATTGTATCCTAAGGATTCAACAAGCATGACTTTGTCCATGTGCTTATCCTTAGAGATAGCAACCTTACCAAGACCCAATACCGACTTTTGCCTTTGTCAAGAAATATGATATGCTTCAGAGGTGACGGTGATAAAGGAGCATCCATCAATAGATTCTTGTCACCAATATGTGATTTGTACATCCACTATCGAGGACCCATTCGGTGGTTTGGGTTGATCATCCCGCAGATGAATTATTGTAACTTACAATCTCATATGCTTCATCGATGAAGAATATGATATCAAGTTCATCGATGAATTTCATCAAGCAAAGAAATAGATATAGCAAGATGAGGACGATGAAATGAAAGTTCATTTCATCATGATTCGCCACGCCCTTTCGTGCATATTGTCGTGCCCCCAAAGAAATTCTTCAGACGCTCGAGCACGCCCGAGACTCGACCTCGCAGAAGAGATTAGTTCTTTTCTTCACCACCCACATCGGAGGGGTGGCAAGAGTTCATCATCCCGCGAGCACCATGTGAGAAAGGTGGCAAAGATGCCAAACCATTTCGCTTAGCATTGGAGGGGTTAGGGTAAGCATATGAATAAGCAGAGTAATTCTTCGAGGACTTATGAACATAATGGTTTGAAGAATAATGCACATATTCATAGCCCTTAGCTTTGCCCTGCGAGACAGATTTGTTAGCATGATAATAATCATATGAGGACTTTGATCCGGTTGAGGAATTTGATCCTCGTGAAGAATTTGGTCCATATGAGGATTTGGATCCATATGAAGAATTTGGTCCATATGAAGAATTTGATCTGGGGTTCCTGTTCTTCACTGGTGGTGTCATAAGGACATTCACCTGAAGACTTTCAACACAGTTTTTGGGAACCCAGATTTTCTTCATAGGGGAACCGTTCCTGCAGTTAGTGCCAACATATCTAGCAAATACTTCACCATTCTGATTTTTGAACAATTTATAGTTAGAGTCAAATGACTCATCGAAGAATGAGGGGATTCACATGTAAAGCGGATAAGTTAGATGGATCAATCGAGGTCCTTTGCAAAGAACCCATGAGGTTTTGGGATACCGCTCGGGTTTCCAATATGTTCCATCGGCATTCGTTTCTCTCAAAGGCGATACCTCTTTCCTAGGGTTTCGTTGAGGATCTGCTTTTGAGCACATCACAAAGTGTCTGATGCCCTTTGAGGCTTTTGTACATGCTGCTATGTACAATTCCTTCAAATTTCTGCATTGTTAGTGATACTAGCAAAGTCCTCGGTGAGGAATTAGTGATAGCAGAGGCAGATGAAGAATTTGTAACATTTGAAGCATTTGAACATTCTGTGAAGAATTAGCGATTCACGCTCAATGCACTTTAAGCACGGAGGAGCAAATTCTTCCCGAGAAGCGCTGATTTGTTGAGCTAGTAATGAATCGCGCTCCTTCAAGATCTTCATAACATTCTCTTAGCTTATCAAGATCTCGCTTTCTTTGAATAGCTTCAAGAGAAAGCTTCTCATTGTCTTGCTTTTCTTGAAGAAATTCATAAGAAAGTTTCTCATGATCGACAAGAGAGAGTTATGATGACCTTGAAGGTTATCATACTTAGACCAAGTCTCAAGATTTTCATCAGGCTTTAGTGCGATCCATTTCTTCACCCAACATATCATCACTTTTATCTAGCATGTTTTGAACTTTTTCAAGAGCCCGTTGTTGTTTCACAGCAATTTTAGCAAGTTTAGAGTAGCTCGGCTTAAGATCCTCATCGATTCATTTTCACTAGAATCGAGGAGTTATATTTGAGTACCTTAGCTGCTTTTGCCATGAAGCAATAGGTGGGAGCGAGCCATCATTATCTTCATCAGCTTGTTGATGGAATCAGTTTCTCAAGTGTTGAAGATGGACTTGTCGATTTAAAGCAAGAGTAACGCCGACTCGCCACACTGCACTCAGATTCTTCAGACTCTTCCTCTTCATCATTTTCCTCAGATTCGCTTCAGAGTCCATCTCCTTGCCAATGAATGCCCGAGCTTTCTTGAGCTGCCCTTCTTGTGAGATGAAGACTTTGATGGTTTTGAAGACTAAGATTTTGTTGATTTCTTCTTCTTCTTCATTTCATCGTAATCGTAGTCCTTGTATTTCTTCTTCTTCATTTCCTTCTCCCATCGAGGACAATCTTGAATGTAGTGACCGGGCTTCTTGCATTTGTGGCAAAGTCTTCTTGTAGTCATTGGATGAAGAATCACTTCCCTTGAGGGTTTTCCAAAGCAACCACGCCTTGTGAATTTCTCGAATTTCTTCACAAGGAGAGCTAGATCCTGGCTCGCTTCTTCAGATCACCAAGGCTACTACCGTAATCCTCACATTCGAGTCGACACAACCTTGGCCTTCAGGCACGTGGTTTGCCATAGTTCGAGCCATAGAGATCTCTCTTTTCAGAAGTTGAAACTCGTGAGTGTTAAGCCTTCGAGGATATCGGCAGGATCAAGTGACTTGTAGTCAAGACGCTCTTGTATCATCGGCCCCAGAGTATCAAATGAGGAATCAAGCGATCTTAGCAGCTTTTCACTACTTCATGGTCATGATGTCAATGGCACCGAGGGCTTGAAGCTCATTTGAGATGTCATGAGGCGATCAAGGTTTGTTGAACATTTTCATTGTCGAGTCTTTTGAAGCGTTGAAGAGATTTCAAGAACATCAACTTGAGAGTCACGCTGAGTTGAGACTCCTTCATTTACTTTGGACAAATTTATCCAGATAAGCTTGGCGGCTTCCAAAGCACTCACTCTTCCATACCGTCCTTTGCTCGATGGCCACAGATGATATTCTTCGCTTGAGAGTCGAGTTGTTTGAATCTCTTCACATCAAGAGCGGTCGGTGTTTTAGTGACAATGGGGACACCATTTTCCACAACATACCGTAGATCATTATCAATTGCCTCAAGATGCATCGCATCTTATTCTTCCAATAGGGATAGTCCGCTCCATCAAAGGTAGGACACCCACCGAGACCTTGATCATACCTGCGGTCGATATAACTAGAACTCCGTGGTTAAACTAAAATCACACGTAACAAGGGAGTACCTTGCTCGATACCAATTGAAAGTGCGTTATATCGACTAGAGGGGGTGAATAGGCGATTTTATGAAATTCTTCATCGAGGAATTTGCCGGTGAGGAAATTCCTTAGCTAAGAACTATTTGCAAATGAATAAGTACTCACAGTAAACATGGCAGATTACACACATAGTCAAGATGATGAAATGAAGACCGAACAGAGTATGTGAAGCGAAACACGGGATAGCAAGATGAAGACAAACAGATCAAGAAATTGAACTCGAGGAATTTGTGAAAGTCTTCACCAAAGTCTTCAAGCACGATATGAACAACATACAACATGTAATGAGGAAATGAATGAGTTGAGGAAATAGAACCACCGGTTGGTGAAGACAATGATTTGGTAGACCAGCCCAATCGCTGTCTCGGTTGTACGTCTGTTGAGCGGCCGAGTATTTAAACTCGAGGACACAGTCCCGGACACCCAGCCTCGAGCCGCAACTCAGACACCCATCCTCACCGTATTCTCCTTGAACTAAGACCACGCAGCCTCGGCCCAATCACTCGTGGTAAGTCTTCAGTGACTTCCAAACCTTCACAGACTTGGTCACTCGGCGATCCACAATTCCTCTTGATGCTCTAGACCTTGACACCTAACCGTCTGAAGAAGCACGCCTTCAAAGGTAATAAGCGCCGGATCCACGCAGATCAATTTCTTCATGATGCTCAATCACTTGGGGTTTTGTGGGGTTTGGTTTGGATTTTCCTCACTTGATGATTTTCGCCAAAGTCCCTGAGGATGGGTTGCTCTCAAATGACAAGTGTCAAGTTCTCTCGAGCAGCCAACCAGCTAGTGGTTGTAGGGGCGGCTATTTATAGCCTAGGGAGCAGCCCGACATGATAAGACATAAATGCCCTTCAATGATATGACCGTTAGGTGGATAAGATATTTTGGTCTCGGCCAAAAGACAAAGAATGATCGGAAATTTGACTTTCAAAGTCCTCAAGGCTATCATGTTCTCATCGTAGGCAATTCAAGATGGCGAATTCCTTAACTCTCGATCGAAAGAAGTCATCATGACTGTAAGAACTGCGTCTCATCCATCAAGAATTTGACTGAATCTGTATGAGTTTTCCAAAGGCTTCACTCGAAGGGATTGGTAGGTGTAGGATTTTGAGTTGAGCATCACATGGAAATTTTTCCTTAGTATTTTCTCGACCCCCTTTAACAGTACGGTGTTTCCTATGACTCAAGAAAGAGAAAATGAAACTACGAAAACAAAGTCTTCATGCTTCAGATTCCTCGAATGAATATCAAGTCTTCATGGTCACACCAATTTCTTCACTTTCAAAGTCTTCAGAAAGTCTTCAGAATATCAAAGTCTTCAAATAAGAACTTCATTTTAGGGTGGACTTTCTCTCAGAATATCAAACTCCTCATAGACTTATAGACCTGTGTACACTCACAAACGCATCAGTTACTTAACCTATAAGTCTTCAATACACCAAAATCACTAAGGGGCACTAGATGCACTTACATGTATCTCCACGATCAAGATTCAATAAAAATAGACCACTCAGCAAGGGTGCATGACCATAAAATATATTACTCATATAAATAGAACAACCATTATTCTTTGATTTAAATGAGTAACCGTCTCGCATCAAACAAGATCCAGATATAATGTTCATGCTCAACGCTGGCACAAAATAACAATTATTCAGGTCTAAAACTAATCTTGATGGTAGATGTAGAGGTAGCGTGCCGACGGCGACCACATCGACCTTGGAACCATTTCCGACGCACATCATCACCTTGTCCTTAGCCAATCTTCGTTTAATCCATAGCCCCTGTTTCGAGTTGCAAATATGAGCAACGGAACCAGTATCAAATACCCAGGCGCTACTACGAGCATTAGTAAGGTACACATCAATAACATGTATATCAAATATACCTTTCAATTTGCCATCCTTCTTATCTGCCAAATACTTGGGGCAGTTCCGCTTCCAGTGACCAGTCCCTTTGCAGTAGAAGCACTCAGTTTTAGGCTTAGGTCCAGGCTTGGGTTTCTTCTCCTGAGCAGCAAATTTCTTGCCGTTCTTCTTGAAGTCCCCCTTCTTTCCTTTGCCCTTTTTGTTGAAACTAGTGGTCTTGTTGACCATCAACACTTGATGCTCCTTTTTGATTTCTACCTCCGCAGATTTTAGCATCGCGAAGAGCTCGGGAATTGTCTTGTTCATCCCTTGCATATTATAGTTCATCATGAAGCCTTTATAGCTTAGTGGCAGTGATCAAAGAACTCTGTCAATGATGCTATCATCAGGAAGATTAACTCCCAGCTGATTCAGGTGGTTATGATACCCAGACATCTTGAGTATGTGTTCATTGACAAAACTATTCTCCTCCATTTTGCAGCTATAGAACTTGTTGGAGACTTCATATATCTCAACTCGGGCATTTGCTTGAAATATTAACTTCAACTCTTGGAACATCTCATATGCTCCATGACGTTCAAAACGTCTTTGAAGTCCCTATTCTAAGCCGTAAAGCATGGCACACTGAACTATCGAGTAGTCATCAGCTTTGCTTTGCCAGACGTTCAAAATGCCCGCAGTTACGTCTGCAGCAGGCCTTGCACCTAGCGGTGCTTCTAGGACGAATTCTTACAGGCAAAGAATGAGGATAATCTCGTTACGGACCTAGTCCGTGTAATTGCTACCATTATCTTTCAACCTAGCTTTCTCTAGGAACGCATTAAAATTCAAAGGAACGGTAGCACGGGCCATTGATCTACAATAACATAGACATGCAAAAAAACTATCAGGACTAAGTTCATGATAAGTTAAAATTCAATTAATCATATTACTTAAGAACTCCCACTTAGATAGACATCCCTCTAGTCATATAAATGAACACGTGATCCAAATCAACTAAACCATGTCCGATCATCACGTGAGATGGAGTAGATTTAAATGGTGAACATCACTATGTTGATCATATCTACTATATGATTCATGTTCGACCTTTCGGTCTCCGTGTTCCCAGGCCATATCTGCATATGCTAGGCTCGTCGGGTTTAACCCGAGTATTCTCAAGGTGTAAATCGGCTTGCACCGTTGTATGTGAACGAGAGCTTATCACACCCGATCATCACGTGGTGTCTCGGCACGATTTAATCAGTAGTAACGGTGCATACTCAGGGAGAACACTTATATCTTGAAATTTAGTAAGGGATCATCTTATAATGCTACCGCCGTACTAAGAAAAATAAGATGCATAAAAGATAAACATCACATGCAATCAAAATATGTGACATGATATGGCCATCATCATCTTGTGCTTATGATCTCCATCACCGAAGCATCGTCATGATCTCCATCGTCACAGGCACGACACCTTGATCTCCATTGTAGCATCGTTGTCATCTCGCCAACTATTGCTTGACCATCGCTACCGCTTAGTGATAAAGTAAAGCAGTTACATGGCGATTGCATTGCATACAATAAGGCGACAACCATATGGCTCCTGCCAGTTGCTGATAACTCTGACCGTATCACATCATAGCAAGCCCTGCAAAAACAAGTTAGACGTCCTCTACTTTGTTGTTGCAAATTTTACGTGGCTGCTACGGGCTTCTAGCAAGAACCATTCTTACCTACGTATCAAAACCACAACGATTTTTTGTCAAGGGTGTTGTTTTAACCTTCAACAAGGACTGGCCGTAGTCAAACTCGATTCAACTAAAATTAGAGAAACAGACACCCGCCAGCCACCTATGTGCAAAAGCACGTCGGTAGAACCAGTCTCATGAATGCGGTCATGTAATGTCGGTCCGGGCCGCTTCATCCAACAATACCGCCGAATCAAAGTAAGACGTTGGTGATACGTCTCCGTCGTATCCACTTTTCCAAACACTTTTGCCCTTGTTTTGGACTCTAACTTGCATGATTTGAATGGAACTAACCCGGACTGACGCTGTTTTTAGCCGAACTGCCATGGTGTTCTTTTTGTGCAGAAATAAAAGTTCTCGGAATGACATGGAAATCCACGGAGCAACTTTTTGGAATTAATAAAAATACTGGCGAAAGAATCAGCACCAGGGGCCCACACCCTGTCCACGAGGGTGGGGGACGCCCCCCCTAGGGCGCGCCCCTACCTCGTGGGCCCCCTGAAGCTCCACCGACCTCAACTCCAACTCCATATATTCACGTTCGGGAGAAAAAATCGAGAGAAAGATTCATTGCGTTTTACGACACGAGAGCCGCCAAGCCCTAAACTCTCTCGGGAGGGCTGATCCGAGTCCGCTCGGGCTCGGAGAGGGAATCCGTCACCGTCGTCATCATCAACCTTCCTCCATCACCAATTTCATGATGCTCACCGCCGTGCGTGAGTAATTCCATCGTAGGCTTGCTGGACGGTGATGGGTTGGATGAAATTTACCATGTAAACAAGTTAGTTTTGTTAGGGTTTGATCCCTAGTATCCACTATGTTCTGAGATTGATGTTGCTATGACTTTGCTATGCTTAATGCTTGTCACTAGGGCTCGAGTGCCATGATTTCAGATCCGAACCTACTATGTTTTCATGAATATATGTGAGTTCTTGATCCTATCTTGCAAGTCTATAGTCACCTATTATGTGTTATGATCCGTTAACCCAAGTGACAATAATCGGATACTTACCGTGATGACCGTAGTTTGAGGAGTTCATGTATTCACTAAGTGTTAATGCTTTGGTCCGGTACTCTATTAAAAGGAGGCCTTAATATCCCTTAGTTTCCATTAGGACCCCGCTACCACGGGGGGGGGGGGGGAGGACAAAAGATGTCATGCAAGTTCTTTTCCATAAGCACGTATGACTATATTCGGAATACATGCCTACATTACATCGATGAACTGAAGCTAGTTCTGTGTCATCCTATGTTATAACTATTACATGAGGAATCGCATCCGACATAATTATCCATCACTGATCCAATGCCTACGAGCTTTTCACATATTGCTCTTTGCTTAGTTTACCGTTTTCACTGTTACAATTACTACAAAACTACTACTGTTACTCTTGCCACCGTTACTGTTACTTTCATACTACTTTGCTACTAAATACTTTGCTGCAGATATTAAGTTATCCAGGTGTGGTTAAATTGAGAACTCAACAGCTAATACTTGAGAATATTCTTTGGCTCCCCTTGTGTCGAATCAATAAATTTAGGTCGAATACTCTACCCTCAAAAACTGTTGCGATCCCCTATACTTGTGGGTTATCAGTTGGTGGTAAGCAGTATGACTATTATCACCCACAACTCTGTGTGTTCTAGTCGTGCATAAAACATCTACGCATAGACCTGGCTCTGATACCATTGTTGGGGAATGTAGTATTTTAAAAAAATTACTACGATCACGCAAGATCTATCTAGGAGATGCATAGCAACCAGACGGGAGAGTGTGTCCATATATCCTCGTAGACCGAAAGCGGAAGCGTTTAGTAACGCGGTTGATGTAGTCATACAACATTAGGCCTTGTAATGTGTGTAAGCGCTAGCTCATGTAATCATCGTCTAGTTTCGTTTTCGTTGGCTAGGAACGATTTGGCTTCGGATGGAATGGTTTGAACTCGTTGTGAGGGTGGATCAGAGGAAATCACACAACAACATTGTACTTCGCTGTTTTGAGAGTTGCCTAGCCCTAGCTTGACCAAGAGAGTAAGGGGACGCTCACAAATTGGTATAAGAGACATTGATCCTTGAGCTTTTGTGCCATCCGCATAGTACACGTTTTAAGGTGCAGTGGCAGGCGCAGGTGATGGAGGAGCTCAGCTCATGCCAGAAGCGAAGGTGATATACAACGTCCTCAAGGGCGACCTCGCAGAGGATGTCGACAAGCGCCTTCAAGATTATCGGGATGGAGTCATCCAGGCCGTCGGCAAGCTGCTGGAGGAAAATACCACTCACCCCTCTTCGCCACTCGCATGGGCGAGGTGCGTGATAGGGGAAACATAGGTGCTCCCATCCATGGGGTGCTCCCCATAGTCCAACTTAAAAATATCAAGGTGCTCCCATCCTTGGGGAGCTCCTCATGCTCCAACTTCAAAACATCAATTTTAAAGTTTTTAAAAAATTCATAAAAAATGTGAATGCTCACAAGGCATGTGACTACAACCCCTAAAATTTACAGGCCCAAACTTAAAATATTCATTGAGAAACAAAAAAGGACAAATTCAGATATGAATAGTGTCAAATGTTGCTTTTGCCTTTTTATGACACTATTCATGCTAGATTTCACATTTTCGTTTCTCAATTTTCATTTAGAGTTTGTATATAAAATTTTTAGGACTTGTAGTTACATTTCCTGGGAACATTCATAATTTTTTTCAGAATTTTCGAGACATTTAAAATTGATGTTAAGAAGTTGGAGCACAGGGAACACCCGAAGGATGGGAGCAGCTGATATTTTCCTGTACGTGATAAACCAGAGTGGTGTCTCTATTTTTTTAGAAGTTGCCAGCGACCGTGAAATGGAACCAGCGGCAACAGGAAAGAAAAAGGAAAGCTGGTAATAGAGACCCAATAGTCAGTGGCCGTAACTCGAAATGTTCCCGATCCCATCGCCGATAAGAATACCCGTACCGAGGACGTGACCCCCACGGCCACCACCTGCAAAGCAACCACCCGCCCGCCGACGATTCGATCCCCCTCCCCGGTTCACCCCAACCGCTCCGCCGCCGTCGCCGCCGGAGAGGGGGAGGAAGGGCCGGAGGGGGAGGGGCTGCCCGTCGACGAGATGAAGGAGGTGGTGCTCCACGTGTACGACGTGACCAACAGCGACTCCGAAAAGACCAACAACACCATCCTCCAGATCAACCGCATCTTCAAGGACCGCATCGGCCTCGGCGGCATCTTCCACAGCGCCGTCCAGGTCCTCCCCCCTGCGCCCCCGCTCGCCCGGATCCCGGCGACGCATTCTGCCTGCCTGCCTGCCTGCTTGCCCCCTCTTCCTCCAGATCCCCAATTCTCATTTCCCGATGTGTCGCGTGCAGGTCTATGGCGAGGAGGAGTGGTCGTTCGGGTTCTGCGAGAACGGCAGCGGGGTGTTCAGCTGCCCCGTGAGCAAGAACCCCATGTACACATACCGCGAGCGCATCGTCCTCGGGGAGACGGAGTGCACCATAGCCACCGTGAACAGGATCCTGCGCGAGCTCAGCCGCGACTGGCCAGGGCACTCCTATGACCTCCTCTCCAGGAACTGCAACCACTTCTGCGACGTGCTCTGCGACAGGCTCGGCGTCCCCAAGCTTCCAGGTAAAGAATCGGAGGAGTTTTGTCTTTTTGTTGCGAAATCGGAGGAGATTAGGAGCTTTGTTCTTCTGATTAGCCACTGGAGTGGTAGTAGTCAGTACCGATAGGTGGATTACAAATGTATATCTGGCCCCGAAAGGATACCAAATCT
This sequence comes from Aegilops speltoides, assembly GCA_021437245.1. Taxonomy (NCBI): domain Eukaryota; kingdom Viridiplantae; phylum Streptophyta; class Magnoliopsida; order Poales; family Poaceae; genus Aegilops; species Aegilops speltoides. The sequence continues at coordinate 284,796,566 of CM038141.1, forward strand.
CTGGTGGTAAAAGTAATTCACAACTTTATCGATGCCGTCGAATCGATAGGAGGATTCCAGTTTAGCTAATGAGGTTGGCTTGACTAGGAAAATAAAATGAAATTGAATTGGATGATGTGGTGACGCCGAGCCTTTCGCGGATAGTTTGGGGATAGTTTTCAGCTAGCAGATAGTCAGAATGTCTGTTTATGCATTTCACCTTGTATCTTTCAACTACGTTCCTGGTTAATCGCATCCGTTAAACGGGAACCAGTAGCAAGAAGGAAGAAAAAGGAAAGCTGGTAGCAGGGGCCCAATAGTCAGTGATCGTAACTCGAAATGTTTCTGTTCCCACCACCATATTGTTTAGCTAATTGCTGTGGTAGAAGCCAAGGGCATAGAGTTTCGTATATTGCTACTCAGCTGATTGGTGATGTTGAAGTGTTCAACTTCAGCTTCAGGAGTGGAGTGGACTTGTTTGAGAGCTGATGATCGGTTGTGCAGATTAAGCGGAAGGGATTGTGTTATCTCGAAGGTGTTAAATGTCTTGGGAGGAGAGTGGATGTGGCTGGAAAGAGTGGTGCGGGGTATAAGGACTATTTAGCTAATATTGCTTTCACTTGAAGGTGTCAATTGTCTTACAAGTAGAGGAGATTCACGATAGGACTGGTGCCCATGGCCTTTTAAGACCATGAGGAGCTATCTATCTTCCGCTGGAACTCTATATTAGCTTGTACAACTTGCAAGGCTCAGTTTACGTTGCTGAACTGTGCTGCCTGAAACTTGTTTTGAGATCTGATTTGGAATAGTAAGAAAAACAGGGAAAAAAACTACTTAACCAAATACTACCCCCGTCCCATATTAATTGACGCTCAAACGGATGTATCTGGACATATTTCGGTGCTACATACATCCGTTTGAGCGTCAATTAATTTTGGACGGAGGGAGTAATAAATAGTCAAAAACTTGTTGGGCAAATGGGGTTACCGTAATCCACTGCTACGCCATGTGGGATCTAAGTGTCTAGGTTTTATGAATTCTGGAGCCTGGGAGCCCTGAGTTTTTCACCATTTAGGGTTAGTAGCAGTTTAGCAGCCCATTTTCGTGTACTAGGGCCACGTGAAGTCAATTATGCTATGTTCGATTGGTTTTAGTGTGCTCGACTGGGAACTTTTTTTTTTTTGGTTAGTACTATTATACTCCCTCCGTCCCAAAATAAGTGTCTCAACTTTGTACTAACTCTAGTATAAAATTATACTAAGCTTGAGACACTTATTTTGAGATGGAGGGAGTAGTATGGAAATTGGGATTTCGGAAGATAAACTGCTGTTCCCTCACACCTGAGGCTTTGCTATAAGATGATTAACGTATAAAAAGTCTTTAGGATAAGATTATTAATGTGTGAAAACTACATACATATTGTATGAATATTAAGCTATATGCCACTAGACGCCTTGAGTGATGGAGATATCATTCTTTCCCGATTGTTATCCATCTTGCTAGCATGTAGTATTCCCATTCAGATTTGAAATGACTTAACAATTGATTTATTTTTTATTTGACTGACCTGGTATATTGAACCTTGCAGGCTGGGTTAATCGTTTTGCCAATGCTGGCGATACTGCTGTGGTGGTTGCTGAGAATACAGCAGTTAAGGTGTGTATTTAATCTGTTCGTATGTGCGCCAGTCCTTTTGTCTTCTGATAGCACAACTGTTGTATTCGTCGACTACTTCCATGATTATTTGCCGTGTTACACTATCCTAACTGTTATGAGTTTAGTCCGTTCTGCGTTGCATAGATATTTCATAACAGTATCTCAGCAGTACATCATTATTACAGTCTGCAAGTTAAGGGGCATATCGACGGAGATACCAGATTTAGGCCCTGCCCTCATTTTCAAATATGGTACTTCGAAGCAATTTATTTTTGTCATAGATGTGACAAATTGTCATCGCAATTGGTTCATACCAGCCAATATCTTGGCATATAAGCAATTATGGTTTTCTTAGTCCTTGACCTCATCATTAAATCAAGGATCATCGTATTACCTCCTACCCTTTTTTGTGTGACTGCATGGCATGCAAAACTAGGGTTGGTTTAGTGATAGTGAGATGTCTATTTCAGCAGAATTTTCAACATTACTAGCACGGTGCCCGTGCGTTGCCACGGAGCCATTGGCTTAGGAGATGGTCAAATAACGTTAGTGCAAAGATAGCAACAATATGGTGAGGGGCATGCAATGTCACAGAATTTTAAATGACCATAGTAGGTTGTGAAGAGAAACTAAAACCAAGATCGATTTTGAGTTGAAGTCACAATTTTGTGTTTGTTATTTGTGCCTTCTACAAAAAAGTTGATCTCACGTGAAAAGTAGTGTATTTATTTATTTATGATAGATCCCACTTGTGAGTAAAGTATATTTGTTTATATCTCTTTTGGAAGGTTGCTAGTTCCACATGTGGATATGCTCGTATTTGTTTATTTGGAAAGGATGTTGGAACCACATGTGAACTCACCACCAACTCCAATCTTTATAAGTAGGAAAGATTGTCTTGGTAAATTGAACATGCTGCACTGCATGTGGTCGAGTGTTAGTGCCGGCAAGTCCCGAATGTCTGAACCATGCAGCCACCATATGAATGCACAGATTGCGGCCATGCTGCATAATCGTTTGTTTGACTTTGTGCCTGTTCTTTTCTCATATTAATGTGATGGTACAAATAGATGCTAAAACTTAAGAAAAATGCATACTACAAGCAAGGGGAAACCAGTTTTTACCTAATCAGTTAAGTTTTTGCCAAAAAAAGAAAAACTAATTAGTTTGGCCTTAGCATGCTTTCTGTTTTAGTCTCGGTTCATGCAATGTCCATCTTGGATACTTGACTAATTTGAATGTACATTTATTTGCTTTTTAATATTATAATTGTGTTCTTCAGTTGAACACAGCTAGCTTTAGAAGTAATGTTGCAATTATCTGTTCTATTTGGTTGTCTCGCTCTTTGCTTCCCTGATTGTTGGTACGATCTTTGTTCATATTTTTTTCATCAAGATGCTATATGCTCGCTAAATACCCTATGTGTTTATTAGTTTTTGTATTTCATGGCTTTGGATTGAAGCTTTGAAATAACGTTTACGTGTACTGTTATGGGTTCATTGTTATTCACTTATTCCATACTTTTCCCATTATCTTGCTTATACATATTGTATTGATTATTCTCCTTGACATGATTTTTCTTGTTGCGACTTTATGTTTTGCAGTTCAGGCAGGCTAAAACAGAAATTGTCAATGCCAGTAGAGTAGCATATAGATTTATGGCAGGCCTGACTTCGAAAAACCAGGCTTCCCCAGAGTCTCCTGGTGAACAAAATAGAGGCAGCCCTACTTTCCAAGGAACATGGTTCAAGAATGTTGTTTCAGCTGGGGCGAAGCCATCTACAAGCGGGTCAACTCCCTCACAAGAAGCTGATGATGCACCCCCCTTGCAGCGCCAACAATCGGCAGAGCAACCAACAAGGTTGTAGCCGCTGTCACAGCAGGCCTACCGACCGTTGTATTGAAATCTGTAGTGTAACAGTAGCAAACATTTGTTCAAACTTGTTTATTCATACATGAATCTATGTGTCTCTGCATTGCAACTGAAAGCATCAAATGTGAAACATACTCTTCTAGCTTGACAAGCTCACTAACCAGGCTGATAACTTCCCGAAGGTGCCCAAGAAAACACTTGCCTTCCATTTAACACTAGTGACCATAGCTAAGGGAGTATGGTGGCGCCGACGTTTTGGTAGTTTAAATTAAACTGGCAAAACGTCCTATATTAGTGAACAGAGGGTGTAATTCTCACAGGTATTAAGGTCTTCTTGGATGTGGCTTTTGAATGCTTCAAGATCCTTGGAAGGCAGTCTTCTGGTACAATTACTGGCATTTTTTCTTCCGAGAAAACACAAAGGACCTTTGCGTTTCTTTGCATTTAAAAGGAGGAAGTTCAGTTACAGCCGTCCGAGGACGCGCGGGATAATTACTGGCATTGGTTTGTTCATAGGTATACAGGCGGTGTCGTGGGGAACGAACACCTATGGGGCAGGGCCCCTTTCGGTCCAGCAAGGGAGCGGAGAGCGCGCGAAGAGCAGATCGAGGCGGAGCACGCGAGGATTTTACCCGGCTTGAGCTCTCCGAGAGATAATACTCCTACCGCCGCTTGCGATTGTATTCATTCTTGCTTGAGAGCGTGAGAGTGGTGTATTTTCGAATGAGTCGAACCCCTTCTACATTGCGCATGGGCCTCCTTTTATAGGCTAAAGGGGTCACCGACAGGTGGCAACGCAGGAAAAAGGGTGGTTGGTACAACTCGCTATCTATGCAGGCACCTACCTAACTCGACGGCAGGGACAAGCGATTTAATGCCCGTCCGCGATCGCCTAAACAGGCGTAAAAGCGATCGTTAGGGCGCCACCGCCGCCACGATGGCCTTCGTCATCTCCTCTTGCCACCTCGCACCGCTTGTCAAGCCTGACTTCCCGCCACGCGCCTGGAATGATCCCGCGGCGACACGCCGACGGATGCGCTGGAGCATGGGCGCAGAGCGGTGGCTTCGCCGCGGCAAGCGCCGTGCCGCGGTCGTTGTCTTGTCGCACCCGAAAGCTTGTCGCTCGTCGGGTCTTGCCGGGACGCGCGGCGCGTCGCGGCAAGTTCTTTGAAGTGTCTTGGTTGGCCTTCCCGGCAAGCTCCTCTTGCCAGGGCCTTGTCCTTCCCGGCGAGCTCCTCTTGCCGGAGTCTTGTCTTCCTAGTTAAAACACTTTGTTCTTGAATGGCATCAATAGGAACTACGGAGGATCTTGGCGACGCCTCGCAAGCCTTGCCGCTGACGCCGCGATCGCCGTGCACAAGTTCGGGATACTAAGGTACCCCTACCTTAGTACACCGACAGAGCCTCGGCTCGGGCACACACTGCAGTCTTGAAACCATTGTTGGGCCAGCCCAAAACAGGCACGGGCACATGCGGCTGGGTCCATACCAAATCTAACTCCAGATTCACCGCGCCCTCAGAACGGCACGCGCCAAACGCGGCGTCGTGGGAGAGATCATGGTGGTTATTTAATCGAAAAAGGCGAACGCTCGCCTCCTCCTCTTTATAAGCGGGGAAACAGGGCCGTTCCCACCTTCGCCACTTGCGTTGCTTCTCGAAATCTCCGCCGCCCTCCGCTTTCAAAGCCGACAGAGAGCAGATCGCCGCCCGTCGCCGCCGCCGCCGCCAACGCCCGCCCTCCCCACCGCCACGCCATGGCCTCAAGACCGAGAAGGGTGCGAAGTCACCGAGGCGCTGCGGCTCGAGGCGCCGCGCAAGGAGCGAAGCGCTTCGAGCTCACCGCGAAGGAGCTGCGGAGTGGTTCTATTTCTTCGTCGACGGAGACGCGGGATCCACAAGACGCAGGTACTCTCCGCCAAGCTTCTACTTCGAAGCGGTGTCCGAAAGGATACTACTTCTTTCCTCTGTTCTTCTATTGCGGGCTCTGCCCGCCTTTTTCCGATTTCTTCTGTGATATCATGAATACCTACGGGTTTCATCTCCTTGACTTCACCCCCAACGCCGTTTTGATAATGGCGGTTTTCGCACATCTCTGTGAGAACTTCGTTGGCATCCACCCAAATGTTGCTCTCTTTCGCCACTATTTCATCCCCCGAGCCGAGAAAGGAGAGCCCTTAGTGGCGGGATCGCTGGATCTCCGTGAGTCGGCATGAAGGAGGTGTATCCGAGGGGAGCTCGCAGACAAATGGGAGGAGTGGAGAGCGGAGTGGTGTTGGATTGTTGATGAGAACCCGCATCCATTCACCAATTTGCGCCAAGCCAGAGTAGTGCGCGGCGGCGACTGGAGCGCCCTGGCGGCGGACGATGCCAGATTGAAGATCGCCACCACCCGGATCTTGAGGCTCAGGCTTGCCGGGCTTACTGTGGGGGCTGTTGGCGCGGATTTCCTTCGCCGCCGCATCGCCCCTCTGCAGGAGAGGGGGAGACCCGCCTGGCTCTTCGGGGGTCCGGCGGACATCATGAGGCTGCGCCCAGGCCTCAATTTTAACTTCACCGTCCTGGAGTTGGATGGGACGCTGAAGGAGCTGTTCAAGCACGACCCCAACCATCCCGAGTGGTTCAGCTGCCGCAGGCGTCGTCCGTTGTAATAACTCCCACTCGACCGCATCCGCGCAATGATGCCGAGTGCGACTCGCATGGGATTATCCCAACGTGGCAGGAGCCTGCCGACGACGTTGTGCAGAATTTCTTCGACAACTTGGTGGAGGTGGCGGTCCGCGCCGACGAGCAGAGGCTTCTCACCCGCGACACCACCGATGATGAGATGCGGCGACGCCACCGATGGAGGAGGCGGCGAGGCTGCGCCATGGGCGAAGTTCGGGTTCACTTTGGAGGAGGCAGAGGCAGCCGAGGCGGCAAGCCTTGCCGACCGAGAGGATCTTGGCGGGGAGGTCGTTGGCGAGGGAGAGCCCGAAGCCGAAGCGAGCGAGCCTGCCGGGAGCGCAAGTGGCCAGCCATCTTCAAGCAACTTGCCGCAGACGGGGCCCTCAGTGCAGCCCCCAGCTCAAACAAGAAGGCGCCCGCAGACCGGCGACATGCCAGGCGGCAACGGGCTAACAGCCGCCGCGCCATGGACACGCTCCATCGCGCCAAGCACCGCTGCCACGGAGCACCTCACACCGCACCGCAATCTGGGCGGGTCTTCTCGGCCGCTTCCGATCTGCCGCGGCTCCCGCCAAGCGTCCAAGGGAGCCTACTCCTCCGCCCCGTCGCGTTGAAAGGGTGCCGGACTTTGATCTCTCCGCGCTCAGCTCCGACGAGGAGGAAGAAGAGGAGGATGAGTAAGTCTTTTCTTTTTTTTGTTGTACTTATGGTCCTTCAATTTTTGCTGTTTCTTGTCCTATATCTGATCTGCTTTCTTCTGAACCTTGTTCCTTTTCAGGACTCTGGCCCAGAGAGCGGCGAAGAGGGCCAAGGTCCCCGTGGTCGTCATCGAGGACGATCCTGCTGTGGCAATAGAGGATACATCCGAGACCACCCTGACGGACCCGGCAACCTCTCCCCGAAGCAGCCCCCAGCGTAAGTATTTGTTCACTTCTTGTTGTGGGGCGCGCATGGGTGCTCTTTCCTTGTTGATATCTTGATTATTGGTTTGCTTGTGTAGGAGCGAACAGGCCCACCAGAACAACGTAAACCGCTTCAAGTGCTATCTGCCTCGACCACGCCGCCAAGGGGCGACTCTCCGCAAGGGAGCGCCTCCGCAAGGAGAGGTCCTGGCGAGGAGGAGTCTCCGCAAGGGGCAGCACTAGCAACCCTCCGTGATGGAGCCCATGACCGAGATCCCAAAGACTGTAACCTCCTTGTCGGAAATTTTCCTTGGGTTCTTTTTTTTCTTCCGATCTTCTTTTTGGATATTTGCTTGACTTTTCTTCCTCTTCCCGTCTTCAGATCCCCCTTCCACAGATCCGATGGAGACCGAGGCCACCGGCGAGGAGGATGTACGCGGCAACACTGATGATGCCGCCGCTACCGAGAAAGAGGCCGGCGCTGACGATCCCGCTGGCGAAGAGGCCGCCAAGGCTGCTGGCGCAGGGGCTGGGGAGTGGTCCGGCGATCGTACTGACGACCCCGAGGATGTAGGAGCGCAAGGCGCTACACCGACCGCCGACTCCTCCGCCGCTGACGCAGCACCGGGCTCCGAAGAGCCCCAGCCTGGCGCATACTTGAAGGCCGGCGAGGGTGTCTTCATCAAGCTTCCCTGGGCGTCGAGCTCCAGGGCGCCGGTCGAGGGAGAGGCTTTTGACGGAGAGGTCCTCGCCTCTGCTGGGCTGACGGTGGTTGACGCGCCAAGCAGCAGCAGTGGTGAGTCCGAGGAGGAGCAGTTGCTCCGGAAGTTGGTGTCACTCTACCGTGCCCGTCGCTGCTTAAACCGAGTCCCGGAAGCGCTTGTCGCAGCGCGGAGTAGACATAGAAAAGCACGCGGAGGAGCTCCAGAGCCGCAACCAAGAAGCTCTCCAGGCCATTGCCGAGGAGCGGGCGCAGCTCGCCGAAGCGCGGAAGGCGTTCATCCTCGAGAAGGCTGAAGCCGAGGAGCAGCAGCGGCTTGACGCCGAGGAGCTGTCCAAGCGGGAAGGTGAGCTGACGCAGAAGAAAGTTAACTTGGACAGCCATGAGGAGGAGCTCGCTGCATGTGAGGAGGCACTTGGCGCGGCTCTCAAGGAAGCGAAAGATGCCGCAACAGCTGCCGAGGCCGCCAAGAAGGAGTTGGAGGTGAGGGTGACGGAGCTAGAAGCCACCCTCAAGACAAAGAATGAAGAGCTCGCCGCGCTCCAACGCGAGCGCGAGAAGGACGCCCTCGCTCATGGCGAGCTGCAGGGCCGCCTCTCTGAGAGGGGCAGGGAGTTGAGCGCCGCCAAGGACGCCAATGCTGATCTCAAGCTGAAGCTGGCCACGCTGACGGAGACGCTGGACGGCGCCAAGAAGCGGGAGGAGGACCTGAAGCAGGAGATCAAAGCCAATGAGGTGCTGCTGACGAGGGCCGCCGAAACCCAAAACACCTTCAGGGCTACTTTGGAGCTCTGGACGGAGGGCCTCGTCAACATCGCCGCAGTCATCGACGAGGAGCTGGCGCAGCTCGAATTGGAGGGCTTCGGGTACTCCTCCGACGAAAACCTCCAGCCCAGCGCCAAGCTCACTCTGTTCTTCAAGGGCGTGGCGACGGCTCTCCAAAGAGCTCCGGAAAGGATCCCAAGGCAGCTGGCCGACGAAGTCAAGTAACTGTGCGAGTCTTGGAGAAGGTGTTGGTGAAGGTGCTCTTCCGCAAACCAGGCCTCAACCTCACCAACGTCCTCAAGAAGCTGCCGGCGGGTGCTGATCTTGAAGAACTCAAGGCCATTGTCGCACCCATTGTGGACAAGGTAAATGAAGTCAGGAGGATCGACGGCGAGCGCGTGGATTAGGCCGCCCTTTCTCTCCTTTCCTTGCTACTGACATTTATGTTATGAGAACAATTTAGTCAGTGCCACGACAAGTTTCCTTTGTAATATAACTTTATCTTGGGCAGTATTTGCTATGTTATTTCTTGTACTTGATTCCTTCCTTTGTATGTTTTTACCCTACGCTTTTAGGGAACTTGCGGTATGAGCACCCTTGTCATGAAGCGCTGAGTCTTGAACATCGCACCTTCTTTGGCGGTGTCGCTTCCGCAAGAAACCTTGCGCGACTAGTCGCAAAGACACTTAGTTTGTTGAGCGGACTCGAAACAAAGCAAGGGCTTAACTAGCCACGGGTTGGTTCCTCCGCGCACAGGTTTTCCATACAAAGCACGGTCGTTCAAGGAAAATAACTTAAGAAATTTTAAAACTGATTGTGCTCAAACTTTGGCAACTTAGCTTTTTCTGTCGTTTTTGTCCCGGCAAGGCAATGCTTTCTTGAACGACGCCTGGTCCACACCATTATCTCCTCCCCCCCGGTGAACTTGTGGGCGAGGGAACCTTCCTTTTGAGAAAAAGAAAGAAGAGAAAATAACGATATGGAGCCTTAAGGCTCATATCGCTATCGGGGTAAGTGCTGCACAAAGTGTCAGATAATACATGCAAAAAAGAAAAAGGCATGAAATTTGACAAGATGTGCTGAGCATGAGCTTTATTTATGCACGGGATCTGAGCCCGGCTTTGTACAAAGGGTTACATGCAGCTGTGGCAAGGCTTGTACAAAAGGTGGTTGCCGGAACAGTTTCCGGCAACCGTGCCTTATGGCTAAAACTTACGAAGATGCTCAATGTTCCAGGAGTTGCTCACCGAAAAGCCATCTTTGGTCTCAAGGCGGACAGCGCCAGGCCTAGTGACTCGCTTCACCCGATAAGGGCCTTCCCACTTTGGCGTCAACTTGTTGGAATTCTTGGCGGATTGAACGCGCCGAAGAACAAGGTCGCCTTCCTCGAGACTTCTGGCATTGACTTTGCGGCTGTGATAGCGGCGCAAAGCTTGCTGATATCGAGCAGCTCGTACAGCAGCCTGAAGACGATCCTCCTCAAGGAGCAGCGCGTCATCTTGTCGCAGCTGCTCTTGCTCAAGCTCATCATAAGCGAGCACTCGAGGCGATCCGTATACGAGTTCCGTGGGGAGAACTGCCTCTGCTCCATAGACTAGAGCGAAGGTGTCCGCCGGTGGCTCGATTTGGCGTTGTTTCGACCGATTAAAGAACCACCGGCAGCTCCTCGATCCAATTCCTTCCGCACTTGTGCAGACTGTCGAAAGTTCGGTCTTGAGCCGCAAAGACTTCAGCGTTGCCCTCTCCGCTTGACCGCTGCTTCTCGGGTGAGCAGCGAAGCGAAAGCAGATCTTGGCGCCAAGATCTTGGACGACTACATGAAGGTGCGGCTCGTGAATTGTGTGCCATTGTCGGTGATGATCTGTTAGGGACTCAAACGGCAAACAATTGACTGAAGAACTTGATCACGTTGTCAGGTTGTCACCTTCCTCACGGCTTCCACTTCCGCCACTTTGTGAACTTGTCGATTGCTACGCATAAGTACTCAAAGCCCCGACAACTCGGGAAAGGGGCCGAGGATGTCGAGCCCCTGCACCAAAATGGCGGGATAAAGGGATCATCCGGAGAGCTTGAGCTGGTTGATGTATCTCGCTGGAGTGGAACCGACACGCTTCACACTTGGTTACTTGTGCGGTTGCATCTTGGAGGCTGTTGGCGGAAGAAACCTTGCGGAAAGCCTTGCCGGCAAGTGCTCTTGCGCCAATGTGGTGACCACATATGCCTCCATGTATTTCCGCCAACAGCTTCGCCCTTCTTCCGGGAATACACTTCAATTTCACTCAGCTGAATCTTCTTACATGCAAGATGTCGTCGACAAACTGGTACATACTTGACTGCCGGGCTACTTTCTCCGCTTCTTCTTGCTCTTCGCAAAGTTCTCCTGTTTGAAGGAAACGAACAATCTGCTGCGCCCATGCCGGAGCCTGTGGCTCAATGACAAGGACTAAAGGCACAAATGCTGCTGTGGGAACATCAGCTTCTACGGCAAGAACGTGCTGTTCAGCCGGAGCTTGGTGTTCCCCGGCAAGCTTGCCGGAGCAAAGCTTGTCGGGAGCGTCTGCTTCAACGGAACAAACCCTTGGGCTTGTCGGAGCAGACTGCTCCTCAGCACTCTTGGTGTTGATCCTGGGGACCTTCTTGGCGGCGGCTTCGGGGAGCTCTGCCGGAAAGTAGTCACCAGAAACCAACTTCCTCTTCTTGCTCTGTCCAGTTGGTGGTGTTACAGATGGTTGAGTCACTTGAGCACAAAGATCCCCGGTTCCATTGTAACTTGAGGCGGCGACTTTGATAGGCCATCCGCAATGTCGCTCGAGCTCTCGGAACATGTTCCATCTGCAGCCTTCAAAGTGCTCTTCCAACTTTCTCACTTCATCAATGTAAGCTTCCATCAACGGACTCGATAATCTTTGTTTACTTGGCGGACGACAAGTGCGAGTCACCCCGACAATAAGCTTCTTGATCCCAAGGTCCGCCATGATCCCGAGTCCGCAAGCAAACCTTCATACTCTGCAGATTGTTTGTCGCTTGCTCCTTGGGAAAGTGCATCCGACCACGACTTGAGGTGCTCTCCGTGGGTGCGACAAGTAGTACGCCCACACGGGCGCCTTTGCAGCGAGAAGGCACCATCAAAGTACATGATCCATTCCTTGCTTGCTTCTTTGACGGGGATGCTCGTTTCTGGAGTTTCTTCATCAGGTGTTGGCGTCCATTCTGCTATGAATTCTGCCAATGCTCGGCTCGATAGTTGAAGTACTTTCAAACTTGAGGCCAAAGCTTGACAATTCTAGTGCCCACTGACAATCCCGCCTGCTGCTACGGATTACGCAATATCCTCTTCAACGGAAAGCGAGTGACGGCTGTAATCTCATGTGCTTGAAAGTAATGGCGCAGCTTTCTCGAGGCCATGAGAAGGTCGAAGCAACTTTTGCACACCGTAGTACCTTGATCAAGCCCCTTGCGAAGGGAACCGACAAAAGTAAACTGGCGCGCACCATTTTCTTCGCTTTCCTCTTGTGGCCGCAGCAGATTCATCCTTGTCGGGACCGAGCTTGTCGGAGAAGCCCCCTGCTTATCGCTGGACGTGCTTGTCGCGGCTGCTGGCTCATCATCTGCCTCCCTCTCGGCTACTAACGCAGCACTAACCACTTGATTGGTTGCTGCTAGATATAGCAGCAACTTCTCTTGTGGCCTAGGTGCGACAAGTACCGGAGTGGAGGACAGATATCTCTTCAAGTCTCAGAGTGCAGCCTCCGCTTCGAGTCCATTTCATTGACCTGCTTTTTCAAAATTTTGAAAATGGCGTAGGCGCTTCAGCAGACTTAGAGATGAACTCGCCGAGAGCAGCACGCAGCCGGCAAGCCTTCGACATCCTTGACGCGCTTCGTGCTTCGACCGCTCAATGGCCTTGATCTTGTCGGGGTTGGCTTCGATCCCCGCCGAGACACAAAGAACCCGAGAAGCTTGCCGGAAGGGACTCCAAACACGCACTTCTCGGGGTTAAGTTTGAGGTTGATCTTGCGCATATTTGCAAAAGTCTCGCCCAAATCTTGAATCAGAGTTGCTCTTTCTTTGCTCTTGACCACTATGTCATCCATGTAAGCTTCTACATTTCTGTGCAGCTGTGGCTCAAAAGCTTCGTGAACTACCCTTGCAAATGTTGAACCAGCATTCTTTAGTCCGAAGGCATCCGTGACGACGCAAAGACGTGCTACACGGAGTAATGAATGCGGTTTTCCTCATCCTCTTCTCGCCATAAAGATCCGATGGTATCCTCGAATATGCATCAAGAAATGAAAGCAAATCACATCCCGCCGTGGAGTCGACTAATCTGGTCAATGCGCCGCAAGGGAAATGGATCTTTGGGACAAGCTTTATTAACATCGGTGAAGTCGATACAAAGCCTCCATTTCCGCTTGCTTTGGCGCATGACTACTGGATTGGCCAGCCACGCTGGATGGAGCACTCCCGACCAGCCTGCCGCTTCCAACTTCTTGATCTCTTCAAAGAATGAATTCTTGGCGCTCCACTGCTTGCTTCCTAACTTTCTGCTTGACGGGCCGCGCGTGGGGACAGACGGCAAGGTGGTGCTCAATTACTTTCCTAGGAACACCAGGGATGTCAGATGGTTGCCATGCAAACACATCGACATTCGCCCGCAGGAAAGCAACGAGCGCGCTTTCCTATTTAGGGTCAAGCGTGGCACTGATGGCGAAGGTACCACCAGTGCTGTCCTCCTTAGCGGCCACTTTCTTGGTCTCTGGCGGAGCTGCCTTCGCCTTCTTGCACTTGCCGGTGGAGCTCGGTGGTGCGTCCTCGACGGTAGCGCAGCACTCCGAAGAGGTGCGCTTGCTGGAGTGGGCATCAGAGCTCTTGCCGGACTTGGTTTTCTTCTTCCCCGGAGCTTGGTGGCAAGTGGTTTGCGATCTGCTGCGCTCTGCCGCTTCCGGTAGATCTTGTCGGTGCAGATAAGGGCATCTTTCTTGTCGCCAGGACGAAATGACACTTATCGGACCGGGCATCTTGAGCACGTTGTAGGCGAGTGAGAGGCTGCCATGAACTTGGCGAAGCGCCGACGATCGAGTATCCCATTGTAGGGCAATGGGAAATCAGCAACGTCAAAGGTGACTTTCTCTGTCCTGAAGTTCAGCTCGCTGCCAAATGTCACTGGCAGTGTGATCTTCCCCTTCGGCTTGCTCCTTCTCGGGTTGATTCCTTGGAAAGTACCGGTCTCTTCGAGCTCACTGTCGGGGATCTGGAGCTTCTTGAGCACCGCGGAGGAGATCAGATTCAAGCCGACCCCGCCGTCAACTAGCATCTTTGTGACCTTGAGGTTGCGGATAGTTGGTGAAACCAACATCGGCAAGCACCCGACCGTAGTTATGCGATCAGGGTGATCCTCAACATCAAAGATGATTGGCGTGCTAGACCACTTCAGAGGCTTGCGCGATTCAACTGACGGTTCTGCTGCATTAACTTCCCGCACCCACAGTTTGAGATGGCGGTGCGAGGTATGTAGAGAAGCACCACCGTCAACGCACAAAACCTCTGTAGCTTTCTGAAACTCCTGCTCGTCGGCCTCATCCTCATCCATCTCTTCATCTTCGTCTTCGTCTTCGTCCTTGTCACGGCCGCGGGGAGGCCTGTCTCCTTGCCGCTGCTTGGCCTTGCCGCGGCGCCCTCCCCGGCCGGGACGCTTCTTGCCGGATCCTCTACCACCTTCTTGGGCCTTCTCCTTGTCTCGCCGCTCATACTCAGCTTTCTGCAGTTCAACAAGCTGCTCAACTTTCTTGCAAGTCTGGAGATCGTGGCCCTTGGTGCGAAGGATCTTGCAGTACTGCTTGCCGGAGCCGTCCTGCTTGTCGGCGGCCACCACAACCTCGCCGGAGTTACCAGCCTTGGCCTTCTCGGCGCTACCTCCGTTGCCGGACTGCTCGACAACTAGCACATCTTTAGCTTTCCTCTTCCTGTTGTTCCGTCTCCGGTTTTTCCTTGCCGGGGCGGCATCCTCACCGCCGATCCTTCGCTCCTGCATTCTCTCGGGAGTTTCTCCCTTCAAAGACGCGGCGCACTGTCGGCCGGGGCATATAGCTCGCCGACATCTTCGATCTTGCACATCGCCATCTCCTCCTCATCCTGTGATTTCGCGACGTTTCGATGGAACGCTACCGATAACCGTGGCGGGGTGGACGTCTGGGATGTTGCGCACGCACTTGGCTGAATCTCTCAATATACTTGCGCAGGGCTCTCCTTCTTCGGGCGAGTAGATGAAGATCACTTTCCGCCATGGGGCTTGTGGTCGCCTGTGAAGGCGCCGACAAACTGATGACACAGGTCCGCCCATGAGGAGATGGAGTCGTCCGGCAAGTGCATGAGCCAGATCGACGTTTGGCTTGAGTACCAGCGGGAAGTAGTTGGCAAGGATCTTCTCGTCGCGCCCGGCAGCTCGCACCGCGATGGTGTAGATGCCGAGGAACTCCGACGGATGCAACCTGCCATCGTACTTCTCGGTACATCCGCTTGAAGTTCTGGTATGGGCCCTTTGGACTTGCCGCAGCTCACGAGTGAACGCAGGGCAACCTACCGCGTACGACAAGTCGCCTGGTTCCCCTGGCGCATGCATGTCAACAGCGGGCCCAGCGCGCTGTTCAGACTGACGTCGCGCTTCTCTCCGACGCTCGATGCGGGTGCGAGCGTCTTCGTGTTGTCGTTCTTGAAGAATTTGGCGTTGATCGCGACGAGCTCGTGGATCTGATGAC
The DNA here is from genome assembly GCA_021437245.1 of Aegilops speltoides. NCBI lineage: Eukaryota > Viridiplantae > Streptophyta > Magnoliopsida > Poales > Poaceae > Aegilops > Aegilops speltoides. The sequence continues at coordinate 284,811,881 of CM038141.1, forward strand.
GCCGTGGAGTCGGTGTCATGGTTGATTCGGCGAGTCGGCGATCTTGGCCTTCGGGGCGTGGAATGCACGGTGGTTGCACCCCCACCAGTCTTGTCGCCATCGGCTCGCGTCTGGACGTCTTGCCGTGGCTTCGATGCACTCGGTTGCCGGGGAGTGTCGCCGTTGGCGAAGCCGATGAGGCTCTGAATGGTGGCCCTCTAATCGTCAATCTTGTCTGGCGCTGGAGGGTAATCTAGAAGCAATTGAGCTCGGGCCAACGCTTCTTCTGGAGTCTTCGGCGGCGGCGGTGAGCGGCGCGAGGAACGGGACATGCTCGGACTTCCAACTGGGTTGGAAGGAGCAGTACCCCGTCCAGGCGACCGTACTTCACTCGTACCAGCATGCTGGCGTGCATGCTGGTCTTGAACGCCTCGAGATCCACCAGCTTGGCCTTGCTCTAATGCGAGTACGGTGCTGCGAGCACCATGACGCTGTTGATCCCGCGCCTCCTGAGATGGGCGCGGTGCATGCACGGACGCCGAAGTTTGCGGGGCCTTGTCCTTGGACCTGGTAACGACGTGAGTCCCCTCGTCGGCGCCCGCTCCTCCGCCGGCGTCTACCCCACCGCCCGTTTGCTCCGGTGGTGGTGGAATCGACGCGGCTGGAGCAGCCACCCCTTCTTCTTCGGTGGCATGTTGAAGATGACGATGAAGAAAACGAAGATCTGGCTCGCGTGAACGCCGGACCAGGTTCGCGAACTCGACGCTTTCATCGGGCGCGCCAAAGATGTCGTGGGAACGAACACCTATGGGGCAGGGCCCTTTCGTCCGCAAGGAGCGGAGAGCGCGAAGAGCGATCGGCGGAGCACGCGAGGGATTTTACCCACCGGAGCTCTCCGAGAGATAATACTCATACCGCTGCTGCGATTGTATTTCGTTCTTGCTTGAGAGCGTGAGAGTGGTGTATTTTGAATGAGTCGAACCCCTTCTACGCTGCGCATGGGCCTCCTTTTATAGGCTAAAGGGCCACCGGCAGTGTGGCAACGCAGTAAGGGTACAAATGTAAAAGGGTGGTTGGTACAACTGCTATCTCACAATGCACCCTACCTAACTCGACGGCGGGGACAAGCGCATTTAATGCCCGTCCGCACGCCTAAAAAAGGCGTAAAAGCGACCGTTAGGGGCGCCACCGCCGCCACGATGGCCTTCGTCATCTCCTCTTGCCACCTCGCACCGCTTGGCAAGATAGACTTCCCGCCACGTGCGCCTGGAATGATCCTGCGGCGACACGTCGACGGATGCGCTGGAGCATGGGCGCAGAGCGGTGGCTTCGCCGCGGCAAGCGCCTTGCCGCGGTCGTTGTCTTGTCGCACCCGAAAGCTTGTCGCTCGTCGGGTCTTGCCGGGACGCCCGGCGCGTCGCGGCAAGTTCTTTGAAGTGTCTTGGTTGGCCTTCCCGGCGAGCTCCTCTTGCCGGAGTCTTGTCTTCCTAGTTAAAACACTTTGTTTTTGGATGACATCACTAGGAACTACGGAGGATCTTGGCGGACGCCCGGCAAGCCTTGCCGCGGGACGCTGCGACTGCCCGTGCACAAGTTCGGGATACTAAGGTACCCCTACCTTAGTACACCGACAGGCGGGTACACAGATTCAGATCCAAGCATCAACAGCAGATCAAGCACTTGCGCTACTTCTTCCGGCCAAAATCACTGTTTTGACCTCTTTTTTTTGCCAAAGTCACAATTAATACCCTTTAAGAAAAACTGATTTAAACCTTTTTGATGATGTCATTCACCATGACATTTGGGTTGCATGGGAGACGTCATGGTCCACGGCATTTACCTCCGCAGGACATGGCGTCTCTGGTGTGAGACGAATGGCCACAGACCACGGCGTCTCTTTCCTCCCCGATTGTTTGCCTCTCGCTGAGGCAGCTGCGGGTAAAAGAGTGGATACAGATAAAGTCCATTGAACCATCAGGCACTCACTAGCTGATTATTTCTCCATCTCCAGCGAGCTGCAGTCTCCCATCTTTCACATATTCAGAAGCTCAATGGCATATAGCTGATAATGTGTGGTCATCAGCAGAAGTACCTTTCTATACTCAGCTCAAATGCTCCTGGCATGAACAGTAAAAACATGTTTTTGGAGCTCAAACCTGTTTTTGGATGTAATTCTTCAGCTCATAGGCATACTCCTTGACTCCTTGTTCTTGTCATAAAAGGCATAAAAGGCAAGTCCCAGGAGTGTAGCCTATCTCTTGAAGAGATTTACCACATGTGTGCTTTCTATCTGTTTTTCCTTTCAAGTACATGATTATTTTACTTTTTTATTTGCTTTACATTCAGAAAAGAAATGTAAAAACATTGCAATACTTTCTAATGCACAATTACTTTGTACTTTAAATCTTCATTGGATTTTTATTATTGAATCCCTTGAAGAGGTAAACGCGGATTGTTTTTATATGTTGGTGGATTTACAAATAAAGAAACGTAAGGAAAATTTACGTATGTTCATTCAGGTCCACAAGCAAGCAGAATTGGTGCGTATCCCTCATTAAGTTTGTCTTTAAAATACCCCCCCCCCCCCCCCAAAAAAAACATTGTCTTTAACATACACCATTATTAAAAATGCTGACAACCTATATTTTGAATGTTAACATGTATCAAAAGTATTTTGTATTTATAATAATAATCTAGAAATATATTAACTAAATGTTCAACGCGTTTTGAAAATGTAAGAATAATTTTACAAAATAATATTATTAATACACGGTGAAAATTTTCTAAAAAGACATAGAACCATTTTTAAAATGCATGAAGAATATTTTCTAATAATACGTAGATTTTTTTAGAAAATAGTGTTGAACAGTTTTCCAAATGAATGATGACATTCTTGAAAATACTTGATATTTTTTTTAAATGCACTATTTAAAAAGTTTCATGGAAAATTTATTTGTTCTTACATTTAATTTATCAATGAGGGAAAAATTAAAATCAAAAAAATGAAATGGGAAACAAACATGAACTTGGAAATAGAGATAAATCAAACTGATAGGGAACATACATCAGGAAAACCGCTTGAAGAGGTACGGTACATTACTGGGGCGGCCAAATTGTGCATGCTATAGGAGAGTTCGAGCGATGCATAGCAATGCATGAGCTATATCTCGCCTATAGCAAGACATAAACTTCTCACGCCTAAAGCATTTTCCGGTGGCAACAGTACTGGGTCGGCCCATGGCTTGACTTGTACAGAGCACAAACTGCATGATTGTACGAATGAGGAGATAACACTATAGCAGATCATAGAATCTACAAGACCAAGATGAAGACTGTGATTGCGGAGTGGGGATCCGGCATTGATGCCTTTATATGCATGGTATGGCCAAGAAATTTTCAGCAAGGCCGACCCTTGGCCATGGCAATAGGTGTGATGACCTAGGGGGCATCTAAAATAAGGATTCAATACATCTTCATACATAAATACAATAAAAATATGAAATAAAATAAAATAAATTCAATACATCTACACTCTACCAACCATGAAGACTATTTAAGTTGGGTAGGGAGGCATGACCCCCTCCCCGCCTTATGTTAAGGCAGGGTGCATTGGCCCCCTACCCGTCAGCCATGAGACAACATAGCCGAGCTCTGCGTCAGTGCAGGATGACGACGCTGTGCTGCCTGGTTCGGATAACGGCGACGTTGGAGCCCACAGCGACAACGACAGTAAACAGTCTTCTATAGCGCCTCGGAGGAAACCCCGGCAGGAGCAAGGGGGCTTTGAGATTGAGGAGTTGTATCTGATCTGCATGATAAGCATGCATGCAAGGTATGTACACGCGGACTTTTCTCTTTGGACGGCTTTTCTTTTGTATGGCAATGTTTCTTTATTGCCATGCGTACTTATTTTTACAATCTTGTTACAGTTGCATGGCCCAAGTGAAATGAAGGAAGCTAGCTCTCTCTACTAGTGATCTAAACGCTCTTTTATTTCTTTACGGATGGAGTAGGTAAGAAACTAGCCGTGCAAGGTATTTATTTTTCTAGTTTTTTTTGAAAAAAATACCGCTGTTGTGAACGTGACATGTGTGACTGGTTATTTCCGTTTGTGTTTTTCTAGCAGACACATGTGTTCTGCACGTTCCTAATTGTTCTGCCCTCCACCGCTTTGAACGTTATGGATCATGCCCTCCAGCACTTTGACAGGGATAGGTGTTATACTGAATTTTTAAGTGATGACACATCTGCGTTAAGTTTTCTTCCACCTCTTGGTTTTTTGGTTGGGCGACGAGATATTTATCTATGGACCTTCCATCTCTCCCAAAGAATCTCGTCAAATCCTGTGAGACTCGCGTCAATTCTCCACCGATTCGCCGCCATACGCTCCTATAAAAGCCCCTCCATCTTCAATACGTCTGCATCCGCCTATCCCCCCGCCTCATCATCTTGATCATATCTGCTCTGTCGGCACCGCTTCCATCCCCTCCACTGGAGCCATGTAGACCCATGGAGAGCATGACCAAGGAGAGGAAGCAATGGCGAGGAAGGCAAAATTCTACCCAAATGATAAGTGCCACGTGTCAGGTGCATGGCACTCCAGTCCTTCCGTTTTTCGATGACAATTCCAGTCACGAAAGGATGGTAAATTCCAATAACACATGACAAGTTTCTGTCAAAAAGATAAATTTTAGTTGAAAGTTATCATGCATGCCAACTAAAGTTATCATCCTTTGTTTAGGGAAAAAGAAGGGATTGCGCGTAAGTAAACTTGCATCCCACACATGACTAAATGGCAACTTTTGTAGATCCTTTTAGGCCGAGATTAAACTTTGGGTGTGCATGTAATGGTCCTACCACATTAAGTTGGAGGGGTGTCTACACATTTGATTAAATGGCAACTTTTGTAGATCCTTTTAGGCTGAGATTAAACTTTGGGTGTGCATCCTGACTTTACTTGTGCAGTTTAATAATTTGTTCAGTTTTTCATAGGAAATATCCATGATCTTTGGATGATGTATGAATCTTCATGCTGTGCATGCATGTTTTGGATCCAATACTTTGTGGTCCTGAATAGTTTCCCTATTTTCTGTTTAGATAAGCCAAGGTTGCCCTTGGATCTTAGTAGAAGAAAGATTGTTGTAAATTTGGATAATTTTTTAAGGTGTGCATTTGGATGTTTGGCATGATGCTCATGTCTTGTCTATTTGGGATGCAAATTAAGTGATCTTTTCGCCTGCTTATTTTATATATTTTTGATGTTTGTTTTTGTATGCACGGTGAGTGAAAAAATGTTCTCTAGAACATACCTTCTTATGGAATAAGATATTGAAGGGAATCAGAAACGATATGAGTCATAATGCAGGTTTGAAACTACTACGCGGACGATAGTAGCCCAGCCGAACGCTGGAAAATATTGGATTGAAAGGTGTTGGTCGGTTTTGCTCCACGCATCAACAACGTTCATGCAGGTTCTCGGCTCATAGGTTGCCACATTTTCTTCCCCGTGAATAAAAAGGTTGTCACATTTTCTTCAGAATTCCACTATAAATTTTAAAACTATACTCAAAATTGGTTCAGATTTGATGATATGGGTTTTGTACGAATGATATGCAAATAGTAGATTATAGTTTGTATTCTTTTCACAAGCACTGTTGCTAGAGAAAGTCGGGCATGGACACCTCCTCGATAGGTATAGCTCTAAATATCTCTCTTGCTAGAGAAAGTTAGTTAAGCATGCCACTACAGTCTAGTTGATACATGTGGAGAGATAGGTTTGGCGATGCAACTCACAATAGTATTGATCGGGTGCATATGCACGTATATATGGTGTACAATGTGGGTCTCAACCTCTACTATACAAAGACTAGGAGGTGGGTCAGGATATACAATATACATGCAACACCATATATTCAACAATACATATACCTCATGGCATCGAATTGTAGTTTCCATACTTTTTTCCTCTCTTGAAAAGGGGCACTTTATTACTTAAAAGGTTTAAGCATTACACCCGGCCTCTGCATAACTAATATGCACACAGCCAAACAAAGTCCTCCCGTACAAACAAGAAATCAGAAGGCGCAATACAAAGAAACATGTAGAGTCCATATAACGCCTAAAACGGAGGCGGGCCAATCCTAAGATCATACTGCCACCCATCTTGTGTAAAAGTATCCCTCGCCGTATCCTCCAATCGTATGCACACCTCCGTAAATAGGTCTCGATTCTCCACGAGTTGTAGAGAGGACCATAAATGAAGAGTCCCGGTACATCTATAGATAACCTACATCAGAGAAGTACTTTTCTCGTTAAAAACCTTATCATTTCTACACAGCCAAAGTGACTAAATAACGGCAAGGGCTCTCACCCTAGGAAGAGTTCTAAACCTGTGATCAATTCCATGTAACCAGTTGCCAAATATATTAGCAACACTACAAGGAGGATACAAGCTAGAAACTATTTGGATGACTGACCATATAGACCGAGCCAGTTTGCATTGGAAGAATAAATGTTTTATTGTCTCATCATGATGACAAAAAACACATTGCGGACTTCCATGCCAATTCCTCTTGATAAGGTTATGCTTAGTAAGAATGACTCTGCGATGAAGATATCATGCAAATATTTTATTCTTAAGAGGTATCTTCATCTTCCAGATCTTCTTGTTATTATCAACTCGCGCATCAGACTGGATTAACGCTCCATACATAGACTCCATTGAGAATTGTCCATTCCCATGCAGGTTCCATCGAAATACATCAGACCCATGTAACAATTGCACCGTGGACAACCATTGGAGCAGGATGTACCACGATTGGAGTCTGGATCCAATTAAATCTCTTCTAAACGTCACATTTGGCGGAAATGATTCCATTACCATGGCAATAGTATCACCCTTGTGACGCACAATGTTGTATAGAGCCTGATATTGTTCCCAGAGTGTTGCATTTCCTAGCCACTTGTCCTCCCAGAATCTAATTTCCGAGCCATCCTTAATCGAGAAGGATCCGTAGGAGAAGAAATATTTCTTCGTAGCCATTAGGCCCGCCCAAAAGCAAGAATCCCCATGCTTCCAGTATACTTGGGATACAACCCTGGAACCCACATATTTCCTCCTCAGGAGGGTTTGCCATACACCATCTTCCGTCAGTAATTTAAACAACCATTTGCCGAGGGCCCTATTCTTAACCTCAAGGTCATGAATGCCCAACCCGCCTTGGTCTTTGGGACGGCAAACCACACTCCATTTAGCTAGTCGATATTTCTTTCGGTCGCTATCTCCTTGCCAAAAGAATCTTGATCGAAAATAATCCAATCTATGTAAAACTCCTGTCGGCAACTAGAAGAAGGAAATCATATATAGTACCATGTTACTTTGTACTTAGTTTATGAGGACCAATCTTCCACCCAGAGACATCACTTTACCTTTCAAACTGCTAAGTATTTTTTGTAGTCTCTCCTCTACGTGTTTCCATTCAACATTTGTGAGTCTCCGATAATGTATCAGTATCCCCAAATATGTGATTGAAAATTGGCCCAACCCACATCCGAATAGTTCAGTATACAGGTGGGCCTCGTCTCGAGGCTCCCCAAAACAAAACAATTCACTTTTATGAAAGTTGATCTTCAGACCTGAGAGTTGCTTGAATGCTGATAAAATTAATTTCAGATTTCTCGCTTTCTCGAGGTCATGATCCATGAAGAGAATTGTATCATCGGCATATTGAAGTATAGAGAGACCACCATCAACTAGATGACTTACTACCTCATCAATTTGGCCATCAACCTTGGCATGCTCAATCATGACCGCTAGCATATCCGCCACTATATTGAATAGCATGGGCGATATTGAGTTTCCTTGTCGCAATCCCTTCTTCATTTGAAAATAATGTCCAACGTTATCATTGACCATAATGGCAACACTACCTCCAGAAACAAAGCTATGGATCATAGCACGCCACTCTGGAGAAAATCCTTTCATTCTGAGAGTCTATTGAAGAAATGGCCATTTGACTTTGTCATAAGCTTTTTCAAAGTCTACTTTGAGTACTACCCCATTCAACTTTTTCTGATGTAATTCACGGACTGTTTCATGAAGGATAACAACTCCATCTAGGATGTTTCTGATGGAAATGCACTAGAGGCAATAATAAAATAGTTATTATTATATTTCCTAATCATGATAAAGTTTTATTATTCATGCTGGAATTGTATTGACCGGAAACTTAAATACATGTGTGGATACATAAACAAATATCGTGTCCCTAGTGAGCCTCTACTAGACTAGCTCGTTAATCAAAAGATGGTTAAGGTTTCCTAACCATAGACATGAGTTGTCATTTGTTAATGGGATCACATCATTAGGAGAATTATGTGATGGACAAGACCCACCCATTAGCTTAGCATATTGATCGTTCAGTCTATTGCTATTGCTTTCTTGATAACAAATACATATTCCTTCGGCTATAAGAATATGTAACTCCCGGAAACCAGAGGAATACCTTATGTGCTATCAAAAGTCACAACATAACTGGGTGATCATAAATATGCTGTATAGGTATCTCCGAAGATGTTTGTTGAGTTGGCATATATTGAGATTAGGATTTTTCACTCCGAGTATCGGAGTGGTATCTCTGGGCCCTCTCGGTAATACACATCATAAGAAGCCTTGCAAGCAAAGTGACTAAGGAGTTAGTTGCAACATGATGTATTATAGAACGAGAAAAGAGACTTGCTAGTAACAAGATTGAACTAGGTATGAAGATACCGATGATTGAATCTCGGGCAAGTAACATACCGATGGACAAAGGGAATTACGTATGTTGTCATAAGGTCCAACCGATAAAGATCTTCATAGCATATGTAGGAGCCAATATGGGCATCCAGGTTCCGCTATTGGATATTGACCGGTGAGGTGTCTCGGTCATGTCTACATAGTTTTCGAACCCATAGGGTCCATACGCTTAACGTTCGTTGACGATATAGTGTTATATGAGCTATATGATTTGGTGACCGAATGTTGTTCAGAGTCCCGGATGAGATCACGGACATGATGAGGAGCTCCGGAATGGTCCGGAGGTAATGATATATAGGACAATGATATTCGTACACCGGAAGAATTTAGGAGTGCACCGGGTCGTCGGAAGGGGTTCCGGACACCCCCAGTAGGTGTATGGGCCTAATGGGCCAAGGGGAGGGACAAACCAGCCCACAAGGGCACTGGCGCGCCCCTCTCCCTGGCTGCCGGCCCTAGGGAAGGAAAGGGGGGAGGGATAGCCCCTCCTGCGTTCCCCTTCTCATGGGAGAAAGGAAAGGGCACCCTCCCCTGCCTTTCCCCGCTCACCTAATAAGGAAAGGGGACGACTTGGGAAGGATCCCAAGTAGGTTTCGGCCTACTTGGGGCACCTCCTGGCAGCCTTCCATCTCCCCCACCTGTATGTATGTTGGAAGGGGGCACCACACATCACCACGACAATCTCTTAGCCGTGTGTGGCGCCCTCCTCCATAGGTTTGTCCCTCAGTCATATTTTCATAGTGCTTAGGTGAAGCCCTGCGGAGATAGCATCACCATCATCGTCACCACGCCACCGTGCTGTCGGAACTCATCCACTACTTCACCGTCTTGCTGGATCAAGAAGGCGAGGACGTCACCGAGCTGAACGTGTGCTGAACACAGAGGTGCCGTACGTTCAGTACTCGATTAGTTGGATCATGAAGAAGTTCGACTACATCAACCACGTTACTAAACGCTCCCACTTACGGTCCACGAGGGTATGTAGACACACTCTCCCCTTCGTTGCTATGCATTTTCATGGATAGATCTTGCGTGTGCGTAGAAATGTTTTTGTTTTCCATGCAACATTTCCCAACAGTGGCATCATGAACCAGGTCTATACGTAGATGATATGCATGAGTAGAACACAAAGAGTTGTGGGTGGTGATAGTCATACTACTTACCACCAATGTCTTATTTTGATTCAGCTATATTGTGGGATGAAGTGGCCTAGACCAACCTTACATGTCCACGTACATGATACGTCTCCGTCGTATCTATAATTTTGATTGTTTCATGCCAATATTCTACAACTTTCATATACTTTTGGCAACTTTTATACTATTTTTGGGACTAACATATTGATCCAGTGCCCAGTGCCAGTTCTTGTTTGTTGCATGTTTTTTGTTTTGTAGAAAATCAATATCAAATGAAGTCCAAACGCGATAAAAACTTATGGAGACTTTTTTGGAATATATGTGATTTTTGGAAAAAAGAATCAACGCGAGACAATGCTCGAGGCGGCGACAAGGCATGGGGCGTGCCCTTGACCCTTGTGGCCACCCCCTAAGGCGGTTGGTGCCATTCTTCGGCCGCAATAAAGCTAGTATCCGGATAAAATCGTGTTAAAATTTCAGCCCAATCGAAGTTACGGATATCTAGGAATTTAAGAAACGGTGAAAGGCCAGAATCTGGGAGCGCAGAAACAGAAGGAAACAGAGAGAGAGAGAGAGAGAGAGAGAGAGAGAGAGAGAGAGAGAGAGAGAGAGAGAGAGAGAGAGAGAGAGAGAGATCCAATCTCGGAGGGGCTCTTACCCCTCCGCCGCCATGGAGGCCATGGACCAGAGGGGAAACCCTTCTCCCATCTAGGGGGAAGGTCAAGGAAGAAGGAGGAGGGGGCTCTCTCCCCTCTCTCCCGGTGGCACTAGAACGCCGCCGGGGCCATCATCGTGACGATGATCTACACCAACAACTTCTCCGCCGTCATCACCAACCCTCTCCCCCTCTACGAAGTGATGTAACACCTCTTCTCCCCGCTGTAATCTCTACTTAAACATGGTGCTCAATGCTATATATTATTTCCCAATGATGTATGGCTATCCTATGATGTTTGAGTAGATCCGTTTTGTCCTATGGGTTCATTGATGATCGTGATTGGTTTGAGTTGCATGTTTTATTATTGGTGTTGTCCTATGGTGCTCTCATGTCGTGCAAGCATGAGGGATCTCCGCTGTAGGGTTTGCAATATGTTCATGGTTTTCTTATTGTCTGCGTTGCGTGAGTGATAGAAACACAAACACGGGTGGCATATGGGAATAAAGAGGACTTGATACTTTAATGCTATGGTTGGGTTTTACCTTAATGATCTTTAGTAGTTACGGATGTTTTCTAGAGTTCCAATCATAAGTTCATATGATCCAAGAAGAGAAAGTATGTTAGCTTATGCCCCTCCCTCATATAAAATTGCAATAATGATTACTGGTCTAGTTATCGATTGCCTAGGAACAAATAACTTTCTTGTGACAAAAAAGCTCTCTACTAAAACTAACTTAGTTGTTTCTTTATCTAAACAGCCCCTAGTTTCTATTTATATGCTCTTTATTATCTTGCAAACCTATCCTTTCACACCTACAAAGTACTTCTAGTTTCATACTTGTTTTAGGTAAAGCGAACGTTAAGCGTGCGTAGAGTTGTATTGGTGGTCGATAGAACATGAGGGAATATTTGTTCTACCTTTAGCTCCTCGTTGGGTTCAACATTCTTAATTATCGAAAGAGGCTACAACTGATCCCCTATACTTGTGGGTTATCAAGACCTTTTTTCTGGCGCCGTTGCCAAGGAGCAATAGCGTGAGGTGAATATTCTCGTGTGTGCTTGTTTGATTTATCACCAAGTAGGTTTTATTTGCTGTTCTAAGTTGTTCTTTATCTTTAGTTATGGATATGGAACACAAAATACCAAAAAAATTAGGTGTACTTGCTACTCATCGAGATGGGAACCTCCTAAAACCCTCGATGCTCATTATGTGAAAGATATCATGCACTACTTTAATAATCCTGAGAAAACCCCATTCAATTATATAATGGGAGAAACGTTGGATCAACGTGAATACTTTAGGTATTATCCCTTGACTCACAAAGGGAAATTGTTATGGGATCAAATTCATATGTTGCATTGGTATGCTCGAAATTTATGCTTGAGATATGATTATACTTGTTTCTCTAGGATGAAGGCTCCACACCTTCCCTTTTCATGTAAATTTAATGATAATAAAACCTCGGCTTCTTATGCTAATGGTATATATGATTACTATGATGTGGAACGAATAGAAGAATTCGTTGCTTTTAAGGGTGCTTATGAAATTGAATCTTTGTTTGAAAAGTGTGAAAATCTTGATGATGCCGTTTACAAACCTGAAAATTATGCTATACTTAAATATTGCTATGAGAATTATGAATATAATGTTGATATTGGTGAGTTTATTAAGAAAGTCTCCGTTGTCCAAGAAGAGACTAATATTTTGCAGGAATCTATGGAAGAAGAAATTGATGACATTGTGTGCTCATTAGATGAAAAAGATGAGGAGGAGAGCAAAGAACAAAGGGAGGAAGAGTGGATTGATCACCCGTGCCCACCTTCTAATGAGAGTAACTCTTCAACTCATACATTGTTTAATTTCCCTTCATGCTTACCGAAGGATGAATGCTATGATCCCTTGGATTCGTTTAAAATATCCCTTTTTGATGAGATTGATGCTTGCTATGCTTGTGGCCATGATGCCAATATGAATTATGCTTATGGATATGAACTTGCTATAGTCCCTTACGTGAAACATGGAATTGTTGCTATTGCACCCAAACATGATAGTCCTATTATCTTCTTGAATACTCCCAACTACACTATATCGGAGAAGTTTGCTCTTATTAAGGGTTATATTGATGGGTTGTGTTTTACTACTACACATCATGATTTTGATTGATATAATATGCATGTTATTGTTGCTCCTACTTGCAACTATTATGAGAGAGGAACTACATCTCCACCTCTCTATGTTTACAATACGATAAAATTGCAAGAAACTATTTATGCTATGTATTGGCCATTACTTGATGGGCGTGAATTGTTCTTTTATGACATGCCGATGCATAGGAAGAGAATTAGACTTTGTTGTTGCATGACATATGTTACTTTTTGCTCATTAATAAATCACGAATCACTGTTAATAAAATTGGCTTTGATATACCTTGGGATCCGGGTGGATCCATTACTTGAGCACTATATGCCTAGCTTAATGGCTATAAAGAAAGCGCTGCCAAGGAGACAACCTGGAAGTTTTAGAGAGTCATTTATTTCTGTTGAGTGCTTTTAAAATGTTTAAAACAAAAATATAAAGAGGGGAACCTAAAACTTTTCAAAAAGAAAAGCGAAAGTGAGAAAGACGAGCATTGTTAAAGTGGGAGCTAGCCTTGAACTTTGTTCATGCCCATGGAAACTTTGTGAATCTTGATTATAGAAACTTTTCAAGAAGAATTATACCCTTGTACAAATCCTTTGTATTATAAAAATAATGTGCAAAGATTCACCTTTAGGATGATTAGATTGCTTGTTTGGTTTGTGCAGTGCAAAATCAGAAACTTTGGCTGTGGCGCGTGAATTTTCATTTTTTACTGGACCGTCGAATGTTTCTAAAATTTCTACACAGTACTGCGATGCAAGTTGTTTATTTGTTTCCTAAATTTTCAGAATTTTTGGAGTTACAGAAGTATGGTAGATGTTCAGATTGCTACAAACAGTCCTGTTTAAGACAAATTCTGTTTTGGATGCATTATTTTGCTAGTTTTGATGAAACTATTGATTTTGTCGGTGGTATAAGCCATGGAGAAGTTATAATACAATAGCTAAAATGCAAAAAACAAAATATGATTGGGTTTACAATAGTACTTGAAGTGGTAATTTTCTTTATTATACTAACGGATCTCACGAGGGTTTTGTTAAGTTTTGTGTGATTGAAGTTTTCAAGTTTTGGGTGAGATCATGATGGATGATGGAATAAGGAGTGGCAAGAGCCTAAGCTTGGGGATGCCCGAGGCACCCCAAGGTAATATTGAAGGACTCCCAAGCAAATAAGCTTGGGGATGCCCCGGTAAGCATCCCCTCTTTCTTCTAATGATCATCTGTAATTTTACTTGGAGCTATATTTTTATTCGTCACATGATATGCATAAATCTTAGAGCGTTGTGTGATTTTTCTTTTTCTTTTAATAAATTCACCATGCTGGTATGAGATAGTCCTTAGTTGATTTATAGAATGCTCTATGCACTTCACTTATATCTTTTGGGTATGGCTTTATAGAATGCTTCATGTGTTTCACTTATATCATTTGAAGTTTGGATTGCCTGTTTCTCTACACATAGAAAACCTCCATTTGTAGAATGCTCTTTTGCTTCACTTATATTTGTTAGAGCATGGGCATATCTTTTGTAGAAATAATTAACTCTCATGCTTCGCTTATATCTATTTAGAGAGTTGACAGGAATTGGTCATTCACATGGTTAGTCATAAAATCCTACATAAAACTTGTAGATCACTGAATATGATATGTTTGATTCCTTGCAATAGTTTTGCAATATAAAGATGGTGATATTAGAGTCATGCTAGTGGGTAATTGTGGGCTAGTATAAATACTTGTGTTAAGGTTTGTGATTTCCGAAGCATTCACGTATGGTGAACCGTTATGTAACGAAGTCGGAGCATGATTTATTTTCTTGATTGTCATCCTTTGTGTGGAGGTCGGGATCCCGTGATGGTTAACTCCTACCAACCCTTCCTCTAGGAGCATGCGTGTAGTACTTTTTTTCGATGACTAATAGAATTTTGCAATAAGTATGTGAGTTCTTTATGACTAATGTTGAGTCCATGGACTATACGCACTCTCACCCTTCCACCATTGCTGGCCTCTCTAGTACCGCACAACTTTCGCCGGTGCATTAAACCCACCATATTCCCTTCCTAAAAAAACCACTATACCTACCTATTATGGTGTTTCCATAGCCATTCCAAGATATATTGCCATGCAACTTCCATCATAATCATATACATGACTTCAGTGTTCATTGTCATATTGCTTTGCATGATCGTAAGATAGATAGCATGATATTTCCATGGCTCGTCCGTTTGTTTGATATCTTTGCTATGCTAGATCATTGCACATCCTGGTACACTCCAGAGGCATTCATATAGAGTCATACTTTGTTCTAGATATCGAGTTGCAATATTGAGTTGTAAGTAAATAAAAGTGTGATGATCATCGTTATTAGAGCATTGTCCCAGTGAGGAAAGGATGATGGAGACTATGATTCCTCCACAAGTCGGGATGAGACTCTGGACGAAAAAAGGGGGAGAGCCCAAAAAAAAGTGAGGGAAAAAACAAAAAATGAGAGAAAAAGAGAGAAGGGGCAATGCTACTATCCTTTGACCACACTTGTGCTTTAGAGTGACACCATATTCTTCATATAGAGAGTCTCTTGAGTTATCACTTTCATATGTTACTAGTGGGAATTTTTCATTATAGAACTTGGCTTGTATATTCCAATGATGGGCTTCCTCAAATGCCCTAGGTCTTCATGAGCAAGCAAGTTGGATGCACACCCACTTAGTTTCCTTTTGAGCTTTTCATACACTTATAGCTCTAGCGCATCCGTTGCATGGCAATCCCTACTCATTCACATTGATATCTATTGATGTGCATCTCAATAGCCCGTTGATACGCCTAGTTGATGTGAGACTATCTCCTTCTTTTGTCCTCTCCTCAACCACCATATTCTGTTCCACCTATAGTGCTATATCCATGGCTCACGCTCATGTATTGCATGAAAGTTGAAAAGGTTTGAGAACATAAAAGTATGAAACAATTGCTTGGGTAATACCGTGGTTGTGCATGACAAATGTGAGAATTGTTAATTAATGGTTAACTTAAGGTGGCTACTTAAATACACATCTGGGTGGATTGGTTGAAGGCACCTGGAGAATCCATTGTTGTCCTAGGATATCCCGGAGTACCCGTGTGATCATCCTACGGTTCGCCACCCAGGCTCAAAGGGATCATAAGATTATTCATGCTAGAAACTTCCGTGTGCAACCACAAGCTATTATGGGCTCTAGCATAGTTGAGTAGGTTACATGACCTCTTTCAGTGGTGGGCTAGCAGATGTAGGGGAAAGTAGGTGTAACTGTCCACCCAGAGTAAAGAGTTAATGTTTCTGAAAGACTGTGTCTCGGTCATCCGTTTCTCAAACACCATGTAGTGCAATAAATCTAATGGAGGAGATCGAGTCTTGTGGGGAAAAGTGCGCAAACCTTTGCAGAGTGTACAAACTAATCATGGTTAGCCGTGTCCCCGGTTATGGACATCTTGAGTATCTGGTTCTTGGATTATCATGTTGATATCATCATTCTAATTTAATTTTGTTGGGTTAATTGATATTGCTTAATTGGGATTGAGATTGGGGGACCTTCTCAATGTTTAACAACCACCATGATAGTTAAATAAAAATTTAATCCTTTGTTGTAGGGAAAATTTGGCTTTATGCAAAACAGTAACCATAGAGCTTTCCACCAGCCATATATACATGTAGTGATAGCATTTATTCTGTTCATTACTCTTTTGTGTTACATTGCCAGCATATTCCATGTGCTGACCCATTTCGGGCTGCAACATACCATGTTGTAGACTTTTCAGACGATGAGTAAGGTGCCATAGGTTGTTGTCGTTCACTTAGCTATGCCGTTGGAGTTGATGGACTCACTTTATCTCCCAAGCCTTTCTCTGTTGCTACGTCTTGAGCTTGCGTTGGTTTTCCTTGAAGAGGAAAGGGTGATGCAGCAATAGTAGCGTAAGTATTTCCCTCAGTTTTTGAGAACCAAGTATCATCCAAAGAGGAGGCTCCTCAAAAGTCCCACGCACCTACACAAACAAACAAGAACTCGCAACCAACGCAATAAAGGGGTTGTCAATCCTTCACTGCCACTTCATGAAAGTGAGATCCGATAGAGATAATATGATAAGATAAATATTTTTGGTATTTTATAATATAGATTGGAAAAGTAAAGATGCAAATAAAAGTAGATTGAAAGCTTATATGATAAAAGATAGACCCGGGGGCCATAGGTTTCACTAGTGGCTTCTCTCAAGATAGCATAAGTATTACGGTGGGTGAACAAATTACTATCGAGCAATTGATAGAAAAGAGAATAATTATGAGATTATCTAGGCATGATCATGTATATAGGCATCACGTCTGTGACAAGTAGATCGAAATGATTCTGCATCTACTACTATTACTCCACACATCGACCGCTATCTAGCATGCATCTAGAGTATTAAGTTCATAAAGAACAGAGTAACGGATTAAGAAAGATGACATGATGTAGAGGATTAACTCATGCAATATGATATAAACCCCATCTTTTTATCCTCGATGGCAACAATGCAATACGTGCCTTGCTGCCCCTGCTGTCACTAGGAAAGGACACCGCAAGATTGAACCCAAAGCTAAGCACTTCTCCCATTGCAAGAAAGATCAATCTAGTAGGCCAAACCAAACTGATAATTCGAAGAGACTTGCAAAGATAACTTTTTTTGAAATGAAAGGGGTTTCCCCCCGCCCCAACTTTTATTGAAAGCCAAGGCAAACCAACACATACGGACTGTTAAACAGCGCTCAGCAGCAGCCCAAGAGTAGCTGCCACAGATGGTCACATGAGCAGGGTTCAAACTACCCTATTACGGCAGGTTTTTTTTAAACAGGTCCAAGGCTGGATGCAAAACCAGTAAAAACACACATGCTAGCCTACATGAGGATCAAAGACAAGCAGCCAACTAGAGATGCATGCCCCAGCTATGGATCCAGGACTCCTCCTCTAATTATTCTCTTCATCTCTAGGCGATTCTAAGCAATTCCCCTCTTCGGTAGTCCAGCAGCTTTAAGCACCGGAGAAGAAGAACACCCTGAGTTTCTGAGCCTAAGATTTTCCATTGCCTGATCGTTGCCCCCAACAGATTCCAGACACAGTGTATACTTCGCCATCTTCGCCCCTGGAAAACAAAATCATTGCGCAAATGCCATAAGCTCCACAAGGCAGCAGCAGCAGATATATTCAAAGCTTCACAATGTTTTCGTTTCCTCCAGAAGGAGGATAACATAGTAAAAGAATCAGGTAAAGCAATCTTAAAGCATTCATCCACCAGGTCGCAGACCTGCCTGGCAACAATGCAGTCAAAGAACAGATGTTGAGTGGTTTCTAATTCATCACAAAAGACACATGTCTTATCTTCTACATGTCTACGTTTGGCCAAGTTGTCTCTGGTCAGACTCTTATTGTAATAAATCAACCAAAGAAACACATGAATATTAGGGGGAACTTTAATTTTCCAAATATCATCTTTGATCTCAGAAGTGACCCCTCCGAAGTTAATTAGTTTGTAAAAAGATCTGACTGAATATTTACCAGATGAGTCCAACCTCCAAACAGGTTGATCTGGTGAATCAGACAATACCATTTGCTTCACTATATTAACGAGCTCACCCCATCTGGATAGAGTCTCCCCATTCACACATCTCCTAAATGTTAGTTGGAGCTCACCCCAACCCACACTTGGGCCAGTGTAGCTTCTTGTTGTTGACAGATATCAAACAAGTCCCAAAATGCAGTTTTTAGGGAACAATCCCCAGCCCATGTGTCATGCCAGAAGGCAATATTTTTACCATCCCCAGGGATCAACCTATAGAAGTTTTTAGCTGCTGTCAAAGCCCAGGCTAGGCTTTTCATAAAGGGAGATCCCAAGGTAGTTCTAGTACTAAAAAGGTTTGGATTATCAACATTATACTTGTAAGCCAAAATCTTTTTCCAATCACTAGCTCTATCATCAAAAAATCTTTTCCCCCAAGAAGCCAGGAGGGCCATGTTGAAATCCCTAAGGTTGGGAACCCCCAAACCACCATACTCCTTCCTCCTGGATATCAGGCCCCAATTAGCAAGATGATACTTATGATTATCTCCCACATTCCCCAGAAGAAATGGGACATCTGAGAAGTAATCATGTCAATGGCCCATTTAGGAAATTAAACAATAGACATCAAGTAGGTAGGGATACTGGCAATACAGGTAGTAAGCAAAATCAATTTACCTCTATATGAGAGAAATCTCCCCAACCACCCAGCTATGTTCTTAATAATCCTGTCTATGATGGGTTGCAAGTCTTCTTTTCTAAGTTTTTTAAAGTGCAGAGGGACACCTAGGTATTTAAAGGGAAATCCCCAAGTTGGTAGTAGAATACTTGAGAAAAATCTTTAGCCATTTGATCAGGTACATTAATAGTATGCAGATCACTTTTGTGAAAATTAATTTTCAAACCAGAAAGTTTCTCAAAGTAGGTTAAGATCCACTTCAGGTTCTTGGCACATTCAATAGAATTGTCAAGGAAAAGGATGGTATCATCAGCATACTGCAGGCTGACCACACCCCCAGGGATTGCATTGGGCAGAAGCCCACATTCAAGTTATTATTAACAACTTTATGTAGCATTTTGGAAAAGACATCAGCCACCAAATTAAACAACAGGGGGGAGTGGGGGTCACCTTGTTTGAAACCTTTACCACCAGCAAATTGAGGATCATTGGTGTCATTAATTCTGACCTGGAATGTCCCCTGGAATAGTAGACATCACCCACCCCACCCATTTATTACCAAAGCCTCTAGAAAGAAGCATTTCTTTCAAGAAATCCCAACTTACTCTATCATATGCTTTCTCATAGTCTAGTTTAAGAATTAAACCACTGGAACCAGATCTATGAATCTCATGAATAACCTCATGAGCCATAACCACACTTTCCAAAATAAACCTGCCTTTAATGAAGGCAGTTTGATTAGATGAAATAAGTTTGTCACATAGAGGGGAAACCCTAGTGGTCATGGCCTTGGAGAAAATTTTAACAACATAGTTACTTAAACTAATAGGTCTAAAGTTTTTCATATCTCTAGCCAGAGGGACTTTAGGTATGAGGGTAATGATGGCATAGTTCAGCTTATACATATCTAAAACACCATTCTCAAAATCTCTAACCATCCACAAAAAATCATCTTTAATCAGATCCCGGAAAGTTTGGTAAAATAAAAAGGAGAGGCTGCTACGTCTTGAGCTTGCGTTGGTTTTCCTCGAAGAGTAGAGGGTGATGCAACAATAGTAGCATAAGTATTTCCCTCAGTTTTTGAGAACCAAGGTATCAATCCAATAGGAGGCTCCTCAAAAGTCCCACGCACCTACACAAACAAACAAAGAACTCACAACCAACGCAATAAAGGGGTTGTCAATCCCTTCATGGCCACTTGCAAAAGTGAGATCTAATAAAGATAGTATGATAAGATAAATATGTTTTTGGTATTTTATAATATAGATGCAAAAAGTAAAGATGCAAATAAAAGTAAATTGGAAGCAAATATGATAAGAGATAGACTTGGGGCCATAGGTTTCACTAGTGGCTTCTCTCAAGATAGCATAAGTATTACGGTGGGTGAACAAATTACTATCGAGCAATTGATAGAAAAGCGAATAATTATGAGATTGTGACGCCCGGGTAATTAAGCTACAATAACCTTCTACTAATTATGCCACGTCACCATGATTACTGTTGCTAATCTCGCGTTAGTTCAAAAAGATTCAAATTCAAATTTGAGTTAATGGAAAACATCAAAAGTTTTCAAACGTTAAAACTAAAATGTTCGGCTTGCGGAAAATAATCCATAAATTATTTTGGTGAAGTAACCACACTTTTACAAAATGTTTAAATATTTTGAAATAAATAAAACAGTTGCGGAAACAGATAATTAAATGCCCTTTTCAATTAATAAAATGTTAAGCTAATTTATTTAATTGCCCGAACTAATGGGGCAGTGACATATTTGTGAAACTAAATTAAGAACTAGTTTTATATTTTATCTAAACTATAACAATGTGAAACTAAAATAATACATAAAAGAATAAATAAAAGCAAAACAAAATAAAACAACAGGAGAAGAACACTCCCTGGGCCGTTTGGCCCACGTGGCCACTAGCAAGCCGGCCCACCCTCTACCCTCGGCCTACATACCCCGGTCCAACCACCCCGCAAACCCTAACCCCCCACTCGCCCACTCCTCCCCGATTCCCCGGATCAGACCGAACCTCTCCCTCGTCTCCTCCCCGCCGCCCCCACCGCACTCCACGCGACGCCCACCGGGGATCACCGCGCGTGACTGACGACCGTCGGCCCGCCCGAGTGGATCTAGATCGGGAAACCGACGCCCGACCCGTCGCGCGGCCACCGCCACCACCTCCGACACCACTGGACTGCGTGCCGGAGCCCCTCACCGTCTTCGCCGGATCGGCCGCCGCCCGCCGCCTCGACTCCTCCCCGACGGACTGCCTCCTCCCCGACTCGCATCACTGAGCCTCGCCGCCTCTTCCCTCCTCGCACGTGAGCGGCTCCCCTCTCCTCTTCCCCCCTCTACTCCCGTTGCCGGATCTAGCTGCCGCGGCGCGGTGAGCGCTGGCCTCGCCCGAGCACCGCCAGATTCGCTGCTCGGCTCCACGCGCTTGCTTGCGTTTGCCACTGACGTCCCGTGCACGCGCCCACCTCCCCTTCTCTTGTGCACGTCGCCCGGGGCCGTGCCCCACGCGCCGCCTCGCTACCACAGCCACGCGCCGCCGCCCGTCCGCCACGCCAGGTTGTCGCCGCCGCACACGCCGCCCATGGCTCGGTCCCTCCGCTCCCGCCGCTGTTCGGCCGGCGCCGTGTGCCCTTGGCCGCCGGTGCCATGGCGGCTCAAGGCGTTGTTGCGGCGGGTTATGCCAGACAATGGGCTCGCCCGCTTCGCTAAGCGCCACACCAAGACGCCCGCCGCACGGTAGAAGCGCGCGGCGCCGCTAAAGACCCCCCTGTGACAATGACAGATGGGGCCCACGCCCCAGAACAAAATTATTTTTTAAATAATAATAATAATAAATATAAATTTAATTAATTAATTAATTAATTAATTAAGTTAATTAATCCTATTTAATTAGTCTAATTAACTTGTTAGTTTAATTAAACACTAATTTGTTTAACCTAAACCCTAATCAACGATCGATGTAGAGCGATGTGGGTCCCATGGACCCACATGTCAGTTTGACTAGTCAACACCTCTGTTGACTGATAATGTCATGCTGACATCATGATGATGTCAGCAAACACTATTCTGGATAATGTTGAATTAAATAAATTAAATAAATTCTAAAAATGATTTAAAACTTTAGAAAATCATATAAAATAAACCGTAGCTCAGATGGGAAAACTTTGTACATGAAAGTTGCTCAGCACGACGAGACGAATCCGGATATGTGGCCCGTTCGTCCGCCACACCTCCCTAGCATAGTGAACCTACAACATTTCACCTCCGGTTTATCTGTCCGAAAACGCGAAACGCCGGGGATACTTTCCCGGATGTTTCCCTCTTCACCAGTATCACCTACTACCGCGTTAGGGCACACCGAACATCGCGTATTGTCTTGTTACGCTTTGTGATACTTTGATTGCTTTGTTGTTTATTGTGTTCCTTTTCCGTTACTTCTTTCCCATAGACCCCAAGACTGACGGCGACCCCCAGTTCGACTACGATGTTGATGACTCCTCTCTGTTGCCAGAGCAACCAGGCAAGCCCCCCCCTTGATCACCAGATATCGCCTACTCTTCTCTATACTGCTTGCATTAGAGTAGTGTAGCATGTTACTGTTCGGTTACTCCTATTCTGTTGCATAGCCTGTCATTGTTGCTACAATCATTGATATCTTACCCGCAATCCTAAATGCTTAGTATAGGATGCTAGTTTATCATCATTGGCCCTACATTCTTGTCAGTCTGCCTTGCTATACTATCGGGCCGTGATCACTTGGGAGGTGATCACGGTATATACTATACATACATACATACTATACAGATGGTGACTAAAGTCGGGTCCGTCAAGAGTACCGCGATTGATTCACTGATTAGCTGAAAGGACCTTTGTCCCAACGGCCCTCTGTGTGGATCTTTGTGGCGGAGCGACAGGCAGGTTGAGACCACCTAGGCGAGAGGTGGGCACGGCCTGGTCGGCGTCATGGTTGCTTCATAATAACACGCTTAACGAGATCTTGGTATTTGATCCGAGTCTGGCCATTTGGTCTATACGCACTAACCATCTACGTGGGAGTAGTTATGGGTATCCCGGCGTCGTGGTATCAGCCGAAGCCTTCTTGACGTCAGCGACTGAGTGGCGCGCGCCGGATTGGAACGTAAGCCTGCACTTGTATTAAGGGGGCTAGTTCTGCTTCCGGCCGCGTTCGCAACGTGCAGGTGTGCTAAGGGCGATGGGCCCAGACCCCTGTGCGCTTAGGTTTAGACCGGCGTGCTGACCGCTCTGTTGTGCCTAGGTGGGGCTGCGACGTGTTGATCTCCTGAGGCCGGGCACGACCCAGGAAAGTGTGTCCGGCCAAATGGGATCGAGCGTGTTGGGTTATGTGGTGCACCCCTGCAGGGAAGTTAATCTATTCGAATAGCCGTGTCCCTCGGTAAAAGGACGACCCGGAGTTGTACCTTGACCTTATGACAACTAGAACCGGATACTTAATAAAACACACCCTTCCAAGTGCCAGATACAACCCGGTGATAGCTCTCCAACAGGGCGACGAGGAGAGGATCGCTGGGTAGGATTATGCTATGCGATGCTACTGAAGATGCTACTTGGAGATGCTACTTGAAGATGCTACTTGGCGATGCTACTTGGAGGACTTCAGTCTACTCTCTTCTACATGTTGAAGACGGAGGCTGCGAGCGTAGTCTTCGACGTGATTAGCTATCCCCTCTTATTCGGCATTCTGCAGTTCGGTCCATCGATATGGCCCTTTACACATATACCCATGCATATGTAGTGTAGTTCCTTGCTTGCGTAGTACTTTTGATGAGTACTCACGGTTGCTTTCTCCCCTTTCCCCTTTCCTTTCTTTCGGTTGCGCAACCAGATGCTGGAGCCAGAGCGACGCCACCGTCGATGGCGACTACTACACTGGAGGTGCCTACTACTACGTGCGAGTGCGGCGACGACCTGGGAGTAGTTTAGGAGGATCTGCGGGAGGCTGCGCCTCTTTTGATCTCAGATCCCGCTTTGTGCTAGCCTTCTTAAGGCAAACTTGTTTAACTTATGTCCGTACTCAAATATTGTTGTTTCCACTGACTCGCCTATGATCGAGCACTTGTATTCGAGCCCTCGAGGCCCCCGGCTTGTATTATGATGCTTGTATGACTTATTTTACTTTTAGAGTTGTGTTGTGATATCTTCCGTGAGTCCTCGATCTTGATCGCATACGTTTGCGTGCATGATTAGTGTACGATTAAATCGGGCGCCACAAGTTGGTATCGAGCCGATCGCTGAGGAATCCCCTTCCAACTCCTTGGTCAAGTCGAGTCTAGACTTTACAAAACCTTTACTAACATGGCTGTGCGCCCATGGGCCCACGCCGCCATTGGGTGGTATTAGGATCTTTACTCCTTGTCTATACTCGGGACTCGATCTCTTCTATTCGGGTTAAATGAACTTTACTAAATCTAACATTAGGATCTCGTTATCACTTTCACCCGGAGAGCCTCTTATTATCGATGATCGTCACGCACGTGAAGACCTCAAGATACTCTCCATTGTTAACCCGAGAACTTGTGTTCATCACGTTTGCAATTCCCTTCCACCGTCAACCCTTTGGATAACTACTTGCAGTTGTTATTCTTACATTCATCCCCAATATGTCTTGTTATTACAAGATACCCTGAAACACTCGTCGTTGTTTCGATAATCCTTTGAGCTTACTGCCTTGCTGTTCTTTGCCACCTGAATACCCCTACGGATATTTCTTGCACCTTCCGAGTATCCGCTCATCCCAGTTGTTCAGGTGTTTCACAAAAGCCTTTGAAATACTATTCAATCTTCAAAAAAATCCTTAGCAGCTTTATTGCTCTGCAAATACTTGTCTACTAGCATTATGGATGCTTCCCATATATCTGGCAATATTCACTAGTATTTTTTGACACCGTCATTTTGATCCTATTGATTCAACATGTGTGCGAATGCACACAATCATCTACCAACCCTTCTAAATTATCTTTCCGACTCAGACATCATTTTTGAACATGAGCTGGTTCTCGACCAAACTATTTGTCGCCAATTGTGCCTCTGGTTTATCCAACTTATCCATCCTTGATCAGAGCGACTGCTTCTGATCCTTTGTTTTGGAAATCGTAATTCCTTTGTTATCTAAGCATCGAATTATTCCGATGTTCTATAATATGATGCTCGTGCATTCTTTCTTCCTCGATGGAGTACCGATACTCACATCAGCTGCTAGGATCACCCGATCCATTGTTGGATTGTTATCCGACAGTGTCCTTCATATTCAATCACCTTGCGAGTTCTTCTCCTAATACATAGTGCCTTTGGTAAATTGTATCATCTGCTTGGCCAACCATGCTCTGCTTTCGAGCTGGTGGTATTTACTATTGAAGCTCGTGGTATATGTTTCCACGATACCCTGACGGGTTGAACCTATGCCTTCCTTTATATGTGTGAACTCGGAAGTTTTCACGAGTCATACTCATTTGGTATTTCACCAGGTAAAACTTTCAACACTAATGCCTTTATCAAAGCGAGAAGTGAATGGAAGGTTATACATTGAAGAAGTGGGAGTCGACCTTGAACTTTGTGTTCATGCCCATGGACACGATGTAGATCCTATCATGGAAGCTTCTTGTAATAATAACTATTTCCTTGTTATAATATCATTTGGAATCTATGAATTGATCCTTTGCAATCATGGATCCGACCATATTTTCTACTTGATTCCATTTCTTGGACAAGTTAAACCACTTGTCTCTACAAATCAATGCACCCATCCAACCTCTATTTTGATCTACCTTCGAGTACTAACCCCCTAGTATCTCGAGGATATCAACCGATTGCACTACATCTTATGCATTTCTGATGAAGTAGTGCCTTTCCCCGTCATAGTCACTCCACGGGTTCTGGGTTGTCGTCAACCGAGAACACCGATTAGTGAATCGAATCGCCCCTGTGATTCAATACTCATAGTACATTGTGGATGAGAAGTTTAATACTCCATCACGTCATTCCTAACCTGATCAGCTATATCATTTTGTGCTAAATTTTAACTATGCTACCTGGTCCTTTCTTCCCGGAGCACAATTTTCGACGATGAGCTAAGCTTACGTCGATTTTCCTCATCATATCATTTTTCCTTGAACAGCAAGCTTGATTTCGAGTTTGTGTCGTACCCATGGTTACAATAACCTTTCGCTTCATCATTCCTTTGATTTGACGTCGTCGCTAATAGATTACATCTTCATGAAACCTCTCGACAAATGTGTCGTGATCTTCATCAACCTTATGAGCTCTTCTAGGATATCAATTGAATTCATGATGAGAAATACCAACCTTGCCCTCGATGATTTGTTTTATCATCGACCACTTTATTGCCTTCCGTTCAACACAAACTTGTTCATATTTTGTGTTATACCTTGAGATCCATGCTATCTAGCCTTTGTTCTTCTTTACCTTGGGGTATTACCATCTTTTATGTCAGGATTGTCATGATAAATTCACCACCCCTAAGAATTCTTGATACAAGTGATACTTATTACCATCACCATTCTTTCTTGGTCCCCGTGTTGTTTCTAACCGAATACCGACAAATGGTGCGTGATGTGTAAATTCAAAACTTCTAGCAACCCTATTGCTTTGAAGTTATTGGTCTATAGTTTCATTTTACGTCCATGGCTTATTGAACCATCATTCAAACATTGATCATGCTACCTAGTCCATATTTCGGGTGCACCTTTCAACTGTTGTTTACTTGGGTATGTTTTCCTCGAGCATATCTCATTATATCATTTGATCTGACAAATGTTATCTCCTTGTTCACATAATTGTGGAAATCCATCCTTTGAAATTCTCAATGAATTGTTGCTGAGTCAATCAGCCACCTCCTCACCTCTCCTTGATTTAATGATAAACTCTTGTTTTGGAACTCGCTTCCATAGTTCAATTCCCGAGAATCTTACAATGTCATCTCGACAACTTGTGTTGCACCTTCCTTCTCAGGCATCATGAGTCTGAGGTATCCTGACACCAATCGGATCTGAATCTCGGTCAGATATAATGGTTGGGACAACTTTTCCAGTAGTTATGATGTTGGTCCTTTGATGACCCGGTAACGTGATGTCATGCCTAGCACCCCCGCCCCTGCTGGAGGACCTATCATTATAATTTCTTTTGCAAGGATAACCATTCTTCCCGGAGGAAATTGTAAGACTTATTCTATAAGTTATTCCTGATGAATCCTTTGTGTTTCCAAAGTCTGATCTTCACCTGTTGGCCATGTCAATGCTATCTCGAAGCCTGTCTATGGTACTCCAATTTTCAACAAGAACATTTGAAGCCCAATGTTAAATGTTTCCTGCTCAATTATCCAAACACCGCTGTATGGGTAATGTCATGAAATTTCTCTCCCCTTACCTAAAGAGTTTTCTACGTTATAGCCTGTCATGGATATCGTGCTCTGCTTGTCCTTGGGAAGGATATACCCCTGAAATACGTGTTTAAACACATTTTCCTTTCCATTGTTCTGTTTAATCTGGAATCACATTTCCCTTTCCATGGTTTTGTTTGACCTTTGTTGGGAATTATATGATCTAAGCAGTAATAAGTCACTGATTTTGTAAACACCTTGGTGTACAATTCTGTCAGTAAGACCCTGTTACTATTGTTGATGACATTCCGGTATGCCACCGATGGACGAGAACCTTGCCTATTTGAACGAGGCGGGAAAATGGTTCTCTTCGTCCCTCGCCCTTGGTATCGATGTTGTTGCCGACATAACTAATAGGCTACCCTCTAACACGCCTTACTATCGTGACCGTGCAAGGTGTCGGCCCCCTTCCTACTTTCAACCACATGGTGGGCCCATAACCCACAGCCCACAGATCGAAGTCGACTCTCTGTACACCCCTGCTCCCAAAGTTATTCTCGCGTGGACTCGTATGTAAATCACGAACCACCGTCCCAAGTGATCTATTTTGGTATCGATTTAATACTTATTCTCGCCGCTCAACCCTTTCACCTTCCGATTAGGCATCGAACGCTTGCCTATCCGTTTGAAAATTCTCGTGGTACCTCCTTACTTTGCTCTCGTTATTTTCTTAAGATTCAATTCGAGAGTAACTTCCGCCACCTTCCTCGATGTTATCGAACAGATAGTCAACCTTGTAGAGGTCTGTCCTTTTGAAGCTACCCCTTATCCTTTCCTTACGTACGATGAAGATCCCCAAGTAAGGACGACAACTTCATCATGATGACCCGAAGCAGAGAACTAAAGACATCAACGTAATGGATCGACCTCTTCGAGAAGAGCAACCAAAGACGAGAAGATTCGTTAGAATTTTGTAACCAAATCCCTTTCCCGTCACTTTCCCTCTTAAATCTCGGGACGAGATTTCTTGTAGTGGAGGAGAATTGTGACGCCCGGGTAATTAAGCTACAATAACCTTCTACTAATGATGCCACGTCACCATGATTACTGTTGCTAATCTCGCGTTAGTTCAAAAAGATTCAAATTCAAATTTGAGTTAATGGAAAACATCAAAAGTTTTCAAACGTTAAAACTAAAATGTTCGGCTTGCGGAAAATAATCCATAAATTATTTTGGTGAAGTAACCACACTTTTACAAAATGTTTAAATATTTTGAAATAAATAAAACAGTTGCGGAAACAGATAATTAAATGCCCTTTTCAATTAATAAAATGTTAAGCTAATTTATTTAATCGCCGAACTAATGGGGCGTTGACATATTTGTGAAACTAAATTAAGAACTAGTTTTATATTTTATCTAAACTATAACAATGTGAAACTAAAATAATACAGAAAAGAATAAATAAAAGCAAAACAAAATAAAACAACAGGAGAAGAACACTCCCTGGGCCGTTTGGCCCACGTGGCCACTAGCAAGCCGGCCCACCCTCTACCCTCGGCCTACATACCCCGGTCCAACCACCCCGCAAACCCTAACCCCCCACTCGCCCCACTCCCTCCCCCGATTCCCCTGGATCGGGACCGAACCCTCTCCCCTCGTCTCCCTCCCAGCGCCGCCTCCCCCCACCGCACCCACGCGACGCCCACCGGGGGGTGGATCACCCCTCGCGTGACCTACACGATCGTCGGCCCCGCCCCGAGTGGATCTAGATCGGGGGAAACTCACGCCCCCGACCCGTCGCGCGCCGTCACCGCCACCACCTCCGACACCGCTGGACCGCGCCGCCGAGCCCCCCCTCACCGTGTTCGCCGGATTGGCCGCCGCCCCGTCGCCCTTGACTCCTCTCCGCCGGACTGCCTCCTCCCCGACTCGCATCGCTGAGCCTCGCCGCCTCTTCCCTCCTCGCACGTGAGCGGCTCCCCTCTCCTCTTCCCCCCTCTACTCCCGTTGCCGGATCTAGCTGCGCCCGGCCTTGGTGAGCGCGCGCGCGCGCGCCGAGCACCGCCGATTCGCTGCTCGCTCCACGCGCTTGCTTGCGCTTGCCATCGACGTCCTGCTGCACGCGCCCACCTCCTCGCTTGTGCACGCCGCCGGGCCGTGCCCCACGCTACCGCTCGCTACCACAGCCCCGCGCCTCGCCCGTCCGCTTACGCCCGCGTTGTCGCCGCCGGCACACGCCGCCCATGGCTCCGTCCCCTCCGTCCCGCCCTGTTGCCGCCGGCGCCGCCAGGTGCCCTTGGCCGCGGTGCCATGGCGCGCTCGGCTCGTCGTCTGGCGGGTTATGCTCAGACAATGGGCTCGCCCGTTCGCTAAGCGCCCACACCAAGACGCCGCCACCCTGCTACGTGGAAGGCCAATACCGCTAAAGACCCCCCTGTGACAATGACAGATGGGGCCCACGCCCTAGAACAAAATTATTTTTTTTTAAAATAATAATAATAAAGATAAATTTAATTAATTAATTAATTAATTAATTAAGTTAATTAATCCTATTTAATTAGTCTAATTAACTTGTTAGTTTAATTAAACACTAATTTGTTTAACCTAAACCCTAATCAACGATCGTTAGATGCGTGTGGGTCCCATCGACCCACACGTCGCTTGACTAGTCAACACCTCTGTTGATCGATAATGTCATCTCGACGTCATGATGATGTCGCAAACACTATTCTGGATAATGTTGAATTAAATAAATTAAATAAATTCTAAAAATGATTTAAAACTTTAGAAAATCATATAAAATAAACCGTAGCTCAGATGGAAAAACTTTGTACATGAAAGTTGCTCAGCACGACGAGACGAATCCGGATACATGGCCCGTTCGTCCGCCACACCTCCCTAGCATAGTGAACCTACAACATTTCACCTCCGGTTTATCTGTCCGAAAACGCGAAACGCCAGGGATACTTTCCCAGATGTTTCCCTCTTCACCAGTATCACCTACTACCGCGTTAGGGCACACCAAACACCGCGTATTGTCTTGTTACGCTTTGTGATACTTTGATTGCTTTGTTACTTATTGTGTTCCCTCTCCGTTACTTCTTTCCGATAGACCCCAAGACTGACGGCGACCCCCAGTTCGACTACGATGTTGACGACTCCTCTCTCTTGCCAGAGCAACCAGGCAAGCCCCCCCCCTTGATCACCAGATATCGCCTACTCTTCTCTATACTGCTTGCATTAGAGTAGTGTAGCATGTTACTGTTCGGTTACTCCTATTACATTGTATAGCCTCGTCATTGTTGCTACAATCATTGATATCTTACCCGCAATCCTAAATGCTTAGTATAGGATGCTAGTTTATCATCATTGGCCCTACATTCTTGTCAGTCTGCCTTGCTATACTATCGGGCCGTGATCACTTGGGAGGTGATCACGGGTATATACTATACATACATACATACTATACAGATGGTGACTAAAGTCGGGTCCGCTCGAAGAGTACCCGCGAGTGATTCACGGATTGGGGGCTGAAAGGACCTTTGTCCCAACGGCCCTCTGTGTGGATCTTTGTGGCGGAGCGACAGGGCAGGTTGAGACCACCTAGGCGAGAGGTGGGCCTGGCCCTGGTCGGCGTCCGCGGTTGCTTCATAATAACACGCTTAACGAGATCTTGGTATTTGATCTGAGTCTGGCCATTTGGTCTATACGCACTAACCATCTACGTGGGAGTAGTTATGGGTATCCGGCGCCGTGGTATCACCGAAGCCTTCTTGACGTCGCCGATCGAGTGGCGCTGCTACCGGATTGGAACGTAAGCCTGCACTTGTATTAAGGGGCTAGTTCGCTTCCGGCCGTTTCGCGAACTTGGTGTGCTAAGGCGATGGGGCCTGCACTCGGCGCTTAGGTTTAGACCGCATGTCGACCGCTCTGTTGTGCCTAGGTGGGGCTGCGACGTGTTGATCTCCCGAGGCCGGGCATGACCCAGGAAAGTGTGTCCGGCCAAATGGGATCGAGCGTGTTGGGTTATGTGGTGCACCCCTGCAGGGAAGTTAATCTATTCGAATAGCCGTGTCCCTCGGTAAA
The DNA here is from genome assembly GCA_021437245.1 of Aegilops speltoides. NCBI lineage: Eukaryota > Viridiplantae > Streptophyta > Magnoliopsida > Poales > Poaceae > Aegilops > Aegilops speltoides. The sequence goes on from CM038141.1 coordinate 284,843,303, forward strand.
AGGACGACCCGGAGTTGTACCTTGACCTTATGACAACTAGAACCGGATACTTAATAAAACACACCCTTCCAAGTGCCAGATACAACCCGGTGATCGCTCTCTAACAGGGCGACGAGGAGAGGATCGCCGGGTAGGATTATGCTATGCGATGCTACTGAAGATGCTACTTGGAGATGCTACTTGAAGATGCTACTTGGCGATGCTACTTGGAGGACTTCAGTCTACTCTCTTCTACATGTTTGCAAGACGGAGGCTGCGAGCGTAGTCTTCGACTGTGATTAGCTATCCCCTCTTATTCTCGCATTCGCAGCTCACCATCGATATGGCCCTTTACACATATACCCATGCATATGTAGTGTAGTTCTTGCTTTGCAGTACTTTGGATGAGTACTCACGGTTGCTTTCTCCCCCTTTCCCCTTTCCTTTCTTTACGGTTGCGCAACCAGATGCTGGAGCCCAGAGCGACGCCACCGTCGATGACGACTACTACACTGGAGGTGCCTACTACTACGTGCAGGTGTCACGACGACGACCACTGGAGTAGTTTAGGAGGATCCTGTGGGAGGCCCGCGCCTCTTCGATCCAGATCCCGGCTTTGTGCTAGCCTTCTTAAGGCAAACTTGTTTAACTTATGTCTGTACTCAGATATTGTTGTTTCCGCTGACTCATCTATGATCGAGCACTTGTATTCGAGCCCTCGAGGCCCCTGGCTTGTATTATGATGCTTGTATGACTTATTTTACATTTAGAGTTGTGTTGTGATATCTTCCCATGAGTCCCTGATCTTGATCGTACACGTTTGCGTGCATGATTAGTGTACGATTAAATCGGGGGCGTCACAGAGATTATCTAGGCATGATCATGTATATAGGCATCACGTCCGCAACAAGTAGACCGACTCCTGCCTGCATCTACTACTATTACTCCACACATCGACCGACTCCTGCGTGCATCTAGAGTATTATGTTCATAAGAACATAGTAACGCATTAAGCAAGATGACATGATGTAGAGGGATAAACTCAAGCAATATGATATAAACCCCATCTTGTTATCCTCGATGGCCACAATACAATACGTGCCTTGCAACCCTTTCTGTCACTGGGTAAGGACATCGCAAGATTGAACCCAAAGCTAAGCACTTCTCCCATGGCAAGAAAGATCAATTTAGTAGGCCAAACCAAACCAGTAATTCGAAGCGACATGCAAAGATAACTCAATCATACATAAAAGAATTTAGAGAAGATTCAAATATTATTCATAGATAAACTTGATCATAAACCCACAATTCATCGGAACTCGACAAGCACACCGCAAAAAGAGTTTACATGAAATAGATCTCCACAAGAGAGGGGGAGAACATTGTATTGAGATCCAAAAAGGGAGAAGAAGCCATCTAGCTAATAACTATGGACCCGTAGGTCTGTTTTAAACTACTCACAACTCATCGGAGGGGCAAGGGTGTTGATGTAGAAGCCCTCCATGGTCGATTCCCCCTCTGGTAGAACGCCGGTGAAGGCTCCAAGATGGGATCCCGCGGATACAGAAGGTTACGGTGGTGGAAATTGTGTTTCATCTGCTCCCTGGATGTTTTGGGGTATGTAGGCTTATATAGGAGGAAGAAGTACGTCGGTGGACGCCCGAGGGGCCCACGAGACAGGGGTGTGTGCCCTATAGGGGGGCGCCCTCCTATCTCGTGGGAGCCTCGGCTGCTTCTTGACTTGCACTCCAAGTCCTCTGGATCACGTTCGTTCCAAAAATCACGCGCCCGAAGGTTTCATTCCATTTGGACTCAGTTTGATATTCCTTTTCTTCGAAATACCGAAATAGGCAAAAAAAGAGCAATACGGGCTGGGCCTCCGATTAGTAGGTTATTCCCAAAAATGATATAAATGTGTAAAATAAAGCCCATAAACATCCAAAAGGGGTAATATAATAGCATGGAACAATCAAAAATTATAGATACGTTAGAGACGTATCAAGCATCCCCAAGCTTAATTCCTGCTCGTCCTCGAGTAGGTAAATGATAAAAAAGAAATTTTTGATGTGGAATGCTACGTAGCATAATTCTCAATGTAATTTCTTTATTGTGGCATGAATGTTCAGATCCAAATGATACAACATAAAAGCTTATAAAACATAAAAATAATAATGCTTCAAAGCATACTAACAAATAATCATGTCCTATCAAAATAGAATAGCCAAATAAAGCTTATCCCTACAAAATAATATAGTTAGGCCATGCTTCATTTTCATTACACAAAATACTCCCATCATGCACAACCCCGATGACGAGCTGAGCAATTGTTTCATACTTTTTAACGCGCTTCAGCTTTTCCAACTCTTACGCAATACATGAGCGCAAGCCATGGACATAGCACTATGGTGGTATATGGTGGTGGTTGTGAGGACAAAAAAGGGAGAAGATAGTCTCACATCAACTAGGCGTATTAACGGGCTATATGGAGATGCCCATTAATAGATATCAATGTGAGTGAGTAGGGATTGCCATGCAACGGATGCACTAGAGCTATAAATATATCAAAGCTCAACAAAAGAAACTAAGTGGGTGTGCATCCAACTCGCTTGCTCACGAAGACCTAGGGCATTTTGAGGAAGCCCATCATTGTAATATACAAGCCAAGTTCTATAATGAAAAATTCCCACTTAGTATATGAAAGTGACAACATAGGAGACTCTCTATTATGAAGATCATGGTGCTACTTTGAAGCACAAGTGTGGAAAAAGAGATAGTAGCATTGTCCCTTCTCTCTTTTTCTCTCATTTTTTTCTTTTTCTCTTTTTTTTCTTTTTTTTCCTTTTTTTTTCTTTTTTTCTTTCTTTGGCCTTTCTCTTTTTTTGGCCTTTCTCTTTTTTTCTCTTTTTTTGTAAAGTCCGAAGTCTCATCCTGACTTGTGGGGGAATCATAGTCTTCATCATCCTTTCCTCACTAGGACAATGCTCTAATAATGAAGATCATCACACTTCTATTGATTTACAACTCAAAAATTACAACTCAAAGCTAGAACAAGATATGACTCTATATGAATGCCTCCGGCGGTGTACCAGGATATGCAATAAATCAAGAGCGACATGTATGAAAATTATGAAGGTGGCCTTGCCACAAATACGATGTCAACTACATGATCATGCAAAGAGCAATATGACAATGATGGAACGTGTCATAATAAATGGAACGGTGGAAAGTTGCATGGCAATATATCTCGGAATGGCTATGGAAATGCCATAATAGGTAGGTATGGTGGCTGTTTTGAGGAAGGTAAATAAAGGGTTCATGATACCGGCGAAAGTTGTGCGGTAATAATAAAGGCTAGCAAAGTGGATGGATGAGTGTGCATATATCCATGGACTCACATTAGTCAAAAAGAACTCATATACTTATTGCAAAAGTCTACTTAGCCCTCGAAGCAAAGTACTACTACGCATGCCCCAAGAGGGATAGATTGGTAGGAAAATACCATCGCTCGTCCCCGACTGCCACTCATAAGGAAGACAATCAAAAGAGCACCTCATGCAACAAATTTGTCACACAACTTTTACCATACGTGCATGCTACGGGACTTGCCAACTTCAACAAAAGTATTTCTCAATTTCATAATTACCCACTAGCATGACCCTAACATTACTACCTTTATATCTCAAAACAATTATCAAGCATCATATTGATCAAGCATCCAATTCACTTTTCTATGATAGTTTTTATTATACCCAACTTGGATGCTCATCATTCTAGAACCAACTTTAAAACCATAGCAAATACCATGCTGTTCTAAAAGACTCCGAAAAAGATATAAGTGAAGCATGAGAGACTAGCAATTTCTTCAAAATTAAGACACCACCGTGCTCTAAAAGATATAAGTGAAGCACCAGAGCAAAAACTATCAAGCTCAAAAGATATACGTGAAGCACATAGAGTATTCTAGCAAATTCTAATCAAATAGGCTTCTCCCAAAAGGTGTGTACAGCAAGGATGATTGTGGTAAACTAAAAAGAAAATACTAATATAATACACGACGCTCCAAGCAAAACACATATTATGTGGCGAATAAAAATATAGCTCCAAGTAAAGTTATCAATGAACGAAGACGAAAGAGGGGATGCCTTCCCGGGGCATCCCCAAGCTTAGGCTTTTGGCTATTCTTGAATATCTTGGGGTTCCTTGGGCATCCCCAAGATTAGTCTCTTGTCACTCTTTATTCCATAGTCCATAAAAGTTTTACCCAAAACTTGAAAACTTCACAACACAAAACTCAACAGGAAATCTTATAAGCTCCGTTAGTGAAAAAAAAACAAAACCACCACATAAGGTACTGTATTGAACTCATTCTTTATTTATTTTGGTGTTAAACCTACTTTATTCCAACTTCCCTATGGTTTGTAAACTATTTTACTAGCCATAGATGCATCGAAATACGCAAACAACACGCGTAAAACAGAATCTGTCAAAACAGTAACATCAGAGCAATCAGAATTAACGCAAACTTCTGGAACTTTAAAAATCCTACAAAAATAGGAAGTCCTGGACAATTTTTTATTGATCATAAGCAAAAAGAATCAATGCAAAATCACGTATCTGTGATTTAACAAAATTATATTCGTGCGCGCAAAGTTTCTGTTTTTCAGTAGAATCAAATCAACCATCATCATAGGTTATCCTATAGGTTCTACTTGGCACAAACACTAATTAAAAGATAAAAACACATCTAAACAGAACGTAGATGCAAGATTTATTACTAAACAAGAGCAAAAACAAAAAACATAAAGAAAATTGGGTTGCCTCCCAACTAGCGCTATCGTTTAACGCCCCTAGCTAGGCATAAAAGCGAAGATATATCCAACGGGTGCCATCTTTGGCACCAGATTCATAAGTAGCCCACATGATAGATTCATAGGGTAATTTAACTTTCTTTCTTGGAAAGTTCTCCATGCCTTTCTTAGTTGGAAATTGGAATCTAATATTCCCTTCCTTCATATCAATAATCGCGCTAATCATTCTAAGGAAAGGTCTACCAAGAATAATAGGCAAGAAAGATTGCAATCTATATCAAGAACAATAAAATCCACGGGCACCAAATTTCTATTTGCAACAATAAGAACATCATTGATCCTTCCCATAGGATTTTTAATGGTGGAATCCGCAAGGTGCGAATTTAAAGAGCAATCATCAAGATCATGGAAACCTAGAATATCACATAAAGTTTTCGGAATCGTGGAAACACTAGCACCCAAATCACACAAAACAAAACACTCATGATCTTTAATTCTAATCTTTATAGTAGGTTCCCACTCACCATTAAGTTTTCTAGGTATAGAAACTTCCAAATTAAGTTTTTCATCATAAGATTGCATCAAGGCATCAACAATATGTTTGGTAAAAGCTTTATTTTGACTTTAAGCATGAGGAGAATTAACAATGGATTGCAACAAGGAAATACAACCTTCTAAAGAACAATTATCATAATCAAATTCCTTGAAATCCGAGATAATGGGTTCAACGCTATTTAAAGTTGTGGCCTCTCCAATCCCACTTTTACCAAATTTGGCATCAAGATCTAAAAACTCCGAATTCTTGGGACGCCTTCTAGGCAAAGTTGATTCATCATCAGTCCCATAATTATCAAAATTCATATTGCAAAACATAGATCTAATAGGAGATGCATCAATTACTTTATGATCCTCATCATCATTTTCATCCAATTTTTCTGGTTTAGCGGCCATCTTATTGACTAAGGTGGCTTGCTTGTCAGAAATTTTGGCTATCGCATTTTCAAGCCGGGTAATTTGAGCTTTAACACCACAAAAATCTCCCCGACAACGGCGCCAGAAATCCTTCTTGCTACGTCTTGAGCTTGCGTTGGTTTTCCTCGAAGAGGAGAGGGTGATGCAGCAATAGTAGCGTAAGTATTTCCGTCAGTTTTTGAGAACCAAGGTATCAATCCAGTAGGAGGCTCCTCAAAAGTCCCACGCACCTACACAAACAAACAAAGAACTCGCAACCAACACAATAAAGGGGTTGTCAATCCCTTCACGACCACTTGCGAAAGTTAGATCTAATAAAGATAGTATGATAATATAAATATATTTTTGGTATTTTATAATATAGATGCAAAAAGTAAAGATGCAAATAAAAGTAAATTGGAAGCAAATATGCTAAGAGATAGACCCCGGGGCCATAGGTTTCACTAGTGGCTTCTCTCAACATAGCATAAGTATTACGGTGGGTGAACAAATTACTGTCGAGCAATTGATAGAAAAGCGAATAATTATGAGATTATCTAGGCACGATCATGTATATAGGCATCACGTGCGCAACAAGTCGACCGACTCCTACCTGCATCTACTATTATTACTCCACACATCGACCGACTCCTGCCTGCATCTAGAGTATTAAGTTCATAAGAACATTGTAATGCATTAAGCAAGATGACATGATGTAGAGGGATAAACTCAAGCAATATGATATAAACCCCATCTTGTTATCCTCGATGGCCACAATACAATACGTGCCTTGCAACCCTTTCTGTCACTGGGTAAGGACACCACAAGATTGAACCCAAAGATAAGCACTTCTCCCATGGCAAGAAAGATCAATTTAGTAGGCCAAACCAAACCGGTAATTCGAAGAGACTTGCAAAGATAACTCAATCATACATAAAAGAATCCAGAGAAGATTCAAATATTATTCATAGATAAACTTGATCATAAACCCACGATTCATCGGATCTCGACAAGCACACCACAAAAAGAGTTTACATTGAATAGATCTCCACAAGAGAGGGGGAGAACATTGTATTGAGATCCAAAAAGAGAGAAGAAGCCATCTAGCTAATAACTATGGACCCGTAGGTCTGTGGTAAACTACTCACAACTCATCGGAGGGGCAAGGGTGTTGATGTAGAAGCCCTCCGTGGTCGATTCCCCCTCCGGCAGAACACCGGCGAAGGCTCCAAGATGGGATCTCACGGATACAGAAGGTTACGGTGGTGGAAATTGTGTTTCGTTCGCTCCCTGGATGTTTTCGGGGTACGTAGGCTTATATAGGAGGAAGAAGTACGTCGGTGGACGCCCGAGGGGCCCAAGAGACAGGGGGCGCGCCCTATAGGGGGGCTCCTATCTTGTGGGAGCCTCGGCTACTTCTTGACTTGCACTCCAAGTCCTCTGGATCACGTTCGTTCCAAAAATCACGCTCCCGAAGGTTTCATTCCATTTGGACTCCGTTTGATATTCCTTTTCTTTGAAATACTGAAATAGGCAAAAAAAACAACAATACGGGCTGGGCCTCCGGTTAGTAGGTTAGTCCCAAAAATGATATAAATGTGTAAAATAAAGCCCATAAACATCCAAAAGGGGTAATATAATAGCATGGAACAATAAAAAATTATAGATACGTTGGAGACGTATCAGAGGCCATTAGGGCCAGGAGCACCACTAGCATAAGAAATCATTATGGCTTGTTTGTTTTCATCTTTAGAAAAAGATCTCTCCAGGTATTCTCTTTCCTCATCACTAACCATTTCATCAACAACCTAGAAATCAACATCTAAATGAATGTCAGGTCTAGGTTCAAAAGCAAACAGTTCCTTATAAAAGGAAGTAGCCACATCAAGCATATCTTTGGTGGAAGTAACCACCCCATTTGGACTATTCAGCTCAGTAATATGGTTTTTTCTATGTCTATGGTTAGCAAGAGCCTGAAAATAGGCATTGTTTCTATCTCCCTATAAGATTTTTCTGTCTCTAGATCTCTGTCATAAGGCAGTCTCTTCTTTTTTCCAAATATCATCCAGCTCCTTCCTGACATTTTTCATCCTCTCAAAATCATCAGCAGAAAGCTGTTGAGATTCAGAGAGGACATCAAGGCCATCAAACTCCATAAGGAGTGCCTTTTTTCTTTTTTTCAAAGCAGCTTCTCTGTTAATGCTCCAACCCTTGGTTTTTTTCTAAGCATCTTAGCCTTAATCATCCAATTGTCAGCAGATGAAATAGAGGAGGCTATAGAGTTCCAAGCTTCTGTAACCACCTGGTGGAACCCAGGTTGAGATAACCACCATTTTTCAAACCTGAATGGTTTGGGGTTAGTTGGAGCCCTAGCACCAGTGTCAAGGACTAAAGGTGTGTGATCACTCCCAACCCTGGGAAGAGCAGTCAATGTTGAAAAGGGGAAATGAGCATCACAGTCCACAGAAGTGAACACTCTATGAAGAACAGCAAAAATGGGAGAGCTCTGATTATTAGACCAGGTGATGACTCTATTGGAAATAGAAATTTCCATCAGGGCCCATCTATTGATCCAATCATTAAAGAGGAAGGTAGTTTGTTGGTTAATCTGTCCACTGCTTTTCTCAGCTTCATTCCTAACTAAATTGAAGTCCCCACAAACCATAATAGGATAAGTAGCTACATTCAAAGTGTCATGAAGTTCAGCTATAAAATCCATTTTGTATTCTAAATAAGCAGAACCATAAACCAACATCATCTTGCAAAGATAACTTAATCACACGTAAAAGAATTCAGAGGAGATTAAAATATTTCTCATAGATAAACTTGATCATAAACCCACAATTCATCAGATCTCGACAAACACACCGCAAAAAGAGTTACATCGAATAGATCTCCAAGAAGATCGAGGAGAACTTTGTATTGAGATTCAAAGAGAGCGAAGAAGCCATCTAGCTAATAACTATGGACCCGAAGGTTTGTGATAAACTACTCACAACTCATCGGAGAGGCTATGGTGTTGATGTAGAAGCCCTCCATGGTCGATTCCCCCTCCGGCGGAGTGCAGGCGAAGGCTCGAAGATGGGATCTCGCGAATACAGAAGGTTACGGTGGTGGAAATAGTTTTTCGTGGTCGCTTCTAATGTTTTCGGGGTACATGGGTATATATAGGAGGAAGAAGTAGGTCGATGGACGCTCGAGGGGCCCACGAGGGTGGGAGGCGCGCCCAACCCTAGGGGGCGCGCTGGGCACCCTCGTGGCCACCTCGCTTGTTTCTTGACTTCCACTCCACGTCATGTGGATCACGTTTATTCCAAAAAGATCGCTCCCGAAGGTTTCATTCTGTTTGGACTCCGTTAGATATTCCTTTTCTTCGAAACACTAAAATAGGCAAAAAAACAGCAATTCGGGCTGGGCCTCCGGTTAGTAGGTTAGTCCCAAAAATGATATAAAAGTGTAAAGTAAAGCCTATAAACATCCAAAATGGGTAATATAATAGCATGGAACAATCAAAAATTATAGATACGTTCGAGACGTATCAGCTGTTATCTTATTTAGATGGCCTTAAGCTATATTATTGTAATAAGTTCTCTTTTGAGACATTTCGATGTAATAAGTGTGTGATTGAGACTCTATTATAAATCCTCGAGTACTGTGTGTGTCAGCATTACCGATCCAGGGATGACGCTGATGCATAGAGACTTGTCCGTTTGAGGTCTGGTCGCTACAGTAAATAGGAGTTCAACATGTGATCTGATCACATACATATAACATACTTAATACTTTGGATCAGACCAGTGTTTAACGAGGCCACTCCAGTCTTCATCCGATATATTTTCCACTAGAGATGTTTGGGCAAGTTCACTGTTAGCCTTGCCTTCAAAGTGAGTTTTCCTCAAGTTATACCAATATTGTCGTAGAGCAGACTTGGAAACATGGGTGCGAGCTTGTCCGGTTGCATCGTCTTGGCTATCCAACTTGAACCTCATATATTGAAAATTATGGGAGTCTCATTATCAGCAACCTAGAAAGTATGGGATAGATAAAGACGATATTACTAGTTTCCATACATAACCATACTTACATATAAATGGTCGAGGAAGGTGTTGAACTGGTTTTCGTCTTTGTCATTCCTGTACTAAATCCATGTTGGGAGGATATGTGCATGAGACCTAACGGCAACCGCTGCCTCTGACACTAACTTGGCTGACTCTGTAGCATCACGTGGACTTTTTAAACCTACCTCAAAACGGATCTCCATTCTTCCTCCTCTAGATTTAGTTAACCTATCGAGCATTATCCCTGATGTTTGTTTTCTCTTGTGCCTAGGTGCTAGTCCAACAACGAACATAAGAAGTGTTAGTGTACATCAAATTGCGAGACTACATATAAAGAAGAAGCATGCAACCGTAACTTGACTCTAGCAACTACCTTCTTGTTGTTGAAGCTCACAAGGTTCATTTGATCTTGCCAACTTGTCTTGTGTCAAGAGTGCTTCATAAGTAGTTGTCAGGTGGCAAGGGAGCTTGGGAACGTGCTGCTAGCTGGGTTGACAAATGAGTAACTCGTTTAGCTGTTGGTACTGTGGAAGATGTTGCAACAACTAGGGCTGTTGCTGCTTGTTTGGTGGCAGATATTTCTCTTGGCTTGTTTTGCAGCTCATGTAGCACGGGATACCGTTGTACAATTTTCCGCTGGACTTTGACCTTCTATTGCACCGTCAGTACCAGCAGAAACTGCATAATTCTTTCGCTTTCGTTTCCATGTGTCCTTAGTACTAACACCATCCTCTGTCATTCACTGTTCCTTCCTCTTTCTCTGTGCCATGTTAAGTCAAGCCGACAAGAAAAAGGAATAAAAAATTTGTTCTTCACAACTAATTGATGCGTGATACAGACAAACTAAACTTTGATGTTAGACAACCACATGAATATGTACGAAAAATAGGACGACATGAGATAATCAGAACTATGATGTGTAAACTAAGCAGAAGGCATTTCAATAAATTAGAAGCAATGCAATGGAAGGTAGACACCATATGAAAGATGCTACAAATATCGCTCTGCCAAGTTAACAGTGTGTCGTCATAAATGGCATTTAAACAAATATGAAGCAGTACAAGAAACAAATCATATGCAAGATGTAAACAACATCACACTACCAAGTAAAGGTCTCTCGTCATTAGTGCCATTGCATACTCACAACATTGCATTGTAACATCCCAAATTTTTAATTTGGAATGTTATACATTAGATCATCATTGCATATCATATTTTATTGCATTCTGGCTTGATCCTAGAAATTCTACGCAACTCAAGGACCCACGGAGAGAGTTGGGGATTTCATTATTTTCATATTTGAGTTTTCTCAAATTTTGAAAAGAGGATCACTTGATTTTAATTATTTTCTCTTTGAATATTTCCTTTATGAAAATATAAGAGAGGGAATAAAATGACTTCCCCAAAATAAATAAATATTGGAGATTTAATATTAAAATCAAATAAGTATTTTATTCAGAGTTTTGTCGCTATTTTGTTTGAATTAGTAAAAATATGTGTTTTTCAAAATTGCATTATAGGCCCAAATAAATGTTCACTTTGTCCTCTATATTTTTAGAGGACGGGGAAAATTTATTTCAGGATTTTTGGAGTCTGTTTAGTATTTCTTTTATTTATTTTTCTATGCATGAAATTATTTAAAAAAATCCACCAACCTGACCGGGCCGTGTCCGTCCGAGACTCCGACCTGGCCGGCCCTTTAAGAGCCGGGAGGCACGAGCCAAGCCGCCCCAGCCCCAAATCCTAGCGCCGCCCGATCCCCTGCCGCGATCGATGGCGGCGCCTAACCGGATTCCCACGCATTGCCGTTGCGATCCGCCCAGGTGCCAGGTTGCCGCCGCCGCCCGACGCCTCGCCGCCGACCCTCCGCCCACCGGAGCCGCCTCCCGTCGCGAGAGCCACCGCCCACCACCGCCGTCCAGCCGAGGTAGCCGCCGCGGCCGCCACCGGTTTCCTCTGGAAAACCGTGCGTTTTTTTAGAACCCGCGATTATTTTTTTTAGATCGTTTTTTTCGGTTTAGTTATTTAGCGAATGCCCGTTCGTACATTTGTTTTAACGAACGGTTTTCACCTGTTAGCCGCAGACAGCGAACTTTCGTTCGTTAGCCTATTCGTCAGATTTTCTTTTTCCAGGGTTTTCCCGCGATTATTTTCGATTGCGATTTCTGCCCTGATTTTCGTTTTAGTTTATCTTTTTGCTCGTTTATCAGAATCAGGCGATTCAAGCGCCTAGATCTTCCTCTCGAAGCCCTCTTTCTGTTTAACCAACTTGAACAAGATTTTGGTAATGTAAAGTTTGACTTTAGTCCAAATTAGTAAACAGATCTTGTTTCTTTCGCAGTTTGAGTTTCGTTGCTTCGTTTGATTTGATTCTTTTTACAAATCGGAGTTCTTAAGTTGAACTTTCTAGTTAGATCTCTTATTTGAGTTTTACCCGTGCTTCTAGTTGAGTGCTTATTGTATGCTTGTTTGTTTGCGATAGAGTACCCGGAGTCCGAAGCGTGGTACTACGAGTCTCTAGGTTTCACGGATCATCAGCAAGGCAAGTAACACTTTGATCATACCTCTTTACTACCCAGTTTTATTGCCTTAGATCAATCCTCAAACAATTGCATGGTTAGGATCTGATTTAACATGTGGATTTTGGGAAGTAGATGAGGTAGTACCTATTGTCCTGCTTATTATCAAACCATTGGGAGTTACTTCTACGTTTCTTATATTGTTGTGCTATGCTCGTATACGTGGTTTGGTTTGAGTGATTCATGACAGATGTGAGTTTTGTTAAATTAATGGTTGAATTAAGGTGGCTACTTAAATACACATCTGGGTGGATTGCTTGAAGGCACCCTGGAGTACCCAGTGGTTGTCAGGGCACCTGGAGAATCCAGTGTTGTCCTAGGATATCCCGGAGTACCCGTGTGATCATCCTCACATCCGCCACCCTGTGCTCAAAGGGATCATAAGATTATTCATGCTAGAAACTTCCGTGTGCAGCCACAAGCCAATATGGGCTCTGGCATAGTTGAGTAAGTTGCGTGAAGCTCTTGAAGAGGTAGACTAGCAGATGTAGTGGGTTGTAGGTGGTATTGTCTATCCAGAGTAGAGAGTTAATGCTTCAGAAAGACCGTGTCTCGAATGTCTTACCATGGATGTATTCGAGTCTTGTGGGGGAAAGTGTGCAAACCTCTGCAGAGTGTACAAACTAATCATGGTTAGTCGTGTCCCCGGTTATGGACGTCTTGAGTATCTAGTTCCTGGATTATCATGTTGATCTCATCACTCTTAATATAATCTGATTGGGTTTAATGATGATGTTTAATTTGGATTGAGTTGGAGGAACCTTCTCAATGTTTAACAACCACCATGATAGTTAAATAAAATTTATTCCTTTGTTGTAGGAAAAAAATTGGGGATAATTAGATTTATGCCCCTAGTTGTGTCCCACTCGTCTGTTTTACCCCTAATTCCCAAAAGTCACCGGTTCTGTCCAAGTCACTTTGCTCCTCTTATGCTTTTGCCCTTTGACTATTTGACCATCAGTTTGAAAACTTCATAACTAATTCATACTAAATCAGAAAAATGCAAATAAGATACCGAAATGTTCAGAAAAACATCACCTATATGTGAGTGTCATTTGCATTCATGAAAAAAGTGTTGGAAAGTGCCCATCCGAGTTTTAGCTCTTATGCTACCACCATGAATATTAAAATCTAAAAAAGTTAGAAAAATTCAAAAAAAATTTGGTGGCAAAGAATGACAAATGTTCTAAGTGTCTGCCAAGTTTCATCAGGGAATAACATTCGTGGGTGCCGTGGCAAAAAAAACAACCAGCACTCCAAAATAGATTATTTTTTTGCCATGACTTCCACGAATGTCGTTCCCTAATGAAACTTGGCAAGCACTTAGAACATTTGTCGTTCTTTGCCACCATATTTGTTTTGAATTTTTTTGAATTTTTTTAGAGTTTACTATTCATGGTGGTATCAAAAGAGCTAAAACTCAGATGTGCACTTTCCAACACTTTTTTCATGAATGCAAATGACACTGACATATAGGTGATGTTTTTCTGAACATTTTGGTATCTTATTTGCATTTTTCTGATTTAGTATGAATTAGTTATGACGTTTTCAAACTGACGGTCAAACAGCCAAAGGGCAAAAGCATAAGAGGAGCAAAGTGACTTGGACAGAACTGGTGACTTTTGGGAATTAGGGGTAAAACAGACGAGTGGGACACAACTAGGGGCATAAATCTAATTGTCCCTTATGCAAAACTATTAACCATAGAGCTTTCCACTAGCCAAATATGCATGTAGTGATAGCATTTATTCTGTTCATTACTCTCTTGTGTTACATTGCTAGTATATTCCATGTGCTGACCCGTTTCGGGCTGTAACATTCATGTTGCAGACTTTTCAGATGACGAGTAAGGTGCCATAGGTTGTTGTCTTTCACTCAGTGATGTCGTTGGAGTTGATGGACTCACTTTATCTTCCAAGCCTTCCACTGTTATCGATTTTAGATGGCCTTAAGCCACATTATTGTAATAAGTTCTCTTTTGAGACATTCGATGTAATAAGTGTGTGATTGCTACTCTGTTATAAATCCTCAAGTACTGTGCGTGTTAGCATTACCGGTCCAGGGATGACACTGATGCACAGAGATCAGACTGTATGAGGTCTGGTTGCTACAAGATGGTATCAGAGCACACGCTGAATGTAGGACACGACCACTAAGATAAAGCCCTAGATCACTACTCTCTTCTCATTTCTGACTCCTCTCCCTTTTCTACTCTTTAGGATGGCGGATGCAAGGAACAAGTTCACTCAACCGGATGAAGATGCATCTTTGGACGACACTTTAAGAAGTCACTAGATACCTGAACATCGGAATACCAAGCTTCACCGGGACCTACATCGCCACTTTACCAGAAGAGGAGCATTGGATGATTCGAGTTCAAGTTCCAGGAAGGACGTTCATGCCAGTCACTTAGCCCATAGAGTTTTCCTTTGATGCACCAACCTGGAGTCTAGGAAAGAGCATGGCAGCCCACATCACCATGGGACGCATTGGAGAAGTTTACCACAAGGATCTTAAAGATACTATCTACCAGATTTGTGGGTGCCGAGATGAGCAATGGGAGATGATCAGCACCAGGAAGGATAAATCTATTGCAGCTTTCATCCAGGAGTTAAACCAGCACATTCATCGCCATGAGAACCAGATGTGAGCAGGCATGATAGATCTGAAGAAGGCAATGACCGAATCACAGAGCTGGAGGAAGAACTCAAGTCTACACACGATGGATATGAGGAGGAAATGACGATACTCGTGGAGAAGAATGACGATTTGAAAAAGAAGCTAGGAATCTTCATGGGAGAACCCACGCCAGGAGGAGAAGATGACGATTCCACTTGCCCGGAGAACTACATCATCATCGACGACACCGACTCAGACCCCGACAATGGTGATGATGACTTTGTTGATGAAGCTGGAGCAGATATCATGGAGTCTTCCACCGATCAATTTTTCTAGTCGACCACCATATCAGTAGTAGTATTCCCCCATGTAAATAGTATAGTACGATCACTTTTGTAACGATAGTTAGACCATTTTTATGCCCTTGTTTGAATAGATTGAAGTGATATGTTTGTGTTTGTCTCATGTGCATATGGGTAGTGTTTTCCCCTCTAGACCTCATTCTATTCTATTTTCTCATCTTTTCTAAACCCTCAAATGCCTCCGAGACGCGACAATGGATTTGCTTTCCCACCGGAGCTCACTTAGTTGATCCAGCAGCAGAATGCATTGATGCAGATACTAGTCCAGAATCAGAATCAGGGGAACAACAACAACAACAACCCACCACGACCACCACCTGTTGATCACTTAGCCCGTTTCTTAAGGATGAATCCGTCGGTGTTCTCCAGTAGCACCAAGCCGATTGTTGCAGATGATTGGCTCCGCAAGATTGGAAGGGAGTTGACCACTATAGGATGCATATATGCGGAGAGAGTGCGTTTTGCCGCACATCAGCTTGATGGACCCACAACATCATGGTGGGAGAATTTCATAGCCACTTACCCCATCGACACTGTCACATGGGACCAGTTCCAGCAGGCTTTTCGCACTGCCCATGTTTCAGCAGGAGCTATGGCCATGAAGAAGTGCGAGTTTCGCAACTTGCACCAGGGAGGACGCACAGTGGGCTAGTATGTGGATGATTTTAGCAAGTTAGCACATTATTCCACAGATGACGTTGCTACGGATGCACCTAAGCAGGAGAAGTTTGTGGAAGGACTGAATGATGAGCTGAGCATGCAGTTGATGGTGGAAACCTTCAACAACTACCAGGAGTTGGTAGATAGATCTCTCATGATTGAAGGGAAGCAGCATCAGATTGACAACCGCAAGAGGAAGTATTGTCAAGGGAAGTACAATTCAGGAGCACAGCAGAGGCCCCACTTTACCCCGAACTCGGGAGGACCCCTTCAACATAACCATGGAGGTCACAATCACAATGGAGGAAGTTCGCACAACCATAGTGGCCCCAAGAATGGGAATGGTATGGAGGAAGTAACAGCCAGTATCGTTCCAACCCAGCAACGCCCACCAAGAAGGATCTAAGTCACATTACTTGTTTCAAGTGCGGGAAGAATGGACATTATGCCACAGAGTGTTCTGAAGCAAAGAATGGAAATGGCAATGGAAGCTCTGGGAAGAAGCCCTACCCTTTCAACAGGGGACAAGTGAACCACGTTAGCGTGGAGGAGGTTGAAGCGCAACCCGATGCAGTAATAGGTAAGTTTTTGGTTAAGTCATTTACCGCAATCGTTCTTTTTGATACTGGTGCATCGCATTCATACATATCAAGGGGATTTGTGGATAAGTTTAAGCTGCCAAGCCAAGCCCTTAGGTCACCCATGTTAGTAACCTCGCCAGGAGCAGAGTATATGGCTAGTCTATGGTGTGATCGGTTACCATTAAGGATTGGTAACTACGTGTTTCCCTCAGACCTAATAGTATTGGAGTCACAAGGACTGGATGTGATATTAGGCATGGATTGGTTATCGAAGTATGGAGGGAACATTGATTGCGCCAGTAAGTCGATTTTGCTTACCACCCCATAAGGAAGAAGGATTAAGTATGTATCCCGGCACGTGCCGAAGAGGACTCAAGTGAATTCCTTATCAGGAGTTGTACAGGAGGAAGTACCAGTGATAAAGGATTTCCCTAATGTATTTCCAGAAGAGTTGCCAGGCATGCCACCGGATAGAGACATTGAGTTTTTAATTGAGCTTTTGCCAGGCACTAGGCCAATATCTAAGAGACCATACAGGATTCCCGCTAAGGATTTGGAGGAAATTAAGAAGCAGATTAAGGAGTTACTGGATAAAGGCTATATTCGCCCAAGTTCGTCACCTTGGGGATCACCAGTGCTTCTGGAGAAGAAGGATGGATCATTGAGGATGGTTGTTGATTATCATGGATTGAATGAAGTGACAATCAATAACAAGTACCCACTGCCGATGACCAATGATCTATTTGACCAGTTGCAAGGAGCTAAAGTATTTTCCAAGATCGATCTGCAATCAGGATACCACCAGCTGAAGATTCGAGAGCAGGATATACCTAAGACAACTTTTACCACAAGATCTGAGCTATATGAGTATCTGATTATGTCATTTGGTCTGACTAACGCACCTGCCTATTTCATGAACATGATGAACAAGGTGTTTATGGAGTTTTTGGATAAGTTCATCGCGGTGTTCATTGATGACATATTGGTCTACTCGAAGAACGAAGAGGAGCATAAGGAGCATTTGCATTTGGTACTTGGGAACCTTAGAGAACATCAGCTATATGCCAAGTTCAGCAAGTGTGAGTTTTTGTTGAAGGAAGATGGTTTCCTCAGACATGTTATATCCGGAGAAGGGATAGCAGTAGACCCCACAAAAGTTTTCACTGTGACAAATTGGGAAGCACCCACGTCAGTTGGAGAGATCTGGAGTTTTCTGGGACTCGCAGGATACTACCGGAGGTTCATTGAGAATTTCTCGAAGATTGTAAAGCCCATGACAGAGTTGTTGAAGAAGGACACCAAGTTCAAATGGACTGAGGAATGTGAGGCCAGTTTTCAAGAGTTGAACAAACATTTGGTTACAGCTCCAGTGTTGATTCTTCCAGATCAACGCAAGGATTACCAGGTGTATTGTGACGCTTCTCGTCGAGGACTTGGAGCAGTGCTTATGCAGGAGGGAAGAGTTGTATCATATGCCTCACGACATCTTAAACCCCATGAGTTGATGCGACACACGATTTGGAGTTAGCAGCCGTAGTGCATGCGTTGAAGACGTGGAGACACTTTCTCATCGGAAACCATTGTGAGGTGTACACGGATCACAAGATTTTGAAGTATATCTTCACGCAGAAGGAGTTGAATCTTAGGCAAAGGAGATGGTTGGAGCTCATTAAGGATTATGATATGAGGTTGCACTATCATCCCGGAAAGGCTAATGTAGTAGCCAATGCGTTGAGTCGCAAGAGCCATGTCAACACGCTAATGACCGGAGAGTTACCTAAGGAGTTAGCAGAGGATCTTCGCGAGCTATGTATGGAGATAGTTCTGAGAGGCTATGTAGCAGCATTGGAGATTCAGTCTACTTTGATGGATAAGATCAGAGAAGCTCACAAGACGGACAAGGAGATTGCTGAGATAAAGGAAAGGATGAGCAAAGAAAGGCTAAAGAATTTCGTGAGGATGAACACGATACCTTATGGTTTGAGGACCGCGTATATGTGCCCAATGACCAGGAGACCAGGAAGTTGATTCTGCAGGAGGCCCATGATTCGCCGTATTCGATTCACCCAAGAAATACCAAGATGCATCTGGAAAGCACAGTATCTGGTGGACCGGAATGAAGAAGGATATTGCAGAGTATGTAGCAGTTTGTGATGTATGTCAGAGAGTGAAGGCAGAACATCAGAAGCCAGCAGGATTGCTACAGCCATTGCCGATACCCGAATGGAAGTGGGATAAGCTAGGCATGGACTTTATCATGGGATTACCCAGGACTCGTTCAGGCTATGACTCGATTTGGGTTGTAGTCGATCATTTGATGAAGGTAGCTCATTTCATCCCAGTGAAGACCACTTACACCAGTGCTAAGTTGGCAAAGATATACATGACCAGGATCATATGTCTGCATGGAGTTCCGAGGACCATTGTATCAAATAGAGGAACCCAGTTTACCTCAAAGTTCTAGAATCAGTTGCATGAGACTTTGGGTACCAGGCTAGAGTTCAGTACAGCCTTTCATCCACATACAGATGGACAAATCGAGAGAGTCAATCAGATTCTGGAGGACATGTTGAGAGCTTGTGCGCTAGATTATGGATCTAGTTGGGATGATAATTTTCCATATGCAGAGTTCTCTTACAACAATAGCTATCAAGCCAGTTTGAAGATGGCCCCTTTCGAAGCTTTGTACGGAAGGAGGTGCAGGACACCGTTGTTGTGGGATGAAGTTGGAGACCGTCAGTTGTTTGGACCAGATTTTATTAAAGAGTCTGAAGAGAAGGTTAAGTTGATTCGCGATAGACTCAAGGTAGCCCGGTCCAGGCAGAAGGCTATGCGGATTCTAAATGCAAGGAGACGGTTTACAAAGTCGGAGACAGAGTGTATCTTCGTGTGTCCCCACTTCGAGGAGTTAAGAGTTTTGGAGTTAAGGGAAAGTTAGCACCATGTTTTGTGGGACCATACAAAGTTTTGGAATGTATGGGCGAAGTTGCTTACAAGTTGGGATTGCCTGAAGGATTGTCAGGAGTGCACGATGTGTTCCACGTTTCCCAGTTGAAGAAGTGCCACGCAGAGATGGTTGAGATTCCTCTGAGAGATACAGTGCCACTGGAAGCGATTTAGTCGGATAGAGATTTGACCTACGAGGAGAAACCAGTGAAGATTCTCGAGTATGCCAGCCGAGCCACACGCAGCAAGGTTATCAAGTTTTGCAAAGTTCAGTGGAGCCACCATACCGAGGATGAATCCACCTGGGAACGGGAGGAAGATTTACGGAAGGATCACCCACACCTATTTCCTAGCCAACCCGAATCTCGAGGGCGAGATCATCTTAAGGGGGTAGGTTTGTAACATCCCAAATTTTCAATTTGGAATTATACATTAGATCATCATTGCATATCATATTTTATTGCATTCTGGCTTGATCCTAGAAATTCTACGCAACTCAAGGACCCACGGAGAGAGTTGGGGATTTTGTTATTTTCATATTTGAGTTTTCTCAAATTTTGAAAAGAGGATCGCTTGATTTTAATTAATTTCTCTTTGAATATTAGCTTTATGAAAATATAAGAGAGGGAATAAAATGACTTCCCCAAAATAAAAAATATTGGAGATTTAATATTAAAATCAAATAAGTATTTTATTCGGAGTTTTATCGCTATTTTATTTGAATTAGGAAAAATATGCGTTTTTCAAAATTGCATTATAGGCCGAAATAAATGTTCACTTTGTCCGCTATATTTTTAGAGGAGGGGAATATTTATTTTAGGATTTTTGGAGTCCGTTTAGTATTTCTTTTATTTGTTTTTCTACGCGCGAAATTATTTAAAAATATCCACCGACCTCACCGGGCCGTGTCCGTTCGGGACTCTGACCCGGCCGACCCTTTAAGAGCCGGGAGGCCCGAGCCGAGCCGCCCTAGCCCCAAACCCTAGCGCCGTCCGATCCCCTCCGCCGCCGCCGCGATCCGCCGCCGCCATTGCCGGATTCGCCCGCCGCCGCCGCGATCCGCCGTCCGTTCGCGCCGCCGCCGCCGCCTCGCCGCCTACCCGCCGCCCACCGAGCCGCTTCCGTCGCCGAGCCACCGCCGCCGCTGTCCCGCCGAGGTAGCCGCCGCCGGTTTTCTCTGGAAAACCGTGCGTTTTTTAGAACCTGCGATTATTTTATTTCTAGATCGGTTTTATTTTTTCTGGTTTAGTTATTTAGCGAACGCCCATTCGTACGTTCATTTTAACGAACGGTTTTCACCCATTAGCCGCAGACAGCGAACGTTCGTTCGTTAGCCTGTTCGTTAGTTTTTCTTTTTCCAGGGTTTTTTCGCGATTATTTTCGATCGTGATTTCTGCCCTGATTTTTGTTTTAGTTTATCTTTTCACTCGTTTATCAGAATCAGGCGATTCAAGCGCCTAGATCTTTGTCTCGAAGCCCTCTTTCTGTTTAACCAACTTGAACAAGACTTTGGTACTATAAAATTTGACTTTAGTCTAGATTAGTAAACGAATCTTGTTTCTTTCGCAGTTTGAGTTTTGTTGCTTTGTTTGATTTGATTCTTTTTGCAAACCGGAGTTCTTAATTTGAACTTTCTGGTTAGATCTCTTATTTAAGTTTTACCCGTGCTTCTAGTAGAGTGCTTATTGTATGCTTGTTTATTTGCAATAGAGTACCCGGAGTGTGAAGCGTGCTACTACGAGTCTCTAGGTTCCACGGATCATCAACAAGGAAAGTAGCACTTTGATCATACCTCTTTACTACCCAGTTTTATTGCATTAGATCAATCCTAAAACAATTGCATGGTTAGGATCTGATTTAACATGTGGGTTTTGGGAAGTGATGAGGTAGTACCTATTGTCATGTTTATTATCAAACCATTGAGAGTTACTTCTATGTTGCTTATATTGTTATGCTATGCTCGTAGATGTGGTTTGGTTCGAGTGATTCATGACAAATGTGAGTTTTGTTAAATTAATGGTTGGATTAAGGTGGCTACTTAAATACACATCTGGGTGGATTGCTTGAAGGCACCCTGGAGCACCCAGTGGTGGTCAGGGCACCTGGAGAATCTAGTGTTGTCCTAGGATATCCTGGAGTACCCGTGTGGTCATCCTACGGTCCGCCACCCAGGCTCAAAGGGATCATAAGATTATTCATGCTAGAAACTTCTGTGTGCAGCCACAAGCCAATATGGGCTCTGGCATAGTTGAGTAAGTTGCGTGAAGCTCTTGAAGAGGTAGGCTAGCAGATGTAGTGGGTTGTAGGTGGTACTGTCTATCCAAAGTAGAGAGTTAATGCTTCAGAAAGACTGTGTCTTGAATCTCCGACCATGGATGTATTCGAGTCTTGTGGGGAAAAGTGCGCAAACCTCTGCAGAGTGTACAAACTAATCATGGTTAGCCGTGTCCCCGGTTATGGACGTCTTGAGTATCTAGTTCCTGGATTATCATGTTGATCTCATCACTCTTAATATAATTTGATTGGGTTTAATGATGATGTTTAATTTGGATTGAGTTGGAGGAACCTTCTCAGTGTTTAACAACCACCATGATAATTAAATAAAATTTATTCCTTTGTTGTAGGAAAAAAATTGGCTTTATGCAAAACTGTTAACCATAGAGCTTTCCACCAGCCAAATATGCATGTAGTGATAGCATTTATTCTGTTCATTACTCTCTTGTGTTACATTGCCAGCATATTCCATGTGCTGACCCGTTTCGGCTGCAACGTTCATGTTGGAGACTTCTCAGACGACGAGTAAGGTGCCATAGGTCGTTGTCTTTCACTCAGTGATGTCGTTGGAGTTGATGGACTCACTTTATCTTTCAAGCCTTCCGCTGTTATCGATTTTAGATGGCCTTAAGCCATATTATTGTAATAAGTTCTCTTTTGAGATATTCGATGTAATAAGTGTGTGATTGCTACTCTGTTATAAATCCTCAAGTACTGTGTGTGTCAGCATTACCAATCCGGGGATGACACTGATGCACAGAGATCAGACTGTTTGAGGTCTGGTCGCTACATGCATATTCATAGCTTATTATGTGTAAACTAAGCAGAAGGCATTTCAGCAAATTAGAAGCAATGAAAGCTAGACACCATATGTAAG
Source organism: Aegilops speltoides (assembly GCA_021437245.1). Classification (NCBI taxonomy): domain Eukaryota; kingdom Viridiplantae; phylum Streptophyta; class Magnoliopsida; order Poales; family Poaceae; genus Aegilops; species Aegilops speltoides. The sequence goes on from CM038141.1 coordinate 284,865,997, forward strand.
TCGCAATGAATATCACACTACCAAGTTAAAATTGTCTCATCACTAGTGCCATTTCAACAAATTAGTAGTACAAGGTAGAAAATAATGTGAGATGTAAACTATATTAGACTCCCAAGTTAAACATGTCTTGTGAAAAGTGATTGTTGCAGGTTACACAACAATAGTACTTTGATGTAAGAACATGGTGTGATAGACAGATATTGTATGTTCTAGAAATAGGAACACGTGTCTTGTTCACAAGTATAATGTGTATAGTAAGATGTTGGAATTCAACAAAATTAGATGCAATACAAGTTAGACATCATACATAACATGCAACGTGCCATGTCAGAGGGAGCACCTGTGATGGTGTACAAGGGGGGATGTGCTCATCATCAACACAGCTACTTTGAGTGTCTATGCATGTGTTGTCTTCCAAATCTTGTTGGGGGGATGGCTGAGTAGAATGTGTAGAGGCCCTCCGTTTGGAAGAAGCACCTTTATCCACTGCCTTGCTAATTCCCTTCTGCTTTATTGATTTTGCATTTTCACGTAAAACCAACAAGAAAAAGCAATAAAATTGACTCTTCAGAACTCATTCATGCATGATACTAACAATCACTACCTTGATGTAAGGCAAACACATGATACGAGGATGGAATATGTATGAAAAAGAGGACGGCATGGCATATTCACAACTATTTGTGTAAACTAAGCAGAAGTAATATGATCAAATTACAAGCAATACAAGCCAAGTGCAACATGCAAGAATATATCACACTGCCAAGCTAGAGAAAGCACCTGGGATGCCGGTTTCGCCGGAAGACTGCCATTAGTCCCTGCCTTATTTTTCCTTCCCATTTCTTAATTGTATTGCCTTGTCAAGTCAAACCCACAAGAAAAATGAATAAAAATTCACTTTTCAGAACTCATTGATGCAGGATGCTGATGAGCACTACTTTAATGTAAGGCGACCGCATGATATGACGATTGAATGTGTAATAAAAAGGACAACATTGCATATTCACAGCTGTGATGTGTAAACTAAGCAGAAGGCATTTTAACAAATTAGAAGGAATGAAAGCTAAACACCATATGAAAGATAGAACGAATATCATTCTACCAAGTTAAAACTGTCTTGTCATAAGTGCCATTTCAACAAATTAGAAGTAGTATAAGCTAGAAAAGAATGTGAGATGTAACCTATATCACACTCCCAAGTCAAATGAGTCTTATTATAAGTGATTGTTGCAGGTTACACAACAGTAGTGCTTTGATGTAAGAACATGGTGTGATAGATAGATATTGTATGTTCCAGAAACATGAACACGTGTCTTCTTCACAAGTATAATGTGTAAAGTAAGCAAATGGAATTCAACAAAATTAGAAGTCAATACAAGCTAGACATCATACATAACATGCAACCACATATAATAGTGCCAAGTTAGCGGGAGCACCTGTGATGGTGCACTAGGGGAGACGTGCTCATCATCAACATAGCTATGTTGAGTGTCTATGCATGTGTTGTCTTGCAAATCTTCTTGGGGGGTGGCAGAGTATAATCTGTAGATGCCCTCCGTTTGGAAGGAGCACCTTTATCCACTGCCTTGCTAATTTCCTTCCGCTTTATTGATTTTGAATTGTCAAGTAAAACCGACAAGAAAGCAATAAAATTCACTCATCAGAACTCATTCGTGCATGATACTGACAATCACTACTTTGATCTAAGGCAAACACATGATACCAGGATGGAATATGTACAAAAAACAGGATGGCATGGCAAATTCACAACTATTTGTGTAAACTAAGCAGAAACCATTTGAACAAATAAGAAGCAATGCAAGCTAGACACCACATGAAAGATGCAACCAATATGACTCTGCCAAGTTAAACGCGTCCCATCATAAATGGAGTTTCAACAAATTAGAAGCAGCGCATGCTATAAATCATATGAAAGATGCAACTAATATCACATGCATATACTAAAGGTGTCTCGTCATATTGATTGATGCGGGATACAAAAAAACAATAGTTTTATGTAAGGACATGCTTAATAGACAGATGTAGTATGTACTAAAAGCAGGAAGGCATGTCACATTAACAGGTATAATGTACAAACTAAGCAGAATAGCACATGCAATTTAACCAGATTGGAAGAATTACAATCTAGACACCATATGCAACATGCAACCACATATCACGCTGCCAAGTTAGAGCAAGCACCCGTGATGCTGGTGTAGGGGAAAGCGGTCATCAACTATAGAGCCATGTTCACTATCTTCATCTAGCCTTGCTGTTTCTTGAGAATCATGTGGGGAGGCTGACACTGCATTCTTTAAAAGAGCATATTTTCTCACAGTAACCAACTGGCGTGACTGTCTCATCATAAGTGATTGATGAGGGATACACAAGAACATTAGTTTGATGTAAGAACATGGTTAATAGACAGATGTACTAGTATGTACAAAAACAGGAAGGCATGTCATATTCAAAGGTATAATGTGTAAGCTAAGCAGATGCAATTTAACCAAATTGGAAGCAATACAAGCTAGACACCATATGCAACATGCAACCACATATGACACCGCAAAGTTAAAGCAAGCACCTGGGATGGTGGTTCATGGCGAGCGAGATCATCAACTCTAGAGCTACGTTTACCGTCTCCATCTGCTGACACTGCACCCTTTATAGCAATGAAACATGTCTTACCTAAGCTCGAAGAAAGCTGGAGCTGCTTCTCTCTTTTATTTCGTGCTTCTATCAACCGGTTGGCAGAGGCTGAAATACCCATGCATAAAAAACAATAGTGAGAGTATGGGTGAAGTGTATGCAAAACTAGTGCACTGTAAAAGTAGCAGATATCAGGTGGCTGAAAAATAAATGACAGGAGACATATGATAGATACACAACATTGCATGACAAACAAAATTAGATTCTACTCCGTATGGTTTTGTAACATATGAGCACAGGGATGGCTGGGAAATGCAGGTACTCCTCCAGCACACCACCACATGTGGTCCTATCAAAATAACAGTCAACTAAAAATAAATAGGTTAGTCGATTCTTATGAATCGTGCGATCTACAAGGAACGGACAGATGGCCTTCGTCTACCTCCCGTCAGTCACCGTTGACGATCTCTCCCGAACCGCCAGCGACCACCGGCCTAGACCCTGCCTCCACCGCCCTGCCATCCCCTCGACCTCACACCACCGCCGTGCTTGGCAGCGCCCCCCGGCCACCCCTTTAAGCCTGACCGACCTCCAGATCAGGCGCCAACATCTCCTAGGCCCCACACACCCCTAAGATAAACACCGAGGTGCTGCTTCCCCGACATAATAGGTGCACAAGCACCTGTTATGCCAGGGAGTGCTTCCTTTAATTGGGAATGAACTGACCAGGAATTGAAATCCAGGGGGGCGACGGACCTCTAGCTAAGGTGAAATAGTATATGAGGAGAAAACTTGTGCATTGCGAGTTACTAGGAACATCTAGTATCAGGAAGAAGGTGTAGGAAGAAGCGGTCAACTAGTGTCTTCTGTGGGATGAATACCGTGCAAGCAGACACGTAAGATTTGCACGAAAAAGGGAAGAGGAGTACCATTTCCGGTTGCCAGTGATGTGTCCTCCTGATATCACGGTGATGTTCTTCTTTTTATCGGGTGAATTGATGTTTAGGAGGGTGGAGCGTTGGACGAACCCATGGCCAAATTGTTGACTATGTTGTGGTGGCCGTCTGTCGGCGGAGGGGAAGCCGATCCGAGGCGGCAAAGGACGACATAGCAGGAACAACTCGGGTGCGGTGGACGGTGGCGACGTTGGAGCGGCAGCGGTGAGGCATAGGACGGCATGGTTGAACTGGCTCGGCTACGATGGATGCACTTATTTTTGTTTTTTTGAACAGATGGGACGCGCTTGTTTGAAATTTGGGGAAAGTACAAACTTTGCCCCCTCTTACATTTCGGACCTACAACGGGTCGGGGGTAGGAGGGTAATCCCAGGTGTCCAAAATAGTGGGCGGGAGCGATTTCGGCCGAGCGCATGTGTGCTTAGGCGACCATAGTGTATGAATGTTTTTCAGAGGCGGTTGCGTGGCGTCTAGATGAAGCTACAGACCTACCCTGGTTTAGACCTTTAGACGTCGAGCCAGTAGGTTTCATGGGTCGGAGTTAGAAAAGTAATTTCCTTCTACCAAACATTGGTCTCACGCGGTTTCGGGCGAGTAGAGGCTCTTTTGGCGCTTCGTTCAAAATTTTGAAACAGAGCATTCACGTTTAGAGTACTCCCTCCGTTTTTATTTACTCTGCATATTAGAGTTGACTGAAGTCAAATTTCATAAAGTTTGACCAAGTTTATAGAAAATAATATAAACATTTATCATAACAAATCTATATGATGTGAAATTACATTCAATAACAAATCTAATTTTATTGATTTGTTATTGCTTATGTTAATATATTTTTATAAACTTGGTCAAAGTTTATAAAGCTTGACTTTTACCAAAGCTAATATGCGGACTAAATAAAAACAGAGGGAGTACTCTTGAACTTTGAGGATTGACCTAAATAGACAACGTTAAATTTGACCTTGTATGTTTGAAAACCTCATTAAATTATGCGCTTCTTTTTGAAATTTTGACACTTGAAAATTCTATAACTACGATTATTTTGGAATGGAGGAGGTAAATTTGAATCAATTTTTTACATGACTATATATGCTATTATGTACAAAAGCAGAGCAAAGATTGGTGCCCCCATAATTTAGGTATGATTTACAATTGCCATGATATCGAATTCAAATAATTGAATGGACTTCATGTTGAATTCAAATTTTTAAACCACCTTAAGTTGAATTCAAATGTATGCTAGTTGATAGCTAGCTATTTATAATGTTCATTGTGTAACTTTTGTATGTATAATGTGCTTTACACACACAACATGAACTATACTCACGTTTATATTCGATTAATAAAGCGATGTAGTGTCTGCAGTTCAAAATACCAACTCTATGGATCAATTATGTCGAGTAATAACATAGACATGCTCAAATTCGATAGAATATAGATGTCTGATGGATCAATGACCGTTCCTTGCGCGAATTTCAAATATCATGATCCCATCCTAACATTTGGATACAATTTATATTTTTAACCAATGTGTACATTAGTCTTTTACGTGTAGTTTCACTCTCCATAGGACCCTCCTCACACACACCTTGACTTTCTCTCTCACACATATGCGCACACGGTGTATATCCATCGGTGGTCTCTCACACATGCTCACACACTCTCTCCCGAGGTGTCTTTCTTGCAGACATGCTCTCGGTATAACCCTCCTCCCTCTCGTAACCATTCACGACTGTTTGCACTAACCTTTATCACAAGCAGTCTTCCTCTCACAAGCATACACACGCACAATCCCCATCAACCCTTTATATATACATAGACCTGCCTACGTGTCTCCCGCACGCACATTATCTTTAGGCCTGTCTCTCACGCATTTTCTCCACCTCTCTTCCTAATTGACGAGTATGATTATAGCAGAGCATTCTGTAGGATGCCCATTAAAGTTAGGTTGGATGAATAGTAATATCAGAGATAAGGGGTTACCTTAGTCTGAGGATCTAGGGTTGCAAATCCTAGCCGGCTTTGTCAGTGGAAACAGAGTCCTTCACGACTCTGCTATCTTTGTCTTATACGACTAGTCCTCCATGGGTCTCCCTAAATGCATCACGGGCCGACCAATGTGGCACAGGACGGAATCGAACTAAGGGCCTCACCTCGGCCCACCGGACCTCACGCGGTGACACACCCTCTGCCCCCAGGTCTCGTTATCTTCTCACACCCACACATACCAACACAGACACCACACAAAATATTTTCTCCTCGTGCCTCTATCCCCTCACCCCTCGCATATACACACTCAAGGGCATCCCTCGTTGTGACTTCCTATTCATCTCTCTCTCTTGAACTCTCTCATTTCTCGTGCTATCTCTCCCATGCACCCCCGTCGACCCCTCCATCCATGCCTCTCTCGAATACATAATACATACACATACCTCTCTAGGCCCTGCCAAATACATCAACTACACATTCACACATGTTACATCACATACCCCATTGATCTAAAAAGCCATCTCTTCATGTTTATTTCGCATACAACATTCCTTTTGAATAAAACCACACAAAGTGTGGCCAAAAAATTATTTTAGAATTTCTACATATATACAACACTACAAATTTATATGGAGGAGTATGCACGTTAATTTGCATTGCATGGTGCCCCCAATGATATCTATTCTGCATTGTGAATTTTTATATTTTTATACTATATATAAAGTTAGTCATAATAAAGATAAACGAAGAGCATCTCTCTCTCCATCACATACACCCCCTCTACGCCCCTTTTGCGTACGCACACAAACTATCTCCAGGTCCTCTAAAAGTACGCCCCAGCATATTCACACATGTTTCATCTTTCTCTCGTGATATATACAGTGATGATAATTGTATTTGAAGCGAAAGAAGATACATACATTGGACTTCAGAATCCACTCATTACGATCACCATTTATGTATTGTGGTTATTATACAGTCACGGGCTCACCTTACAGCTCTGTATTTGCTCAAGACACAACTAGTTGACCAGTTAAACGCTCCACATTGCACCTCTAGTCTTCTATCACATTATCTCACTACCATTGGGCCCACCTATCGGCGTGTATAAGAATGAAAACAAATGACAAAAAAATGTTGGACGGTGGTTCAAAGTCATGACCGTGGGCACAACGGACAAGGTGGACTTGTATTGGTATGCTGAGCCATCTGTTTTAACACACATGAGCTGGTGTGGTGATTATACACACACGCATGCATGCACACGAACTGCGAACACACGTAGCCACGCATGCACACAACACTCACACATACACACACAGTCACGCACGCACGCAACACTCACACGCACGCGCGCATGCATGCGTGCACACACCACACGACCAACACACATTGTCCGCTCAAGTGCTCAACCTACACGTGCATGAGCACACATCAGGCCCTGACAGACACATAAACAACCGGGTGGTTCCTGCGCACGGGTTGGAGTCTTGTCGCGCCTGCGTAAATTTATGTTTATCTGACCTTTTTCCTATGCGAACTAACAGGTGGGACCCACAAGGAACAATTTAAGTAGTCAACATAGTGCCACGTAGACTATTTGGCCGGTCAACAGAGTGCAATCCAATGCTGAACGGTGAGCAAGTGACCGTATAATCACCGCAAAACGTATATAGTGACTGTAATGAGCGTATTCTGAAGTCTGGTGACCGTATTACGCTTTTCACTTGAAATACACTGACCGCCCGTGTATTTATCTCTTCTCTCGCTCTCTCTATGGAGCCGAGTAGGCCAACGTGCCAGTGCCTAAATTGGCGCATGCCACCCCAAATTGTTATACTAGTTTCGTAAGAGCAAACAAGCATTCACGTCAACTGTACAAACTATAGATATGAGTTACAAATGCTATGAAGACGAATACAAATATTTGAATCCACTTTATGCCCAATTTCTCTCTATAGGCCCTCCAAAAGTACATCTCTGCACGTTCTCGCATATTACATCTAACAACTATGCAATACAGCACTACTACTACATTCTAACACAATAACTAATATGTGTTTTTAGTTTTACTAGATCTCATATTGTTGCTTAATTATTCAGTTTGCATACATTAAAATTGCCTTTGAAATGTATGGCTAGTATCATCTACCGTGCGGGAAAAATCCCGCCCTTGCCTGTTTATTCGGGTTTGTATTGATGGATCATGCGAAACAACAAAACTATAGTAGTACTACAGTACAAGTAATAGTTCACTGCGCCGCTGTGTCGTGTACTCGTCCGTCGTAAGGGTGGAGCGCTCACTTTCATAAATGTTCTAGTCCCTTTCGCCGACATGTGGGACATCAAGCAGCCGGGTCCACGTGCCATACCGAAATAACAGTGCAGAGCAGCAGGGGTGAAGCACCCCAGTCATGGCGCCGACGTAGTAATGAGCAATGAGGAGTCATATCACAAAGATGCACCTTTCCCATAGTTAAGTTGGAGGGACGAAGCAACCATCATTTCACTTGTTGTTGAATCTGCTTCTCCCTCATCTTATTCTAGTTAACCACATGTTGCTTCTGCCATTGTTCTGCCTCATGTGGGACGCGGATCGGCTTGGTAAAGCAATGACACGTGGGACCGCATGTTAGCAAACCGCCAGGCCAACGTCCTCTAAAAATAAGAAACCTCCCCCGCCACCCGCGCGGCAAAATTATATCCTTTTTAATAATCTTGATACTATAATTTTTTAGATTAATATAATCGAGATTTGTATAGATAGCACACAGGAGCAAAACCAAGTGGTATGATTAGGGGCATCCACAATGTGTAGCCAAATGTGAAAATAGCTTTTGGCATCGATGGGAACAATTGTGGACGGTGCTGCCAAAGCCAAAAAGATGGAACCGAAGCTCCCTAATTGATTGATTGAAGGAATAGAAAAATGCAACCTCTCTCCTCTTTCTCCCGTGGTTGGACGCATGTACAGGTATAGAGCACAGAGTCTACTCCCCTGTCCCTTCTATCACAAATCACAAACCAGTGAGGCAGCAAATCACAAAGCACGGATGAAGCAACCATCATTTCAGTCTTTACTGACTCCGCTTCTCCATCATCTTCTTAGAGAAACCACCTTACCGCACTAAGCTGGATGGACGACGCTATTGTGTAGTACTAGTACATTTACGCGTCCTTTGGTTCAATAGACTTCCTAGATGCAAATAAGGCGGTTGTCTCGGCTTGCAAGCGGCACTTGCGAATGACTTACCGTGGTCTCCCTCAATGCTGTTCTCTGTCGAACGCACTTCGGCAAACCACAACGTTTGAGATATCGTCGCCGTCGCCGCAATGGGGAAGGAAGTCAAATAGTTACTAACGCTTTTTTGCCATACTTCACCACACATTTTTGCCAAGCTTGCTTAACGTTTTCAAAATGAAAAGGAGGTACACTTGCGCACGACTGTCGCGGTTGCACCGCACCCTCACACAATCGCTCCTGCACGCCACAAACCTAACCAAGGGAATGCAACCTCACTAACACGTGCTACTGCATGTGATCAAACCAAACTCAGCCATCCTACCGCTGACACGTAATTTTCATTCATACAGTATGTTTATCCAACCACATGTTGGGGAAGATCCATACAGCCCATGCGGTGCTCCGTTGGGGAAGAAGAAGAAGTGAGGAAGAAGGGTTAGGAGACGTAGGATATTCATCCAACCGCCTGAAATGGTCGACTGATCCAAATGATGGAAGTCAGGCGACTTGCATAAATATATGTTTTTACACAACAAAAGATCCCTAAAAACAACAACAAAAATAAAAACTATCACAGCTCGCGGAACGAGACAGTCTCGTCGTCTTCGGCTGCCGGCGCGAACCAGCCGTAGCTGCCAACGTGTGTCTCCGCACCATGGTTGTCCTCAGCCTCCAGCTACTTGTTCACGCGGAGCGTGCGGGCGCTCTGCACGGATGCGAGCACTGCCCGGTCCAAGTCCAGGACGTCCGGTTCCGCCTGCAGCAGGGCCTTGATGTTAGAGGCATCCACGCGCTCCACATCGAGTTGAGCCTCCGCCGCCCGGTTCAAGTCCAGGACGTCTGGTTCCGCCTACAGGAGGGCCTCGATTGCAGCGGCATCCACGCGCTCCGCGTCAAGTTGAGCCTCTGCCGCCCGGTTTACATCCACGACATCCGGTTCCGCCTACATGAGGGCCTCGATGGAGAAGCATCTGCACGCTCCGCATCGAGTTGAGGCTCCGCCTCCCGGTCCTCCTTTAGTATCGCCAGGTTGAACCGCTGGTCCGTCTGCACCATGGGGGACCCGGACACCGGCACGAAGTCGACGTCCATCGTCTTACATGCATCGGGGGCCTTCTGCGCCACGACCTCTGCCATGAACATTGGATCTACTTCCTCCTCCTTGGAGCTTGGCTCCAGAGTACTCGGGGATTGGCCCGCTGCAAAGCGAGCTTGGGAACGGAGGTTTGTGGCGCCGACCGCTGTGATTTCTGCGCGGCACTCTGGCATCAGCATCTTGTAGTACGTGATCTTGCGCTGCACCATGGCTTTCTGGTGAACTAGGGGACGGTTGATGCGGGCTACGGGATCGAAAGGTGGGGGAATGGGCTGGAGAGGAGGTGTGGTTTTGGGGTAGTGGCTGGCGTAGGCCAAGCAGCGAAGGTTTTGGTGTGAATAGTGGTTCTAGTGACGACCGGTCAGTCGGTTTTGACTGTACATCGCTCTTGTCGCGTTCGTGTTGCACCCCCGCATGCTGGACCCTCCATGTCACTCACCAAATGGAACATGCTTCATCTTGCATTTTCGTTCGCTTGTGGGACCGCAGTTGAGAGCAAACCAACGTCCCTCCCCCTCCCCCGCCCGTGTCATTTATACTACTACTAGAAGAGAGAGAGGCCAGCCGAGTGTTATTAGTACTCCCTTCATTTTATGCCGAGTAAATAAAAAACAGAGGGAGTATATTATTAGTAGTATGAGCACTGCATACTCTACTGCAGATCTTGTCAGTACTCCAATAGTACTATTGGACAGGGAGCTTTAATTTTTTTTACTATTGGAATGGCTATACGTGGCAAAATCCTAGTAGGAAGGGCATGCATGAGAACAAGCACATTCACGTGTTTGAAAACAAATTGGAAACCATCTCCGTTTGAATACAAATCTAGGAGTACGTACGAATCTAACAACATTGATTGGGCGTTGTTGAATGTTGATACTTTTTTCTGTAAGTTTGATCAAAGTAGAGATACTTTGACTACACATAGGACTTATATGTAAACTAGAAAGGATCAGAGGGAGTATATTGTAAGTTCAAAAGCGAAATGAACATTGAATACCCTTTATATATGATTTGTTGATGCTATGATCACGGGTTCAAATTTTTTAATCTGCCTTAGGTATCACACATGCACCCACTCGTTCTCTCTCGGTTTCATCTCGGGGTCCGGAGATCGATTGAAAGAGGACTAGGGTGGGTACAGTACGTTCGTTTCACTGTTGAATGTACAATATACTCCCTCCGATCCCCATAGACCCCCCGGGGTCATTTCTATCATAGAAACAGACCAAACTTTTATCTCCTTGCACGACACACACTTGATCTCTCAACATCAATAGATCTTGTCAAGATGTGTCAGGGCATGAACCAAATGGGATGTCAAAACTAAGATGGGAAGCAACACGTAGTGGAGGCAAAGTGAGACTTAAAACAAACCGTTTGTCTGTATGCATGTGAAACAAATTACAACATTGGAAATACAAGCATGGTCTAGGCCTACATGCGAATGATACTTGGCAAAATGTTCAAATGATGCATGCGCGAGGATGGACTCGACTGGAGGGCGACATGATCGATGGAGAAGAGGGTTTGATACGTCTCCAACGTATCTATAGTTCTTGATTCTTCCATGCTGTTATATTATCATTCTTGGATGTTTTACAATCATTTTATATCATTTTTTGGTACTAACCTATTGACATAGTGCCCAGTGCTAGTTGTTGTTTTCTGCATGTTTTTTACATCGCAGGAAATCAATACCAAACGGAGTCCAAACGCAGCGAATCTTTTTGAGGATTTTTTTGGGCCAGAAGACATCTAGTAGGCTAGGAAAGCACCCTGGGGGTGCATCGAGGGGGAGGGGGCAGCACCCACCAGGGCGCGCTTGGGGCCCAGGCGTGCCCAGGTGGGTTGTGCCCACCTCGGTTGCCCCCTGAACCGCCTCTTTACTCTATAAATACCCCAATATTTCAAAAACCCTAGGGGAGTCGACGAAAATCAATTCCAGCTGCCGCAGAGTCTAGAAATACAAGATCCAATCTAGACACCATCTCGGAGGGGTGCATCATGTCCATTGGTGCCTCTCCGATGATGCGTGAGTAGTTCTTTGTAGACCTATGGGTCTGTAGTTAGTAGCTAGATGGATTCCTCTCTCTCTTGATTATCAATACAATGGTCTCTTGGAGATCCATATGATGTAAGTCTTTTTGCGGTGTGTTTGTTAGGATCCGATGAACTTTGAGTTTATGATCAGATCTATGTTTTTATCCATGAAAGTTATTTGAGTCTTCTTTGATCTATTATATGCATGATTGCGTACAACCTTGTATTTCTTCTCCGATATTTGGGTTTTGTTTGGCCAACTTGATCTATTTATCTTGCAATGGGAAGAGGTGCTTTGTGATGGGTTTGATCTTATGGTGCTTGATCCCAGTGACAGAAAGGGAAACGACACATATGTATCGTTGCTATTAAGGATAACAAGATAGAGTCTATTTGTACATAAATAGATCTTGTCTACATCATGTCATCATTCTTATTTCATTGCTCTGTTTCTCAATGAACTTAGTACACTAGATGCATGCTGGATAGCGGTCGATGTGTGGAGTAATAGTAGTAGATGCAGACAGGAGTCGGTCTACTAATCTTGGACGTGATGCCTATATAATGATCATTGCCTGGACATCGTCATGATTATTTGAAGTTCTATCAATTGCCCAACAGTAATTGTTTTCCCACCGTTTGCTATTTTTCTCGATAGAAGCCACTAGTGAAACCTACGGCCCCTGGGTCTCTTTTCATCATATTTTCATCATATTTATTTTCAGATCTATTAAACCAAAAATACAAAAATACCTTGCTGCAATTTATTTGTTCCATGATCTATTTATCCTATCTACCACTTTTACCTCACGTTATTTGCCTATCTTGAGGCACCATACCCGAAAGGGATTGACAACCCCTTTAACACGTCGGGTTGCAAGTATTTGTTATTTGTGTGCAGGTGCTATTTACGTGGTGTGAGGAGGTTCTCCTACTGGTTCGATAACCTTGGCCTCATCACTGAGGGAAATGCCTACCGTCGCTATACTGCATCATCCCTTCCTCTTTGGGGAAATACCGACGTAGTTCTAGCAGACCTCAAAAGGAATTTCTGGCGCCGTTGCCGGGAAGGATCAAATCAAGATAGTCTCCCGTCAACTAGCCATTTCTGGGGCCGTTGTCGGGGAGGATCTTCAACATCAACCAGATTCCTAATCACAAATCTTATCTCCTTGCAATTTACATTATTTGCCATTTTCCTCTCATTTTCGTCTCCCCCACTTCACAAAAATTTGCCGTTTTATCCGCCCTCCTTTTCGTTCGCCGTTTTTCTCGTCAGATCTGTTTTTCTGTGCAATCTTGTTGGGAAGTCACCATGAGTGATTTTGGTATGGCAGAAACAGATGATGGCCTAACTCCTAAAATGGAGCGTATGGGTAATCTGGATGCCAAAACTTTTGTTTTGGGGCAAGGGAATTTTATGGGAAAAGAACATATCCAAGAATTTTTTAATTGTGTCGGAAAACTAAGTCTTGATGATATCCCTACACTTAAAAGGACTAAATCTTTTGCGGAAGCTATTTTGGCACTTGTTTTGAAGCTTGAAACTAGTTTTATTCGTACTCACCCTACCATACAAAGATTGTTCTATGAGTTGCCCGTTATAAAGGATCCTAAAATTAAAAAGTTAGCCACTCTTGTTATGATGAATGAATTTGACTACATAATACAGGAAGCTAGGGAAATCTTTGATTTTTATGGCATGAATCGTGAAAAACCTGTGATTGATGAAATTCTTTATAATATTGATAAGCCTTGAGACATTTACTTGGAGATAACCAAATCTTTGATGAGAATCTTAAAAAGCAAGTCCCCGTTTTAGATATGATCCAACAAGTTTTTAATGATGTTAATCAACACTATTCTTGGATCATTGCTGGAAATCAAATGGGTTATGATAAAAAGCAACTTGATTGTGCTAAGGTTTCCATGGATAATGTGTTTTATGTTTTATTTACAAAACCTCCCGACACAAACACCTCCAAAGAAAACAAGGATAAGGACGGCAAAATTTAGATCCTACGCGTTATGCCTAGCTACGGGCGTAAAACGATAGCACTTGTTGGGAGGCAACCCAATGAATAAAATTTATTTTTGATTTTTACTTTATGTTCTTGTGTGTTAGCACAATTATGCTACTGTTATGATTGTATTTTTAATTAGTGTTTGTGCCAAGCAAGGCCTTTGGGTTGATTTGGGTGAAAGTTGATTTGATCTTGCTGAAAAACAGAAACTTATGCACTCACGAAAATAGTTTTCATAAATCACAGAAAAGTGATTTTTAGTTGATTCTTTTTGAGGAATATTAACATAAAAATTATCCAGGTTTTTCTAATGTCGCAAGATTTTTGGAGTTACAGAAGTATTCGAAATATCCAGATTGCTATAGATTGTTCTGTTTTTTGGCAGATTCTGTTTTCTTTGCGTTGTGTGCTTGTTTTGATGATTCTAAGGTTTTCTTTGATGAGTTTTTGCCATAGAAAAGTTGTAATACAGTAGATATAATGCAAAAACAAAATAAGAATAGGTTTTCAGCAGTACTTATAGTAGTGGTTTGCTTTCTTATATTAACGGATCTCACGAAGGTTTTGTTGGAGTTTTGTGTGATTGAAGTTTTCAAGTTTTGGGTGATCTTACGATGGATGAAGGAATAAGGATTAGCAAAAGGCTAAGCTTGGGGATGCCCAAGGCACCCCAAGATAATATTCAAAGAAGTAGCAAGCAACTAAGCTTGGGGATACCCCCGAGTGGCATCCCCGCTTTCTTCTAACAACCATCGGTATTTTACTTGAAGCTATATTTTTATTCGTCACATATTATGAGTTTTGCTTGGAGCCTCTTGTATGATATGATTCTTTGCTTGTTTTGCTTTGTGTTTTAAGTCTTGAATCCTTGTTGAACATACCTTTTTGAGAGAGCCAAAAATTATGTTATGCTTGCTCCTATGCTTCACTTAAAATTTTAGAGCCATGGATTTGCTCTAGTACTTCACTTATATCTTTTTGAGCATGGTGTGCTTTGTTATTTTTGAAGAAATGCTCTCATGCTTCACTTAGATTTATTTGGGATTTAGTAAAATTTTCATAAATTCTCTCTTGCTTCACTTAGATTATTTTGAGAGAAAGAAAAATTATGCTCATGTTCTTCACTTATATTTGTTTGAGCTTATCAAAAGCAACATATGAAAATAGTCCCAAGTGATAGATATCCAAGGAGGATATAATAAAAAATTTCATGAAGATCATTGGACAAATAAACTTGATTCTTAGTAATGGTTTTGGGATATGACGATATGATATGTGAGTCATGTTGATGACTAATTGTGCTTTAGTAAGAATATTGATGTTAAGGTTTGTGATTCCCTATGCAAGCACGAAAGTCAATAGTTATGCAATGAAATTTATATCCTACTTGTGGTACATTATTCGGTGTTACTTATGCTAAATGCTTGGGTGCGAGATTTTTTGCTTTTTGGTTGGTCGCTTCTCAATCTTTTTGCTAGCCTTCATCTTGCACTAAGTATGATCACTACTTGTGTATCCAAAACCCTTTAAACCAGTCTTGCCATATGAGTCCACTATACCAACCTATCACTACTGCAGGATGCTGCTAACGCGACACTATGATCAGAGACCCTTTGACAAAACTGTGTGCGATGCATTAATCGCAAACGGTGGTGTAAAAAACCATCAAAAAAGGTGCAAAATGTTTGCGATGACGGATGCATCAAACACGGTTCAGATTTTAGTTTCGTGTGTGATGTAGGGCATATGGTTCAGTGCAATTAATTGTTTGCAATGAGGAGCAACAAAAGAAATGGGCAGCCAGATGAAGGTGTGTGCGATAAACAGCATATGGTTCACTAGGATGAACTGTTTGTGATTAGGCAACACAAAAGAAACGATCAGCCATATCAAGGTGTGCATGATATATGGCATGCGGTTCACGCGGATGAACTGTTTGTGTTGAGACAAGAGAACATAAACGGTTCAATATATCAAGATGTGTGTGATACGCGGCAAACAGTTCTGTAATCAGAAATGTGTGCGAAGACCGATAATAACACAGACGATTGATGCTAATAAGACGTGTGTGTTGTGCGATGGGATTGCATACAGAACAACAATGCACACACACACACACACACACACACACACACACACACACACACACACACACACACACACACACACACACACACACACACACACACACACACACACACACTTATAAGGACATGGTTGCATAACCAAATTAAACATCCACTTACATCGCTAGCTACTATAACCATGGCATTTGCATACACCAAAGTAAACTATTACATGCATAATTACATAGGTGGCTACTACACACATGACGTTTCCACACACCAAAGTAAACTATATATTACATGCATGATTAATTAGCATAAACGATCATCTGATCATCATCTACTGCTTGTGACGCTTGCTCTGCTTGTGGCTCGATCCGGGCTCGTCGATTTGGGTAACGAAGCACTTCCTCATGTCAACGATCCGCATGTGCATCTCGTAGCATGTGTACATGCTCTTGGCCGCGAACCTGAGGTGAGGTTCATCCAGTCGCCGCATCCAGGCCCTGTTCCAGGATACGGGATTTGTTCTCTGGGCATCCTACTTCATCTTTTCGTAGTAGGGGTCAATGATGGTCGAGGCAAGTTCGACCAGGGAGTCCTTCTTTGTGCTGCCTCAGACCCTGTAATGGTCATGAATTCTGACAAGGTTCTTGCAGGACAAGCCCGTAACAATGACCGCTTTTACATCGTCGGTTGGTTCCACCATGGCGAACTTGTAGTCGGTGCTGTTGACAAACCTGTTGAAACGGTGGCAAGGCTCTCTGGCCATGCAGTAGTGGTAGATGAGGACATGATGGCACACTCACAACTAGGCGATGACAACCTTCTGATCTATGCCGGGACGACCGATGGTGTACTGGAGGTCGATGCCGACCACCTTGTACTTGTCTCCAGCAAGCAACTGCTCAACAGTGTTGATGTAGTCGTCCACCACGACCGGGTCGATGGTGTACACCATCGAGAGATCCATCTCCCTTGCGTGGGTCTCCACTTTATGCTCGCCGAACTCCATTGGAGCGCCGCTAGACATCCCTCTCTATGTGTCGTAGTGGGTGTGCTTGTTGTGTTGTGGGGCGCATTCGAAAGGTTGAAGAGACCAAGGTTATAATGGCCGCGGGAATTAAAGGGGAGGCCGGATGGCCTGGAATATCGATTGTCACGCCCTGATGGCAGTTCTAATTCATAGCACGTAACTCCATCATGCCGCACGTAAATGCATCGCGTGGCAATGTGCGTGGTGCAACCGCATGCATATGGGGCCCCTGACGTGATCGTTCGTAGGCCCAACCGCTGGCAGAGCGCGCGCGGAGGGACGCGAGCGGAGCGCTCCGTGGTCGCCTCGACGGCGAGCAACTATATATATATATATAGCAGTTGAACACACAAGGAAAAGCTGTCCACAACCCAAGCGCGCCAACGGGAGCGAGTAGAGCGCGCCGCGGCGCCTAACGGTTGAACTGTTTGTATAAATTAAGCACGACTGATTAATCTATGAATGAAATCTATGCTTAATTACTGAATTTTAGTTGCAAAATTTAGATAGTGCTAGTGATTTTTAGCTGCATATTTTGACAAATCGCAGTGTTACAAGGATTGACAAATGGCAATGTTACTAGATAACAAATGTCAATCTTTCCAGTTTGACAAATGACAATATACCCAATATGACAGATGCAAATCTTACCAAATTGCATGTACTTGGTTGCACACGGGTCATCCGAAAAAAACCGTTTGCGTTGAAGGGAGGTAGAAATCCTGCTTGCTAGATTTTCTCTTGGCTTAGCGTCGAAGTCTCGCTTTGCATACCTTATTCAATCTGAACCGTTTGCGTTGAAGAGATGCACAAATCCTGCGCACCGAATTTCCCTTGGCTTACTACGGAAGACCATAGCTCTCACTTTGCATACAAGTGTTCTATCTAAAAAGTTTTCACTAAAGAGCTGCACAAATCATGCTCGACACATTTTCCCTTGGCTTACTGGGAAGCTGTCAGTGTACATACAGGTGTTCTATCTAAAACGTTTGCGATGTTAGAGTGGCAGCTAGTTGTTTCAAAATGCCTTTGTTGGCTGTCATTCGAGTGCACCTTCTCTCAAAATGGACATGAAAATTACCACAGCATGTCGGGTGCCATTCCATGATAGCATGCCAAGCTTCCTGAATTTCAGACGAGTTTTGGATTTACTAGAATTTAAAAACAAAGCATCTCAACATTTTGCCGGCAGTCAATAGTGCCCTCGTGTTTGAAATTCATTCCCATTTCTTGCATGGGACCTAAGCATGCACCCAAGGACATAGATTTGATTTTTCAACCAATTTATATGCACTGGAGCATGTGCATGTAGTTCAAATTTGAATTATGCACATAAAATGCCTAGAAAACCCAGTTAATATATAAAAATGTCCAAACGAACCCTGAAAAATTCCAAAATTTAACACAACACTCCTGTTGTTCTATGTTGACACTAGAATTTTTTTGAAAGCAATAACAGGCAACGAGTATCGTTTCGTCCCCAAAGGTGGCATGTTCCCTACCGGAACCATCAAGCTTGTTGTGAGAAGCTTATACCCAAACCAAATGGGACAAAAAAATTTATCACGGCATGTCGGGTGCCATTCCATGATAGCATGCCAGGTTTCATGAATTTCAGACGATTTTTGAATTTACTAGAATTTAAAAACCAGGTATCTCAATGTTTGCGGCTGAGTGACGGTGGCAGGGTCTTTGACATTCATTCCCATTTCTTGGATGGGACCTCAGCATGCAACCAAGGACACATAATTGAATTTTCAACTAATTTATATGCATTAGAGCATGTGCATGTAGTTCAAATTTGAATTATGCACATAAATGCATTGAAAACTCAATTAATGCATAAGAAATGTGCTAACGAACCCGAAAATTTCCAAAATTTAACACAACACTCATGTTGTTCTATGTTGACACTAGAGAAAAAATTGAAATCAAGAAGAGGCAACGGCTATCATTTCGTCCAGAAAGGAGAAACGTTCCCTACCGAAACCATCAGGCTTGTTGTGAGAAGCTCTGGTTTTGTGAGAAGCTTATACCCAAACCTGCCCCAAATGGGACAAAATATTTACCACGACATGTCGGGTGTCATTCCATGATAGCATGCCAGGTTTCATGAATTTCAGACGAGTTTTGGATTTACTAGAATTTAAAAACTAGGTATCTCAATGTTTGCGGCCGAGTGACGATGGCATGGTGTTTGACATTCATTCATATTTCTTGCATGGGACGTAAGCATGCAACCAAGGACACAGATTTGAATTTTCAACCAATTTATATGCATTAGAGCATGTGCATGTAGTTCAAATTTGAATTATGCACATAAATGCATTGAAAGGTCAATTAATGCATAAAAATGTCCAAATGAACCCCGATAAATTCCAAAATTTAACAAAACACTCATGTTGTTCTATGTTGTCACTAGAAAAGGAACTAAAATCAAGAAGAGGCAACAGATATCATTTCGTCCAGAAAGGTGAAACATTCCCTACCGTAACCATGAGGCTTGTTGTGAGAAGCTTAAATACGCCAACCTGCCCCAAATGGGACAATATTTTTACCACTGCATGTTGATGTCGTTCCATGCTAGCATGTCAAGGTTCATAAATTTCAGACGCGTTTTGATTTACTAGAATTTAAAAACCAAGTATCTCAATGTTAGCGGCCAAGCAACAGTGGCAAGGTGTTTGACATTCATTCTCATTTCTTGCATGGGACTTAAGCATGTAACCAAGGACACACATTCCAATTCTGAACCACTTTATATGCATTGGAGCATGTGCATATAGTTCAAATTTGAATTATGCACACGAATGCATAGAAAACCCAGTTAACGTATAAAATGTCCAAGCGAACCCCGAAAACTCCCAAAAAATGACACAACACTCGTGTTGTTCTATGTTGACACGAGAAAATTTTAGAAAGTAAGAAGAGGCAACATATATCGTTTGTCCCCCAAGGTGGCACGTTCCCTACCGAAACCATCTGGCTTGTTGTGAGAGAAGCTTCTGTTTGCGAGAAGCTTATACCTAAACCTGCCCCAAATGGGTAAATATTTTTACCACGGCATGTCAATGCCGTTCCATGATATCATGTCAAGTTTCATGAATTTCAGCCGAGTTTTTGATTTACTAGAATTTTAAAACCATGTATCTCAATGTTAGCGGCTGAGCGACAATGTCAAGGTGTTTGACATTCATTCTCATTTCTTGCATGTGACCTAAGCTTGCAACCAAGGACAAACATTTGATTTTGCAACCCGTTTTTATGGACTGGAGCATGTGCTTTGAATTTGAATTGTGCACCTAAAATTGCTAGAAAACCAATTTAATGTATAAAATTTCCAAACGAACCCGTAATAATTCCAATTTTTTTACAACACACATATAGTTGCATGTTCACTGCAGATAAAAGGTCTAGCAATTCAAACACTGTCCATTGCCACTGCGACCCCATTATGAAATTCAAATCAAAATGAAAAACCAAGTAGACCCCACACAGTTTATTATCACCAACCATGTGAGATGCAGTACAAAATATCCTGGAGCACCATCGGTGTATAGTACGCCTATGGCTTACGCGAGAAGGTGTGTCGGCTATAGTCCACAGCCGGCGTGTCAAGCACACTAGCTCGCTCCCCAAATACTCCCGCCTCTGCATCCCTCTCAAAAATATCTGCTCGCCCTTGATCCAAGTTTTCAGTAGCCCCTGCCTTGTTACTCCCGCCTAGTAAATTTTCAATTGCCGCGGTATTTCCTCAAACACCACCTTGACCCCCCCCTCCACACACATCTCACACTCCACAAAACCTGCGGTCACCGACAGACACCACCCCCGTAACCATTGGTAGGTCACCGCCATCACCGCCGCCTCCATCCTCAACCTCTGCTTGTGTGCTGGGGAGCTCAAGGGGCCAATGGCCCAAGAGAGGTTTATCGCGGCCTCTTCGTCCGATGCCGGGCTCTTTATCGACCCGCCCTCGCCTGTCCCCCGATCCGCCCGCCGCCGCGCCCCTACGCCGGTTCGAGGACTTCCCCGTCCTCCCTCGGACCCGGCAGCCGACAAGGTCCTACCTCGGGGTCCGGCAATGGTGGTGGGGGCCGTGGGTCGCCGAGATTACAGATCGGGATAACCCCACCCGCCGGTGGCTCGGTAGCTTCCACACGGCCGAGCTCACGACCATGGAGTACGACCGCTGGCAGGTCCTCTACCACGGCGCAGCGGCTAGGCTCAATTTCCCCTTCGTCACACGTCCGGTCCACCTCATTCCGCCGGAGCCAGGGGTGCTGAGCTCGGCTATGGCGTGAGAGGACCGCGAGGCAAGGGAGCGCCTCGAGGCCGAGGCCACCGACGAGGCCTACATGCAAGAGCTCTGCCGGTAACACTTGGAGCTCGTGGAGGCGAAGCGGGTGATCTTTGTCGGCGCAGAGGGCGGCGAGGTTATCGCGCTCTCCTCTAATGACGAGGTCGAAGGCAGCGAGGATGGCGGCACGGAGGGCATCTAGGTGGGCGGCGAGGACGAGGAGATTGACGTCGACGAGTGGAGGAGTGCCTTCCCCAACGACCCCGATGTCGGCACCGGCCCGGATCCGGCTCGTGGCACACTGTACTTGACGAGGAAGGATTGGCTCGACCTCTACTTTGACCGAAAGTAGTTTAGCTTAGTTTAAATTTATGTTCTATGTTCGGTTATGCAAAACTATCTATATTTATGTTTGAATGCATGCTACTTTTGGTTGAACCTGCTTTGGACTTGATCAAATTGAAGTTTACAACATTAAGTTTAGGCGATCAACTAGAAACGGCCAAAAATTGCTAGAGTATATATATTTATATCCACAAATTGTTTTAGTCCTTTAACTTTCAAAGGATCGGCTAGAGATGGCCTTATGCCTTGTTTATTTCAGTTCTTCACAATGTGATGCTCTATATGTGCAACTATTTGTCGTGCAATTCAATTTCATCAATAACAGTTTCAACAATACCACTATGAATTACAATATTTGGTTGTTGTTAAGGATATTGTAGTTAACATGCCTTTTCATTTTTTTTACAATAAATTAGTGTACTTAAGACCTGCACAATACCAGTTTGAATGACCATTTGCTTGTCTATAAATGTTATGCCTGATGCACTTAACACACCTTTACACTTCCTGTTTTGCTTAACTAGTGTGCTTAAGCCTGCACACTGAAGCTATCATTTGTAGATTATGCTGTCTACCATGGATATATTTGGTCGATGTTTAGCCTGTTGTGCTTAACATGCCTTTATATGTACTCATACAGGACAATATTGAGAACAATGCTATTTTTTCCATCGAGGTTAGTTTCATCGCATTGCCTATATGTACTCACTGTTCAGGATCTCGGTAGCTGGTACCATATAGCCTGGGGGCTCATAAGGGATTAATTGTCGAATCAGACATTTCACTGAATATATCTGTAACCATTTATCAGTAGGTTAACTAGGGACACATTTAATATATCTGAGGCTACATAGCAACATGCATTGTACTGAATGACTAAATATGCAATCCCAGGCTACATAGCAACAAGGAAGAGTGTTACCTTAATGTTTTTGTTACCTTATGTTCTGATGATGTCTAGATATACGTGTATAAAATATTATATAATGGGATGGAGGGTGTTGTACTACATCATTTTGCAATTGTTGTTTGGCTTCTAATATTAACTTTGTGCTTTTAGGTACACGTGTCATTGCCAAAGATCCACACTTCGACCCTTTCTGCGTATGGGGCAATGAGATATTCATGAACTAGCATCAAGTGAGGAAACTGATAAAGATTGTTATTAAAATGGGTCAAAAGTTGTCAATAAAACTATATGTTTACACTTTATGCAAGACAATAGTGAACTGCAGGATGGTAAGTAAGAACCCTGTAGCCTTCTTTTTACTGCCCGTAATGAGTTGTGTTAGATGACAATGTCTGAATCATTTTTCCTTTGCGGTGGATCCTGAAGCAGTTCGCTCAAGATTACCTCTCAAACTACATGATTGGCGGCCGGCCATCACAAGTGGTTGGACTAGAGTCGTGCGTGCCTTTTGCATCCAGGAGAGCACAATAGGGCCATTCCGCTTCACCTTGTTCAGCAACTAGAATGTCTGTCGCGTCTTTCTTTACCATCTGTAATAGTACAAGTATAGAACCCTGGTTCATCATTCTTTATTTGGTGCTTATGTAATTCTTAAACATATGTACCTGTGAATTGAATAATGCATTGGTTGTTTGAACCTGATGGATATGAATAAAGCTATAGCCTACTTTCAAGTTTAAATTAGATACAATTTTAAATAGCAGTCATTAAATTAGGGCGAAATTACGGTGTGCAGGTCATTACGGTTCACACGGTTAATAAAGCACAACATGTGCGATATACATCATGATCCGACATGGTTTGCAGAGTGGAAACATGTGTAACAATGCACATAGTTGTTGTTTGCAAAGCGTGTGTGATGTCAGACACTATCACATACGGTGCGGGAGAACTAAATGTGTGTGAATGTCTACCTATCGTACACGGTTTATAATCATGAACTGTTTGTGATGTTCCAGGCATCGTAAACGTAGAGCCAGTTTGGTACATGCCTAGAAAACTCCCGTGCCTGGAATCTGCCTAGTTTTAGGTAAAACCAAAAAACTCCGATTGCGATGGCAATGCGAGCACAAACGAGTAGCAAGGAAGAAGTGTTCTGGATATGCGAGACATTGGAAACGGTTATATAGGGGAAACTTTATGCATCAAGGCTCCCTTTCCCCGACGGTTTCTAGGTCATGTGGGAAGGACCCCCCTATCGCCCACACTCACTTGGCGACAGTTCCAAGTGTCATCGCGGAAAGGGGTTAAAAACCGTTTGTATAGCACCGACGCATACCAGTGTATATGCGGTATTTCCATGCCATTCTAAGCAACTTTGCACGTGCCATCTCTAATTTTCAAAATAAATTTCTCTTTTGTGTGCTCTACCGCTTGCGAGGCGGTGAGGGGTAGCTAATATTTTCCATGATAGATGTGTTATTCTCACAATGAATGTTTATACACTTGTCATTGCACGAGAGTACGAAAAAGGTATTAGGGATGCCCAGTCCGGAAATGAAAAATGAATTTATTTTATGTTGTCAAATAATTAATTCCTTGGAAAGTGTTGGTATGGAGGGCAACCGTGGATTCGGCTAGCCATGGAAAGTGAAAGTAATGGTGGAAAAAGGTATAAACTTATTTTCTGTTTGGGATACACCTATGATGTATCTAGCATGGAAAGTGTTGGGAGCTCTAAGTCATTTTCATTGGAGGGAAAAGTATGCCTCTCAAAAATGTTTTTATCTCTCAATTTAAGCTTTGAGCTCTGGCACCTCTACAAATCCCTACTTCCCTCCGCGAAGGGCCTTTCTTTTACTTATGCAAATTTTCTTTTGAATTTGAGTCTCCATCATCTCTTATAAAGCACCAACTAAGAGGCACTATGATCGTATTTGAGCATTGGGTGTAGCTAATATTCGAGTGTGTTTCACGAATGGATCAGTGACTGAGCATAATGGGCTAGGGATAACTTTCTTTAGTGCTGATATTTTGAAAGACATGATTGCTTGTTGGTATGCTTGAGTATTAAAGTGTACTGTGAAAAACATGGCTGCTTGTTGGTATACTTGAGTATTAAAGTCTTCATGTCAAAACTAGACTATTGCTTTGAATCATATAAAAGTCTATATGTCCATGTTACAAAGAAAAGAAATGTGATGAACATGTTAGGCAGCATTCCACATAAAAAATTCTGTTTTTATCATTAACCTACTCGAGCACGAGCAGGAATTAAGTTTGGGCATGCTGATACGTCTTCAACATATCTATAATTTTTGATTGTTACATGCTGTTATATTATCATTCTTGGATGTTTTACAAACATTTTATAGTCATTTTATATCATTTTTTGGTACTAACGTATTGACATAGTGCCCAGTGCCATTTGTTGTTTTCTGCATGTTTTTTTACATCACATGAAATCAATACCAAATGGAGTCCAAACACAGTGAAACTTTTTGAGGATTTTTTTGGGCCAGGAAAGCACCTGGGGGTGCCCCGAGCGGGGCAGCACCCAACAAGGCGCGCCTGGGGGCCCAGGCGCGCCCAGGTGGATTGTGCCCACCTCGAGTGCCCTCTGAACCGCCTCTTTTCTCTATAAATACCCCCAATATTCCAAAAACCCTAGGGGAGTCAGGGAAAATCAATTCCAGCCGCCGCAGAGTCCAGAAACACAAGATCCAATCTAGACACCATCTCGGAGGGGTGCATCATGTCCATTGATGCCTCTCCGATGATGCGTGAGTAGTTCTTTGTAGACCTACGGGTCCGTAGTTATTACCTAGAAGGCTTCCTCTCTCTCTCTTGATTATCAATACAATGGTCTCTTGGGGATCCATATGATGTAAGTCTTTTTGCGGTGTGTTTGTTGGGATCCGATGAACTTTGAGTTTATGATCAGATCTATGTTTTTAGCCATGAAAGTTATTTGAGTCTTCTTATAGCCTCATATTTCTTTTCCGATATTTGGGTTTTGTTTGGCCAACTTGATCTATTTATCTTGCAATGGGAAGAGGGTCTTTGTGATGGGTTCAATCTTATGGTGCTTGATCCTAGTGACAGAAAGGGAAACGATATGTATGTATCATTGCTATTAAGGATAATAAGATGGGGTATATTTCTACATAAATATATCTTGTCTACATCATGTCATCGTTCTTATTGCATTACTCCGTTTCTCCATGAACTTAATACACTAGATGCATGCTGGATAGCGGTCGATGTGTGGAGTAATAGTAGTAGATGCAGGCAGGAGTTGCTCTACTAATCTTGTACGTGATGCCTATATAATGACCATTGCGTGGATATCGTCATGATTATTTTAAGTTCTATCAATTTCCCAACAGTAATTGTTTTCCCACCATTTGCTATTTTTCTCGAGAGAAGCCACTAGTGAAACCTACGGCCCCCGGGTCTCTTTTCATCATATTTTCCTTTGCGATCTATTTTCCTTTGCATTTATTTTCAGATCTATTAAACCAAAAATACAAAAATACCTTGCTGCAATTTATTTATTCCACGATCTATTTATCCTATCTACCGCTTTTACCTTACGTTATTTGCCTATCTTGAGGCACCATACCCGAAAGGGATTGACAACCCCTTTAACACGTTGGGTTGCGAGTATTTGTTATTTGTGTGCAGATGCTGTTTACGTGGGGTGAGGAGGTTCTCCTACTGGTTCGATAACCTTGTTCTCATAATTGAGGGAAATACCTATCATCGCTATTCTGCATCATCCCTTCCTTTTTAGGGAAATACCGACGTAGTTCTAGCGGACACCAGGGTTGGAGAGGAATAAGAAATAAGCAATGCCACATGATTATACTTGAACGACTCAAATAAACAATAAGTTGTCTCGTTTTCCCTTCCGTCTTGGTCACAGAGTAAGATACTCCCTCCATTTTTATTTACTCTGCATATTAGGTTTGACTGAAGTCAAACTTCATAAAATTTGACCAAATTAATAGAAAAAAATATGAACATTTACAATAGCAAATCTATATGATGTGAAAGTATATTCAATAATCTTATATTTACTAATTGGAGGCACCATACGAGGAACCACGTTAATCCTAGAGAAACAATAATAATAACCGTAGGATTGTTTATTTTACGGCTAGGATTAAAAAAAATCTAAACGTTACACATAACAGTCCTATTAGGTTACGCTAAAGATATGTGTCCATGTGGAAGTCAAAAGAAAAATGAAACGCGTCCTTGACACGTTACGGCCAGCCACCAAGGATAATTAATAAAAAAGGACCCCCATGCCAACACGTTTCATGAATAGATCGCATTGGCCCCATGCATCAATTTTTAAAGTTTTCCTGATATACTACTTAGTAAGAAGATTTACTAGCGATCCATAATATGTACAAGCGATACCTGATGCATGCGTCTGTGTATGTACAGGAGAAACAAAACCCGTGCGTCAAAACACATGATGTATGTGTACAAGTGATATGTGTTACATAAGATTTTTTTCTGCAAATAATAGAATTAATTCAGACTACCCCGTATTTTTTAATATGGACCAAAAAAACAAAGAGTTTTGAGATATACCCTCAAGAAAAAAAGATAATTATTTCCTTCTTTATGATATAAGATAGTGCATGATTTTGTCAACTATTTTCTGTTGTCTTAACCCCTACTGCATTAGAATATTTTTAATTGTTATTTCTCAGGGACTGAGCAAGTGTTATTTCTAAGTCGACCAAGTTGCAACATAAAAAAGAGAGTAAATTATAGTGAGCAGTTTTAGGTATGGAAATGTGTGACATCCATTTGCAAGTCTTGAAGACTAAAATCGACCTAATTTCAAAGTTCTGTAACCATCTAATTCTTCGTCAATAAAGATCAACCTTTCTCATCATTTACTAACAGATACTAATTTATATATCGACTAAGGAATGTACACTCGCCACCATCTATAACACTTCATGCCCATGGACAAGGGTACCGACTTAAACTATACTAAAAGGGCATAACTATAACTTTTGCTCACCACTCAACAAAAACTAATCCAATTATCTCAAATTCATGAAGTAATCGAGACTAAATTTACATTTGCAAAAAATGTGTCTTTTACCAAAATATTAATCAATTTTTATCTTTCTATTTCAATCATGTAACATCTTTGCTGATAATTTTTCCAAATTAGATTGTTTTTGATATTTTTCAAATTAATGCCATATCTTAGGCCTTAATTTCCCATTTTTGTACTGGACATACATTAAATTTATACATTGCCACTAATTATAGTTGTGCCCGTGATTTCAGAAGATACACTTACAATTAGAAACTATGAATGCTATTCTATGTTTATGATTTTTTTTCAAAAGTATATTAAACACCAAGTTTTTGGACTCAAATCGCTAGCCCATGCAGCAGCACGGGTTGATGACTAGTGAATCTAATGGTATTGATTTGTTATTGTATATGTTATTATTTCTGTCTATAAACTTTGTCAAAGTTTACAAAGTTTGACTTTGAGCAAAGCTAAAATGCGGAGTAAATAAAAATAGAGGGAGTACACATGGACTAGTATAGTTACTACTGCCGGAACATGGTAAGTTGGACCCCTAAATGCGGGCATGGACCGGGCACACCTCAATTATTCCTTCAAACAGTCGGACACCTACATTAGTACACCATCCGGCTACTTAATCAAGTGTTATGCTTCACTAGTTGAAAAGGAAAAGGGTGGTACCGTACCCAAAACCACCACACTTGGGGCTAAGGTAACAACTTGGTACTATACAACATTTGAACCAGGGCACAAAAACCACCTGGTATGCGCCTAATGCGCAACGTGGAGCACTGACGCTCGAATTTGGACGGGAAAACAGGGAAACCGACATGTGGGGCACACCCGTCGGGACAACATGGCGCAGACTAGTCTAATGGAGGAGCTGGCCCACGACCTCCTCGCCACCGGCAACCATTCATGTTGGTCGTGGGGGCCAGCAACGTGGCGCAGCTCCCGCACCACCTTTGGACACAGCAACCGCGGTGATCGACACCTCATCATCGCTGGACACGGTCGGCTTCAGGGTGCTGAGGGTGGCGTTAGCGTTGTGGCATGGCCAGCAAATCAACACCCGGCCCGTCGAGGATGCACAGGGTGCCGAAGTGCGCGCGCGCCACGACACGTCCGCGGATTGTTGTAGAGCGGCCAACTGCATCCTCAAGACATGAAACCATGCCGGGTCGTCTTGCTTTTTCAATGACATGTGGGGATTGCATGTGAGAAAAGGGCATCTCCAACATTGCCACGACCGCAGCTGACTACCCTGGCACACCAAAAACCCTCGTCCCTCGCGCCATCGCACGGTGCGTTCCCAGCCGGCGCCAGCTGCCCGCATTCATGTCGTCCGTCTGTATGCTGTCATTAAGAGGCTCGGTGCCCGAGGAACCAACTCTGGTGACTTAATGACGCACCCGAATGCTTGGCCTCACCGAAATGTGCTACTTAAAGCGGCAACGCCCAGCTAAACTCCACACCATAGCGCATCGTCCTGCTACCTGGCACCACATCCGCCATGACCGCGAGCGTGAACGCTCTGCAGGAGAGCTTGTCTTCGGGGATGAAGCTCAAGGTCACCACCCTCGCTAAATCGCCACTTGCAGACGCGACCGCACAAGCCGTGGCCACACTGGCGGCCGGCGATGAGAGCACCGTCATCCACACGTCCTACTTGGCGCCGTCCAATGTTCAGTGGCGCATGTGGCAGGTGAAGCGATGGACCGTCCACATCCATCATCATCGACCTCATGTCCACCGGCACCTCCGAGGTCGGGGACTCCTCCCAGGATGAGTAGGGCATGGGAGGCGGCATGGCATGGTATGCCAACTGGTCGGTCCGTCTCCCGTGTTCTACTCTTCCTCGCCGGAGACCACACCTTCACTTCACGGGTCTTAAACCCCGCCCCCGTACATGGAGATCGCAGATGGAGGACGTCGGTCGCCGCCATAGAATAGGTTTAGGGTCGGGTTTCTTTTATTTTTATGTCCTATACAAGTTTGAAATGTGATAAAAATATGTCGTGTTTGCATGAATCTTGTCCGGTGTATATGAACTTTCACAATAATAGTAAGATATATTGTAGGAGTATGAAAATATATGGAATGATGATTCGTTTTTGGGTGTATAAACTTAGAAGGTTTGACCCGAGACAAAGCTAACATGCAAAGTAAATAAACACATAGGGTCTACATGCACAATTTATCTTAGGCACTCCAATAGTACGTCCACTACACATTCACGCATTTCACATCTTTCTACATCTACGGGAACCTACGAAAGGGTTAACGTAAATTGCCTCTCTCTCTCCCCTGATTTTCATGGTGGTGGGCCCCTCCCTCCCCCAATCTCCAATCAACATCTCACACGTTTCACATTACGTTAATTACGTAACCATGATTATGTAGGCATAGCACTACTCGTTCTAAAAAAACCAACTAAGCCAGCCTCCCAGCATATCGCTTGGGAAAAGACCCGGCCGTGCCGTTTTAGTCGGGATTACCGGACTACTAGTAGTAATATCGATGGATCGCGCGAAGCACAAAGTTTTTTTTTGAGGGGGTGAAGCACCAAGTTTAAAAGGAAAAAAGGCGGTACACTCACTGCACGCTTGTCACGGTCGCATTGCACCCCTCACACAGTCGGTCATGCACACGGCTCACGCAAATGGAATGCGCTTTAGCTTGCCTCTTCATTGACACATGGGACTGCACTTGGAGAAATCGACCATACGCCAAACTCCCCCGCCCACTGCACGAACCCCCCCTCCCCAAATCCCAAATTCAACCACCCATCGGCCAACTAGTCAATAATATTCCCCAAAACCCCCTCCCCCGGCCCCATCCACTCCATTCGCTCTGCCAAAGCCACCCTCGTCGTCCTGCCAATACGTTGGTGTTGTGGCTCATCGAGGGGACGCATGGCGATCCTCTCGCTCCCACAGTACGCTCTTGTAAACTGCCATCCTCTAGCCGTGCTGCCACCACTGGCGACGTTCTTGTGGAAACACACGGCGGTCAGCTTCTCCCACGGTACATGCATTCTAGACTGAGGCCCCGTGCATGTCGGAGTAGCGCTGAATGTTAGCTGATAGACGTTGTTAATCTCACTGTTTGCTGAAGTAGTTTACAGTCAATATGCTCTGCTTAAGAAGCTTCCTTGCCCTGTTCTGCAGTCAATCTGCTTAGCTGAGATGGCATGCCACGTCTGATTAGTTGCTAAAGTATCCTGCCATATATTTATTATGACATGGACTGCCATGGTCTAGTAGCCAATCTGTTAGGTGAAATATCTCTACACCATTTTATACTCAATCTTTGTTGTTGAGATGGCCTTCGATGGCTGTGTGCTCGGCCTCATTGACTGCTGAAACAGCCTACCATAATTTAGCACTCAAATCTGTTTGCTGAATTAGCTTAACATGTATTTCGTTACTTAGATCAGCTTGTCCAAATATCTTGCCATAGCTTTAGACATTGACCTAGGTACTTTTTTCTTGACTTCATAAAAAAGCATATATGTTTTTCCTGTAATATCTAGTAGAGGAACTAATTTGTATGTCTAATAGATGGACATGACTTGGATAACTTCTGCTCGAAGATTCTCCTGCATATGTCGAGGGGGTTGAAAACTCCATGAACTTTATCAGAGCTGAGTAGGTGGTCCAAAATCAGATGTGCTCTGCCCGTGTAGCAGTTGTATGAATTCAGTTACAAGACCACAATCAATTGTGCAAAATCATCTACAATTGTATGGGATGTCGGTCACATATACTAGGTGGGTTCATCATGGTGAAGCTGTGAGCATCAATGTTACTGACTATGTGGAAGCAGCAGATCACCATCTTGATCTGCCTGAAGCTCGGGTGGAAGAGGAGGAGGAGGTGGTGGTGGTGGAGCCAGTGAGTTTGACCAACATTGAAAAAATTCTACGAAATGCTCATGCATTTCGTGAACTTTCACCTGCAGAAGAAAAGTGGTGGGCATGCATGTTGGAACAATGCAACATGTCTGTCACCCCAGGAAATAAGATGTCAGTATTCTCACCTATGGTCACCTTTCTTCAGGTGAAGACATTTGAGCGGATGACCAACAAATCATTTCATGCGATGTTGGCTACTTTCTGCAAATCTTTCCCAGATGCGTCTGAGCTGCCACACACCTACAGTAAAATAAAGAATTTCCTTCGCGCAGTTGGAATTGGATATGATATGATCCATGTTTGTAAGAATAATTGTGTTATGTTCCAGAAGGATTATGCCAACTTAAGTGAATGCCCAAAATGCAAGTCATCAAGATGGAAAGATGGCGATGTTGTGAAGAGGATTCCTCATAATGCTCTAAGACATTTTCCAATTATACTAAGATTGCAGAGGTTGTTTCATGATGCTAAAACAAGAGAGGATGTACTATGGCATTCTAGGAACCAGGAGTACAGAGATCAGAATGTAATGAGCCATCCATCTCATGGTAGTGACTGGAAAAGCTTCAATCAGAAACACAAAAAGTTTGCTGCTGACTCGAGAAACATTAGACTTGGCTTAGCTTTAGATGGATTTAATCCATTTGGCCACCAGAGCACCACATATAGCATGTGGCCAGTGCTTGTTATCCCTTACAACATGCCTCCAAATGTCTGCACCAAACAATCAAACTACATGATGGCCTTGCTCATCCCAGGTCCAAAAAGTCCTGGATAGGATTTTGATTTATTCATGGAGCCTCTTATGGAGGAACTTCAACAACTATGGAGGGGTGTTCTCACTCGAGACCTATGTCGTGGTTCTAAGTCTGACAGTAGAATAGGGGGGTAGGAATGGAGAGGCAAGATCCTAGCTATGGAGTAGTTGTATACGCAAGATGTTTACGAGTTCAGGCCCTTCTCGGAGGAAGTAGCAGCCCTACGTCTCGGAGCTCGGAGGCGGTCGACTGTATTATGTGCGTATGGGTTACAGGGGTGTGAACCCTTTACACTGAGGAGGGGGTGGCTTATATAGAGTCCGCCAGACCCCTCCGGCCCTCAGTTATGCAGGGTTTAAAGTACATTAAGGCCGGGCGTTACTGGTAATGCCACAAATAAAGTGCTATGATGACCATAAAAGCTACTTAATGGCAGACCGTTAGCGTGCAGAGTGACTTTAGGTCTCCTAGCGGTCGAGTGGTTGGCTTCATGGTCGAGTGTCCTCGAGTCCGTCGAGTGGAACCCTTCCAGGTCGACTGAAAGGTGGTTTCTTCTAGAGATGTCCTTGGGGAGGGTATCTTGGACTGGTCCATGACCCTACCCTAGGTACATGGCTTCATCATTAGCCCCAGAATGGATCGAGGTTTGAGTGGGGAAGGAGTTGAACATACTTCCGACCCATTTTCGTGCTATGAGTATGTCTTGTTCTGGATCAATGAACTTAGGTGACGGCATCAACTTCTTTTTCAGTCGCCTTGATCCATTCTTTGTATCCGTCGAGTGAATTTCTTTACTTGGAGAACTCCGAATGACAGGGCGGAGGAAATCTTCTGTCTGAAGATTTGCTCTGCAGTCCGCGGATTTAGCGGGATTCGAATTTCGGGAAGCGCGCGGGGTGGAGGAAGCCGCAGTAATCGGAGGGATAAGGTAGGAACGCCTCGATCTCTGTGCCACCTTTTTTGCCACGTATCGCGCGCGCGACTGTTGCGGGATTTGACAGGATCGCCCGGGCCTACAAGTCAGTCACTCGGAAATAACCTCATATAAGGCCCCGGACGGGGTTTTTTGAACAGTGCGCTCTCATTTCCTCCTCTCTTCCTCATATTTGTCTGCCGCATTCGCTTCCGTCTCAGTACCGCTACTCTGTGCGCGTCTCGCCGGTGACGATGGTGAAGGAGAAGACGGCAGCCCTGGAGCGGGCGAAGAAGGCGACGGCGAAGGCGAAGGCGAAGGGCAACCAGTCGGGGCGGATCTTCATCGAGTGTCGGCCTGTCGCAGGGCTGGATCCAGGGCGACTAGATCCGCTCGATGATTCGTCAAGCAGATCTTGACGACCTGGCCAATGGAGGAATGATCCCCCATGGATCGGCGCGGCTCCCAAGGAAGGAGTCTGAACCGCAGCCTAAGGAGGGTGAGGTCGTTCTCTTGGCCACTCATGTAGATCGTGGGTTTTCTTTGCCGCCTCATCCTTTCTTTCGGGGATTTCTGAATTTCTTTGGGGCGCAACTCCACCACTTCACACCCAACACCATCGTGTACCTCGCTGCTTTCGTATCTTTGTGCGAGAATTTCTTGGGTTGTCGGCCTCATTGGGGTCTTTTCAAGCACATTTTCACCTGTCGCTCCCAGACGGTGAAAAAGGCCAATCCGAGTGACGAGAGAACACAAGTGATTCAGATGTGTGGGGGTCTTGGGGTTCAAATGAGGGGGGAAAGTGCTTTTCCGACCATGGTCCTTCCCGACTCGGTCCGTGGATGGCAGTCGACCTGGTTTTACTGCAAAGACCAGCCGACGCCAGGGCAGTCGACCGGACTCCCTCCTTTTTCTATGGACCGAGTGAGGAAGCCTTCCTCTTTGAAGGTGATCCTGGAGGAGAAGGCGCGGGTTAAGGTGCTTGTCGAGCGTGCAGTCCAGCTTATCCGTGACGGGGTGACCGGCATGGATCTCTTGGAGATCTTCCTCTGACGACGCATCCAGCCGCTTCAATATCGAGACCATCCGATGTGGATGTATTCTGGCACTGAGGACACCACTCGGATCCACCCGGAGGAGGTCGAGGAGGCCACGCTGGAGAGGTGGCTGACGGCCATCACAGGGAACAGAGACAACCCCCAAGGAGCCAGGAGGATTCCTCCACTCGACCAATCATACGAAGTAGACAATGTCTCATTCTGCATCTCCAATTGTGATCCTGTTTTCTTCACTTTGCTTGCTTAAAATCAGTCGACTGACTTCTGTCTTGTTTGTTGTCTTCTAGGCCACTAATGAGATGTACTCGATGCCCAACGGGGCGCAAGAACAGGTCGAGGAGGATGAGGCAAGCGGAGGTGAAAGTCAAGAAGAGTGGCAATCTGATGGTGAGGGGGATGAGGATGATGATGGCTCCGGTGAAGAGGAGGAGGAGGAAGAGGAGGAGGAAGTCGACCCTCCTCGCACGGAAAGGCGATCCAAGCTCACCCATGACCCCGCGGTCGAGCGTGGCAAAGCGACTGTGCCTGTTGGGCAGTCGACGAAACGCCCTCGGACGACCTCTCCAGCGCCGACTAAAAAAGTGCCGAAGCATCCCCGAGCGGCATCATCAAAGCCGTCGAAGGCCCTGCCCAAGATGAGAATGGCCATTCCCACCATTTCCGGGTAATAGCAGAACTTGCGTTTTCTCGTTTAGCATGGACAGACTCTTGGTCGACTCGTTGGCTAACCGACTGATTTCTGAAATCTGCAGTGCTGCTACCTCCGAGACCTCAGCCAGGAACGAAGACCAGGAGATGGAAGATGTTGCCACCTCCAACCTTGGTATGATCTCTGTAGTTTCGCTTTTGGTCGATTGGATCTTCATTTTTAACTTTGAATCTTTCCTGTAGCCCCACCTCATGTCATTGATCTCCCTGATGATGACGATGAGGCGCCGCTGAGGCCGAGGAGGAATAAAAAGGTGCCTGCTGGCATGACTGCTCAGGTTGCATCAGTGCCTGAGACACTCGTTCAGGAGGGTGGCAACATCACTCGGACTTCTGTGTCCTTCGCTGTGCCGCTGATGAGTGCTCGACCTTCATCGTTGACTGCTGACCCGCCTTCCCTTTTTGCCACACACCACGTCCCAGAGGACCAAGCAGGTGCTGCTACGGAGGCTATACGCCAGGCGGGGATCATGATGGAGCAGGTGAAGGCGATCTGGGACGCTAGCCAAGCGGCTTATGATGCAAGCTCAGCTCTTCAGAGCAACGTCCAAGTTAGTTGGTCACCGCTTGTTCTATTAGGATATGGTATCTGAAAAAGAGTTTTCAGATACCATATCCTAACAGAACAAGCGGTGACCAACTAACCTGGACGTTGCTCTGAGGACCATGGCCGGAAAAGCACTTTTCCCCCTCATTCGCACCCCTGTAACCCATATGCACATAATACAGTCGACCGCCTCCGGGCTCCGAGACGTATGGCTGTTACTTCCTCCGAGAAGGGCCTGAACTCGTAAACATCTTGTGTATACAACTACTCCATAGCTAGGATCTTGCCTCTCCATTCCTACCCCCCTATTCTACTGTCAGACTTAGAACCACGACAACCTATATAGCAGCCCACCAACTGATTTCTTTCTGCATGCTGTTATATGGTGCATCCATGATTATCCGGCTTTGGGCACTATGTCAGGGCGAACGACACATGGTTACAATGCATGTGTTCGTTGTGACAGGAATCCGCTGTCATACGCAATACTTAGCAAGATCTGTTACATTGGGCACCACCATTTCCTTGCCAAGGACCAGCGGTGTCCTACAAAATACCGAAGATATCTGTTCAATGCAAAGCATGAAAACTGTGATGCACCAAAGAGGCTCACCGCAGATGAGTTGCAAGTTGAATTAGAGAAGGTCAGGCATATTATACCAGGAAACCATTCTGATAATGGTAGCGGGAAATGGAAGCGTGGCAGGGAAGAAGAGATTATTGTTTACCCGCAGGTCCACTTTATGGGACTTGGAGTATTGGAAAGATTTGGATCTGTGGGATAATCTTGATGTGATGCACATCGAGGAAAATATATGTGACAGCATTATCAGCACACTTCTTAATATTGAAGGCAAGACGAAAGATACAATAAAATCTAGGATTGAGTTGACACACCTGGGTATCAGAAAGGATTTGCAGGTGGAAGATGAAAGTAAACCACGGGATATGGCACCAGCTGTGTACGTCTTGGACAAGGTAAAAAGTAAAGAATTATGCGAGGTCCTATCACGTGTGAGATTCCCACATAGATTTGCTTCCAACCCTAAAAGGAGACTCAGTGCAGATGGAAACAAGGTACAAGGGTTGAAAACTCATGACTGCCATGTCCTACTTCAAAGAGTATTACCTGTTATCCTTAGAGGATTGGGCTTCCCTGACTTATACAGAGCAGTTGCAGAGTTGGGACAATTCTTCAGGGAACTCTGCAGTAGAAATATCAGGATAGATGCTTTGGAGCACCTTAGAGACAAGATATGAACTATCCTATGCGACCTTGAGAAGATATACCCTCCAGCCTTCTTTGATGTGATGGTGCATTTGGTTGTTCATCTACCTGATGAGGCACTACTTAGAGGTCCATTATAGTATGGCTGGATGTACCCTATTGAAAGGCGGCTAGGCACTTTCAAGGGCTGTGTTAGGAATATGGCTAGACCCAAGGGTTCCATTGCATAGGCCTACATTGCTACAGAAGCATTGACATTCTGCTCAAAATACATTGAAACAGCTGATCAGCTTAGCAAAGAGGTGGGTGAAGACAATCTCGGGCTCAATGTTTTCGATTGCTCTGTTCGAGTTACATGGAAGAGTCGACAAGACGACAAACCTAAAGATTTGGACAAAATGGTTTGGTATGTGTTGAATAATTGTCCTGAGATTCTACCTTATATCGAGTAAGTGCTAAGTATTGCAGCTTATACAACATAATCTACTAAACTTGTAGCACATTCTTATATATTTAGATGTTTGACACGATCACTATGTTGTGCAACATCTACAAAAAGGAGTTACTACCGCAAAATCCAAGAAACATTGACAAACTGGTTATGGCAGGATTTGCAAAATGGTTAAAGAGCCATGTAAGCTTTTGAATTGCACTGTCAGTTTTTTTAATATATTGAGTACATAAGATGATCAGCTTGTCTATTTTCTAACCATAGGTTAAGAAGATGCGGGAGGATGGGCAGACAATTAATGATGCCCTTTACGCACTAGCAATGGGTCCTGATACTCGGGTAAGACATTATGAATCTTGCGTTGTTGGAGATGTGCGCTACAACACCTTTGCACGCGACGAAGGCAGGAAGCCACAAAACAGTGCCATCACGAGCACGAATAAGTATGGCAAAGAGACAACTGAAATGTATGCTAACATAATAGACATTGTTTAGTTGCAATATATCTCCAGTTTTGAGGTTCATTGGTGTGTGGTTTTGTTGTACTGTCATTGGTATAACCTGTTTTCCAGGATCGCAAAACCCAGGGCTGATGATTATTTCAAATCCATCAATGTCTAGGCGGCGTACCAGACCTATGAGCCTTTTATTTTGGCAAATCAAGCAACACAAATATTTTTCTTGGAAGACAAATTTGCACGTAGCGATGACTGGAGAGTATTGCAAAGGTTTGAGTAGAGGAATTTGTTAAATGAAGTTGCACCACAAGATGATGCTTACACTGCTCCTGATGTAGAAGATTCCACAGATGTTCCTAATATCTTTGAGAACCATCACGTCAATGACGCTGGCAAAAATATTGCTTGTCGGGCTGTGGACATACGAGAGGTGATCAATAAGACGCCAATGCTCGAGGACATTGAGGATGAAGAAGAAGATGATGCTGAGGGGAATTACGATTCAGACTGATACACATGGCGAATATGTTGGCACTGCTGCTGCAGATGATGATTAGATTGCTTTTGTCATATTTGCCTATCAGAAGATGTTTTTTATCTACTATGTAAAATTGTGTTTGCTATGACAACTGAAACCTGATGAACTTGTTGTTTAGTATTTTGTTGTGAGAACATCACTTATCATGTATGGTGATTTGTGTTTGGTGATTGTATGACGACTAAATCATGATGACAATGTTGTTTAGTTGTACTCATATTTGGCTGTGAAACTTGTATTTGATGACATAGTTTGCTGTTGGACTGCAATTTGCTCGACGTTTTCGAATGGGAACAAAGTTGACCCGACAGGGCCTCTGATAATTTATTTATTTATTAGCAAAAGGGCTTCTGCTATAAGTTTATTTATGAGCAAAAGGGTATACCCCCCGATTTCTATTAATAGAAATCATTACATGTTCACAACACTACGCCCAACCTGCTAAACAGGTTTCATTCATTACTAGTTTCAGCAAAGTGCTGATGTCATAGCCACTGAATACATAATGAGTGCTACATAAACTGCAAATAGAGAGACAATCATCCTACAGAGAACATCAATTTTGCCCATTATCTTCACAAGCTCTTTCGTCTCCTCATTGCTGTCAAGGCCGTTCAACATCTGTTGCTTGACCATGATCAGAGGAACTACATCTTTGACCTTCTGCTCTACATCTTCCTCTTCTGCCGTTCCTTCAGTTACTTGTCCAACACCCCAACCTGCTGGTACTGGGATTCCTCGGCTAACCAAATAATCAGCATAGTTGCATTCCCCCACATCAGCAACTTCCCATAAATACAAATCGCACGAATCTTCCCGTTTCTGCATGAATCAAATTGGAAGATCATCAACCAAACTATTAAAATATCAGCAACTGAAAGCAGCAGAACAACACTTAAACATATTATTACCCCATGATTCGGGCATTTGTAGAAGACTCACCCAAGGTTGAGGATTGTGGTTGAGACACGATGGATGACTCTGCATGATTTGCAGCAGTGGCACCACACCAACGGCAGTAGGTTGCAATGAGCAACCGGCTGCGGTGCGTGTGTCGGCGGGGGTGTGATGAGACCCATAGGTGATGGTACGGGTGGCGACTTGGGACATATCTGGTAGAGCAGGCAACGAGCAGCCAGCGGACATGGTTGCTGCGGCCAGAGCTTCTGATGCTAGGCAGAGTAAGTAGAGAAGAGGAGAAGCAAACGTTGGATATGTCAATTTCATAGTTTAGGTTTGGATTCGAACCAGCTATAGGAGGACGTCTCTCTTTTTTTTAAAACTCAGCAACGTCTCTTTACTGGTACACTACTTGTTCTATACACCTTCTCAAGTCTTTGATTTTCTTTCTTTGTTTTGCGAGGAAGGAAGGAGGACAACATTGAGAGTTCCTGGGACTCGAACCCGAGACCTCTCAGTTGAAAACCAAGGGTGCTAGTTGTCGGTGTCAAAACCGGCGGATCTCGGGTAGGGAGTCCCGATCTGTGCGCCTTAGGCCGATGGTAACAGGAAGCAAGGGACACAATGTTTACCCAGGTTCGGGCCCTCCCGATGGAGGTAAAACCCTACTTCTTGCTTGATTAATATTGAAGATATGAGTAGTACAAGAGTAGATCTACCACGAGATCGTAGAGGCTAAACCCTAGGAGCTAGCCTATGATGATTATGATTGTAGTGTGATCGGCCTTCTAAGGACCAACCTCTCCGGTTTACATAGACACCGGAGAGGGCTAGGGTTTACACGGAGTCGGTTACAAGGAAGGAAATATAATATCCGGATCGCCAAGCTTGCCTTGCACGCCAAGGAGAGTCCCATCCGGACACAGGACAGAGTCTTGAGTCTTGTATCTTCACACTTCAATAGTCCGGACGGTGTACACAGTCCGGCTGTCCGGATACCCCCTAATCCAGGACTCCCTCAGTAGCCCCTGAACCAGGCTTCAATGACGATGAGTCTGGCGCGCAGTCTTGTCTTCGGCATTGCAAGGCGGGTTCCATCCCCGAATACTCCAAAGTAATTATCGAACACTTAAACCGTGTCCGGATCTGCGAGATGATTCTCACATACCATCGTAGGGAACATAGCATAAATCTGATCTGCTGGCAATCTTCGTACATTGTGCCTTTGCATCGTGGCCCGGTCCAACACAAACCGGTGTTTCTCGCCCCACCTCGACTCGTGTCGCGAGGTGGCTTTATTGGCACGTCCTGCCGAAGCAGAGATCGTGTTCCTCTTACTACGGGATCTGCCATCAGTATGGGCGTGTGTAACCCACGACGACCGTTGGTATGACTCCGTGTGTTTTTAGGTAAGCCTCAAGCGATCACGTTGAGGACTCTTGATATTCACCCTCTTTCTAAAGGGGCCGAGGCCTATGCCTCTTTTCCACCTCCCTTGCGCCTTCTCGCACCTCGAGTTCTAACAACCGAGACCTAAGCTCCAACACCCCAGATCCTCCAATATGTCCGGATCCAACCCTCAAGGCCGGTGGGTGGCCTCCTCGATCCAAGAGGAGGACATTGTGAGGCTTAGGGAGGTCGGATATCTGACCGCCAACATCCAGCACCGGCTTCCTGCTCCAGGGCAGGTCATCCCTACACCAGAGCCTAATGAGAGTGTCGTGTTTGTTCCTCACTTCCTCCGCGGCTTGGGCCTCACCCTCGATCCCTTTGTGAGGGGGCTCATGTTCTATTATGGGTTGGATTTTCATGATCTAGCTTCGGACACTATCCTCCATATTTCGTCGTTCATCATTGTGTGCGAGGCTTTTCTCCACGTCACTCCACACTTCGGTTTATGGCTCAAGAACTTTCATGTGAAGCCGGAGATGATCGAGGGGCGACATGTGGAGTGCGGAGGTGCCATAATAAGCAGGAACACCGATGCCCCATGGCCAGAGGTTTTTCCCAAGAAGTATCCGATGTATGGCAACGGAGGTGGTTTTATGTTACAGCTCCCAGAGGCACAAAGTGGGTAGCCGCCCCCAAGTTCCGCTCGGGCCCTCCGTCACAACTAGCATCTTGGACCGACGTAGGACGGAATTGGGGGCCCGCTGGCGATGTACCAGTACTACAGAACCGCATCTGGGAGCTTCTTGAGAGGGACATTAACCTTGTCAGCATATTTCAAGTGATGTTAATCCGACGGATATTGTCGTGCCAATGCCGGCCTCTCCGGATGTGGGAGTTCAACCCAGAGGGTCCGCAGACTGTTAAGCACTTCTTCGGCCTGAAGCTTGAAGGGATGTGTAAATTATTCTTTGGACCACAAGTAGAGTGTCCGGACACCACCGAGGATGCGGGCCTAAGCTGCAATTGCCTAGATACCCAAGTAAGTAACCTTGATACCGGACACTTTGTTTTATATTTGTCATAGTTGTTATTCTGAAAATCATCCGTGGCCAGGAATGGCTCAGCAAGGCGGAGAGAATCAGGTGTCCGGTGCCACTTCCCGAAGGCTTGCCTAATCCCACCATTGCCAAGATGCTTGACCGGGTGCTTAGCAAAATGCCCTTAGGGAAAGACAAGGGGAAGAACAAAGAAGTCGGACTCCACACGATGCGCATCCGAACCGGGGGAATTGTTACCTCCCCTGAGGAGGATAGTCGGGAAGGGGAGGCTAAAGCCTCCAACCCGCCCGGGAAGAAAAGGGCCGCCTCCAAAGACTTGGAGACGGAGATGCCCAAACCAGGGAAAAGGTATCACCAGGGGGCTCTGCCCCGACGGGCACCCTCACCGCGTCATGCCCGCCAACGGGCCAGCCCTCCACTGAGTTGTATGTTAATCGTTAATTCGAAGGTACTGTGTTTCTCCTAGATAAATAACCAGGATTCGTCTTTTGTAGTCCGGCCAGTAGCTCTTCTCAACAGAGTTCGTCTTTGGGGGATCTTCCTCCGGAGATGATGGAGAGCGAGACCCCACCCACCTTTCCACCTCATGAAGCGGGCGACACCGAGATGTTGTCACGGAGTAGTCCAGATCTGCCAAAGCCGGAAGCCAATGCGTTAGCCGCCCTGAGCCCGGAGCGTTTGGCTCCCATGGGGGCGATGAGAAGGGTCCGGCACAGTTCAATGTCCGGCCGGACGTACTGACAGGCCTACTGGAGCAAGCTGCACTCTCGGAGGAGCACCACTCATTAATGAACTCGGTGCTCAAGAAGATTTCATCCGCCACAAGCGGTTTGATTGAAGCATTTACGGGCCTGCTCAGACGCTTTGAGGTATGTAGTGAAAAATACACTATTTTTGGCTGTGAGGCACGCGCTAGGTGTGCTCCATATGGATAGTAGCCCCTGAGACTCTGGTTGCCCGCCCTAGGCGGCAAATAGGGGATCATATAGTAATGATTGTGTTGTGCATATGCGCAGGTATCTAAGTGTCCGGCAGCCGACCAGTCCGTTGAAGTTCCCGAGCTAAGAAGGCAGATCGGATCTATTGATGCCGATATCACGCTGGTGAACAAGCGGCTGGACGAGTCACAAGGTATGTGCTCTGCTTTCCTTATTATGGTGTATAGGAAAATATGAGAGGGGCATAATATTAAAGCAATATGCTTGGACTGCAGATGGTGCTGCTGCCGTGGAAGCCCTGAGGGCAGAACTTGCCCAGGCCAAGGAACAAGCTCGGGTTAGCAGTGCGGCTGCCCTAAAGGCGGCCGAATAATTGAGAGCCAAACAGGCTGCTCATCGCCGAAGCGAGGAAAAGATGGCCGAAATGGCTGTGGAGTTGAAAAATGTCGTCGACCGGTATGAACTCCTTGAAAAGGAGAATAAGGCTAGTTCAGCCGACCTGAACAAGGCACTTAATGCCACCAAGGAGATGCGGACCGAGGTCAGGGGTGTGCGGGAGCTTCAACATGCCGGTAAAATCATAGCTGGGAGCTCCTACCTACTGCGGACGAAGTTTTTGGATC
Source organism: Aegilops speltoides (assembly GCA_021437245.1). Classification (NCBI taxonomy): domain Eukaryota; kingdom Viridiplantae; phylum Streptophyta; class Magnoliopsida; order Poales; family Poaceae; genus Aegilops; species Aegilops speltoides. Next base: position 284,909,212 of record CM038141.1, read on the forward strand.
CGAAGTATGTTCCCCTGGATGCACGCTGGAGTCCTGCAGATGCGTATGCAGACTTGGCGAAGAGTACAGCTGATGCAGCCAAGTTTTTTGAGGATCAAGGTGATAAAGAAGTGGAGAAGCTTTTTTGGTCGCAATTCAATGCTCCCACGCTCCCGCTGCCGTTAAGTGAGAAGATGGCTGTTGTGGAGGAACTTCACAGATTGTCCGGGCTTGCAATGCGGTCTATAATTGACCATCTTTGGCCAAAGGGGCCTAAGCCGGACAGTTACTTTGGCTTGGTGCAACAGTTCCTTGGGGCCGTACCTTAGATCGATGCCATGAGAAGGTCGGCGTGCATAGAGGGTGCACTAATGGCCCTTGCCCGCGTTAAAGCATATTGGACAGATATGGAGGCCACCATTGTGGCGACCCAGAGTCCGGAGGGAGGCCAGTATCCGGCCAAGCACTACTTGGTGCAGGTAACAGAAGGTGCCCGCTTAATAGAGGCGTAGTGCTCGAAGAATGTCTTGTTCGAGTGACAAATCAGATCATTGTAAAAACAATGTTATTTTGGTTATAAGGCTATATTTATACTTTTTGCCTGAAAGTATTATTGTGTCTCCTGTGCGACCGTTATATATATATATATATATATATATATATATATATATATATGTGTGTGTGTGTGTGTGTGTGTGTGTGTGTGTGTGTGTGTGTGTGTGTGTGTGTGTGTGTGTGTGTGTGTAATCCAAAGTTAGCAATCGTTATTTCATCCCCACGCATACAATGCGGGGGTGTTCGCGAAAAATATGCATAATCACACTTGATCCAACGTCTTGGTCCCTTAAGGAGGTGATCGCACGTCAAACTAGGCAACCGGACTATATAGCTGTAACACTTTCGCTTAGCCATAGGAGTCTAATGGTGGGGCTACTATGTAGCCCCTGGTACCTTCGCATGTATCCGAATACAGGCGCGTGTGTACATGACCGGGAAACGGTCCTTCGTTAATGCGGAGGGATCCTAAAGATTCCGATAAGTCTTCGGGTGGTTGAACAGTCTCGTCAGATCATGACAACAGCTTTTTGGCTTTCATCGAGGTGCTCATCCGGAATAACCAGGGCACAATCGTAGTAGTTCTCCTTTCGCCGCCTTAGCCGATAAGAACGGAACGTAAGACGGCAAACCTAGGAGCCGGGCAAACCCAACATTTGACCAAAGACATGATTCGGAGCTGATGCATATAAGGCCAAACTCATGACGCCGAACAATCCCGAAGGTACTTCGGACTTTATAACAGAAAATGGGCTGAAGAATGCCCATTCATTATAAACCTTGTAGTTCCAGGTACGTGCATTAGTCTGTCGTGGTGAAATGCCAATAACGGTAGTATCTGCTGTGGGTATGGAACCCATGGGATGTGTTAACAACAAGAGGCAGTAGAAAAGCTTTACACAGGGGCTTAAGCTAAAGAGAAACCTTTTGAGCGGGGCCCTGCTGCACGTCTACGCCTTTGTCTCCGTTGTGCCGTATCCTGGAAGGGCATCGCGTGAATGTTGTGTAAAAAAGAAAACTCATGTAGGAGAGTACAACGTAAGTATGCGATGAATAGTAAAAGTGTAAGATGTTGGCCCGCCAATAAGGTTGAGCCAAGTGTGGGGCTATATTAAATATTTACAGCCCCTGGTGTCCTCTATGGGATTACATATACGGTGCCCTGGTTTAGTTTTATTCGGGCTGCCGGACTCGTCTAACCGTGTCTGTGGTCTTAATGACCAGCCATAATTTCTGATATTGGAGGCCGCCTATAGTCCGGCCGCTGGGGCCGTCGCGTGCTCCTCTACGCGTGAAGAGCGCTCTGTGTTTCCGTTAACGGTGATGACGCCACATGGACCGGGCATGTTGAGTGTAAGGTAGGCATAGTGTGGTATTGCATTGAAGGGGACGAAGGCCGCTCTTCCAAGCAATGCGTGATAGCCGCTTTGGAAGGGTGCGATGGTGAAGAGTAGTTCTTCGCTTCTGGAGTTGCCTGGGGAGCCGAATGTTACCTCCAGCACGACGGAACCCCTGCCGTAGGCTTCAACGCCTGGTATCACCCCCTTCAAAGGTGGTGTTACTTTGGCTGATTCTGGATGGGTCTATCCCCATTCTGCAGACAGTGTCCTGGTATATTAAATTGAGACTACTGCCGCCGTCCATAAGGACCTGGGTGAGATGGTATCCGTCGATTATTGGGTCAAGCACCAGGGCCTCTGATCCTCCACGCCGAATACTAGTCAGGCGGTCCGTGTGATCGAGGGTGATCGGACCAGCCATCCAGTAATTAGGTGTTGGTACGATGGGCTCTATAGCGTACGCGTCTTTGAGCGCGCGTTCGTGCCTTCTCGTGGATGTGCGAGTTGCATGGATCATGTTTACTATTTTAACCTCTGGTGGGAATTTTTCTGTCCCCCAGTGTTCGGCTGACGAGGTTCATCCTCGCCTTCACTTGGTGTTTCCTCCCTTGTGTTCGCATTTAATTTGCCGGCCGCTTGAAGACCCAAAGACTTTTGTGCGTGTGGTTCGCAGGTTTGTCTGGGTGCTATGAATTTGGCATACCTGTCCAGACTCGCTCGCACTGTGACGGTCCCTCTTTACTGCCTTTAAGTGGCCTCTTTTGCTGATCGGGTCGAGAGCCCCTAAATCCGGCGTTTACCGTGCTGTTTACGATGAGTCTTGCATTTACGATGAGTCCTACCTCTGTATATGGACGTGCTGAGGCATGTCGTCGGCTGTTGCCATGTCCGGTGCTTATTCTTAACTAGTATTTGGTTGGTATGATCGTTTTGGTGACCATAGTCCCTCGCCGGGGTGTGTCCTTTAGATCCGTAGATGGACCTGGCCGCGCCAATTTTCTTATCTAGGTGCTCACGCAAATTGTGCGCGGCGTCAGTAGCCGCTCTGTTGCGGTTATGAAGTGGTACGTCTAGCCTCCTGGTCGTGTTATTCCTTAGTGGAACGGCCTCATCGTCGAATTCTGGCAGTTGCTTACGTTTTGGATAGCTCTTTGTATGGCAAACGTCGCTGTATCTTTCTTCAGTGTCTAGCACTTTATTCCATCTGCAATTGAGATTTTCCTGTGCGGCTTTTAGCCGTTGCTTCTGCTTCTTTAGACTTCTTGCGATGGCCATAAGCTTTCTGTGGAGGTTATCTCGTTCCACGCATGTTTCCGGGATGATGAATGCGTCGTCATCTGGACTTTGTTATTGTCCTGGGGCAGTTTGATGAACTCGTCCCTCGGGATCATTGTGATCGGGCATCCGCTCCGAACTGTGTTCGACATGACCTGGCTCGTCCTGCTCCATCGCTGGGTCCGCATGGTCATTGTTGCCTCCGGAGTTGACTGGGGTGTCGATCTTTCTGGCGCTCTTGTCGCTATTTTTACTGTTGCTGGACTTTGAGCGGCGTCTGCACCGTCGTTTTGGCTTTTGCCCGGGGGTTTTATCTTCCGGATTGTCACTGTCGTCCTCCTTGGGCGTGTCCACCATGTATATATCGTGTGACGAGGTAGTAGTCCAGTGCCCCAGAGATTCTGAATCTTCTCCTGCATTGTCGTCCATACCCTCGATGCCTTCAGAGTAGAAGTCAAGCACGTCGGTTAAATCATCAACCGTGGCAATAGTGGTGGGTGGGCAACGAATTCCTTCGTCGCCCGCTTCACACTCGAGCCAGACATAGTTCGGCCAAGAGCCTCCTGACAAAGAGAGAGACTTTAATGAGTTCAGCATGTCGCCAAAGGGCGAAAGTGCCGAAGATATCTCAGAGCGTAAACTCCATTACCGGAGCCCAACCAGGCTCGGCGGGCTCGGGAGCGCGCGGACTGGAACCTACAACCGGATACGAGTCCAGAGGTCCAGAGGCTTCCTCAGAAGTGAGTCCTGTGTTCGGCTCCACCGCCGATGAGTGTTCGACCTGCGGGGCGGGGTCCATCCCTCTGTCCTTAGGCAACGCAGCCTGCTCCAGATTTAGGTCCGGGGCTACTGCAGGGGTGATGTCCCGAGCATTTTCCGACAGCGGGTCTAAGCCGTGCTCGTCGTGACTGTCCGGTGCTCCTGGTACAGGCCCGAATCCGTCAAAGATCAAGTCTCCGCGAATATCCGCCGTGTAGTTCAGGTTTCCGAACCTGATCCGTGGCTGGGGCATAGCCGCCGATCTACTCCAGATGGCTGCTTAATTAGCCCGAGCAGGCGGCCGCCAACACAAAGATCTGTCTGGGGAGAAAAGTTTCATCCCGCACCGTGTTGTTGACGATGATTGAAGGAGCCATCGAGCCTTGCAGCGACGACACAGAGGAACTCTCAATGAAAGCACCAATGTCGGTCAAAACCGGCGGATCTCGGGTAGGGGGTCCAGATCGTGCGCCTTAGGTCGATGGTAACAGAAGCAAGGGACACAATGTTTACCAGGTTTGGGCCCTCTCGATGGAGGTAAAACCCTACTTCCTGCTTGATTAATATTGAAGATATGAGTAGTACAAGAGTAGATCTACCACGAGATCGTAGAGGCTAAACCCTAGGAGCTAGCCTATGATGATTATGATTGTAATTGTGATCGGCCTTCTAAGGACCAACCTCTCCAGTTTATATAGACACCGGAGAGGGCTTGGGTTTACACGGAGTCGGTTACAAGGAAGGAAATATAATATCCGGATCGCCAAGCTTGCCTTCCACGCCAAGGAGAGTCCCATCCAGACACAGGACGGAGTCTTGAGTCTTGTATCTTCATGCTTCAATAGTCCGGACGATGTACATAGTCCGGCTGTCCGGATACCCCCTAATCCAGGACTCCCTCACTAGTCACTTATGTGGCGAACGTTCCCTGGGAGGAGGATGGCAGACAAAAACATTTTCCTCGCAGTTTTTGGTGCGATGCAAGATCGAACGGTTGCAGTTTCGGGAATGATATCAGGCGAATGAGCCCAATTTTTCTTTTCTTCCTATATATAAAAAAGTATGCTACTTGGTTTCGGCTTAGTCAACAAACGATTGTGCCAGCCTTGACCGTTGGATTAACATTCAACGTCTGTCGTGTTTCTTCAGTCTCTTCTTCCTCCAGCTGCCAAAGCCAAACCAGCGTCGGCAAGACCGCCTGCTCTTGCTGGCTGTGCTGCCGCGCACGCATCGTGGCCACATCGCATCCTAAAACTCTGTGCATCTTCCCACGCTCCTGTTCGTTCCCGTCCAAGGCCTCACCATCCTCCTTGGTTCTCTTGTCACGGTGCCGCCCTCCGGTGTTGTCAACATGGTCAACAACCGAGAGGAATAAGGAGATGAATGTACATGGTGAGGATGATAGTAGGTACCCACCAGGATCATGGCCGTAGGCAAGCAAGTGCCTCCTTTATTACAAGAAAAAAGGGTTCCCCTAATGGTTTCCTGGCATCCGGGTTGCACGCCACTGTCAATGTAGTCAATAAGCAAGATAACTGCACAAGGAGCGGCAGACACCCGGGACCCAGCAACGCGCGCAGTATTTTTTTGGGATGGAGAAAGGTATCAACTGGGTTGTGCGGGAGCTGTGGACCGTCTAGCCCAGGCTTTTATTTCATATGTTTACCACATGACCAGCCCAGTTTGTTTTCCTTTCTGAAAATGGCTAGCCCAGCTATTTTGTTTTTTGTAGAATAACCAACGTAGGCCTACTTGCTTTTCTACGCCCTGTTGGGCCGGAAATCTTTCAAGACGAGGAGGGATGCATTCGGGCTTGCCCAGATAATGGCCTATAAGTAATAAGAAATGGGCTATAAGTAATAATAAATGGGCTGTAAAATGAAAAAATACAACAAACAGTCAATTAGTTCCAAAATTCTTTTTTCTTTCGAATTTAGATTTTTTAAATCTCATTGTTTTTGTGTGGGTAAAATTTCATTGGATTTAAATTAAGGTATGTTTAGTTTTTAAATTAATTTGAATCTGGCTAGAAATTTCGGGTTGTATGCTGTTTGGGACAGATTTGGAGGCTGACTTGTGGGTCCACTAGGTTGACGTGTACGAAAGGCTTTGTCAACTTAGTCCACAAACAATTCTAGCAGCAGCGACCATGGGATGTTAATCCAACGGCCGTGCTGCTTCTTCAATATCTGATCTTCTTGCTCCAGCCGCCCAAACCAATGTCGGTGGGACTGCTTGCTCCCGCCTCCGTGGGTCGGTTGTGCTACCGCACGTGCACCGCCCACCCTACTCCATCGCTGGCCGTGCCATTCCTCCGCTTTCACCCACACCTCTTGTTATTTTCCGCCACGACAACCGAACCAAGAAACCTCAGATTCCCTAATCGCAGGCAACCACTGCCAAGTCTTCCCCAGATCTAGATCGTTCCCTTCCTAGGCCTCGCTGTCCTCCACCGCCCTGGTGCTCTCGGTGCGGCATAGTCAACGTGGTCAACGAACGACATCCATCGGAAGAGGACTGTACGTGGAGAGGCTAACAGCTAGGTCCATGACCGCACGCAAGGAAGTGCCTCCTTATTACGCGCAAAATAATGATTCATCCACCTTACTGCAGGGACCCACCGGAAGGGCCTCTGTATTTCGCAAAAAAGACATTCCTCCCGCTGACAGCTCGGCCCACCAGTTATATCTTCGCACATAAGGAAGTGCCTCCTTATTACGCACAAAAAAATAAATACTCCCCCTGCTATCTGGGACCCACCATAGTAGGAGCATAGTCAATATGAACGATTCTAGCTCCAGTGACCATATGATGTCCATCCAACAGCCGTAGTGCTTATTCAACCTCTCGTCTTCTTGCTCCAGCCGCCCAAACCAACATCAGTCATGTCGCATGCTCCTACCTCTCGTGGCCGGCTCTGCTGCCGCGAAGGCCTGACCGCCCACCCTACTCCAACCTTTGTCCAGGCCATCCCTCTACTCACCATAACCCCTGTTATTCTACGGCGACAGCAGCCTCACACCGTAGCCGAACCAGTCAACCTCGTACTCCTCTCCGCGTGGGCATCCACTACCACGTCTTCTCTGGCTTCGCGTCGTCCCCTTCCTAGGCCTCACTGTCATCCACCGCCTTGGTGCTCTTGGCGCTGCGTGGTCAATGTGGTCAAGGAACGACTTCCATCGGAAGAGTACTGTACGTGGAGAGGCGACAGCTAGGTCCACGGCCGTAGCAAGGAAGTGCCTCCTTATTATGCGCAAAATAATGATTCCTCCACCTGACAACAGGGACCCACTGGACGGGCCACCATATTTTGCAAAAAAAAATGTTTCCCCCTAACTACTGGGACCCACCAGCTACATATTCACGCGCAAGGAAGTGCGTCCATATTACGGGCAAAAAATATGATTCTCCCCCTGACAGCTGGGACCCACCAGCTATATATTCGCACACAAGGAAGTGCCTCCTTACCTCCCTGACAGCTGGGACCCACCCGGTCAAACCGTACGTAGGATTGTCTGTCTGGTCGCGAACGTGTACATACATACTGGTTGATCGGTCTGTCTGCAGGCTGCAGCGAGAACCGTGGGTGAGTAAAGAAGGGCACGTGTCGTAGTATAGGTGCGGACATAGCATGTCACATAGTCCCGTACATATCGTGTACATGTGCATACAGCTAGGGTGCAAGAATGTAAATACGGCCATGTATGTACATACGGGTGGGGTCTCGAACGCCTACTCGCGCATATGTACGGCTAGGACTCGTGTACGTGGAGAGGCGGCAGAGGGCAGCGAGGGCGTCCTGTTCATCGGCAGCCAACCGGCTGGGTTAGAATGGAGAAACTGCATCGTGTTCATCAGGAGGCAATGGAATGTGTCCTATTCATCGGGAGCCAACCGGGTTGGACGGAACAGCCGAAACGAGGCCTGGTGCACCACAGAACGGAGGAAACAGCCTTGTGTTCGACCGCCTACGCTCGAAACGGGATCCTGTTCATCGGGTGGGGTCTGGCGTACTGCAAAACAGAGGAAACGAAGTTCTCTTCGACCTCCTACTATTGAAACGGGTCCTGTTGATCGGGGGGGTGTGGCGTACCACGAAACGGAGGAAATGTACTTCTCTTCGACCTCCTACAGCCGAAAAGGGGGTCCTGTTCATCAGGAGGGTTGTGGCGTACCACAAAACGGGACTCCATGAGAGCTACTGTTCATCCACCGTCTACTGTGTCGCTCCAGCCTCCACGGGCTACTGTTCATCCACCGTCGACCTCCTCCAGCCTCCACCGGTGACTGTTCATCTACAGCGTCTTCCTCCTACCTCCACCAGCTACTGTTCATCCACTGGCTCCTGTTTATCCAGCCTCCACCGGCTACTATTCAACCAGCCCTCCACGGGCTACTATTCATCTGGCCCTCCACCGGCTACTGTTCAACCAGCCCTCCACGGGATCCTGTTCACCCAGCGGCAATGACCTCTATTACCATGGTGTCCTGTTCATCCAACCTCCACCAGGAATTGTTCATCAAACCCCCAACAACGCTCACTGTTCATCAAGAAGCAGCAGGTTCGACCGGCTTTAGTTAGCAGTAGTAGTGAAGGAATCGCTCGATCGGGTTCAGTTAACAGCCAGGGATCGATCGATCGCTCGGGTTCAGTTAATAGCCAGGGATCGATCAATCGCTCGGGTTCAGTAAAGCGTAGCTAGTGCAATCGCTCGAGTTCAGTAGGCGAACGCCTCGCTTGGGTTCAGTTAGAGCCCAACGCCTCACACCCATGTGCGTACGTGTTGGGGAACGTAGTAATTTCAAAAAAATTCCTACGCACACGCAAGATCATGGTGATGCATAGCAACGAGAGGGGAGAGTGTTGTCTACGCACTCATAGACCAAGCGAAGCGATCACAACGTAGAGGAAGTAGTCGACGCTCTCCTCGCAATCCGACCGATCCGGCGCGCGTTACTCGGCGCCCGAAGTTCTTGACACACGACAGCTCGATGACGCCCTCAGACCGATCCAGCCGAGTGTCGAGGGAGAGTTCCACAAGATGACGTGGCAGGACGATCTTGATGTTCTATCAAGCAGGGCTTCGCTTAAGCTTCGCGACGATATGACCGAGGTGGAATATGGTGGAGGGGGGCACCGACACGGCTAAGGAACGATCTGTAGATCAAACTTGTGTGTCCTAGGGTGCCCCCGCCTCAGATATAAAGGAGGAGGGGGAGGTGCGGCCGCCCAAGGAGGCGCCACGAGGAGTCCTACTCCCCTTTCCTAGTTGAGAGATTGGGGAGGGGGAAGAGGGGGCGCCTCCTTGTCCTATTCGGGATTGGGGGGGGGCGCCACCCCCGCCAGCCCTTCCTCTTCTCCCTCGAGGCCCACTAAGGCCCATTTAGTTCCCGGGGTTCCGTAACCTCCTTGCATCGATAGAATTCCGCTTTCACCCGAACCATTCCAACTCCAAATATAGGCTTCCAATATATCAATCTTTATGTCTCGACCATTTCGAGACTCCTCGTCATGTCCGTGATCACATCCGGACTCAACTTCTTCGTACATCAAAATACATAAACTCATAATAACCGCCATCGAAACCTTAAGCGCGGCGGACCCTACGGTTCGAGAACATGTAGACATGACCGAGACACGTCTCCGTCAATAACCAACAGCGGACCTGATGCCCATATTGGTTCCTACATACTCTACGAAGATCTTTATCGGTCGGACCGCATAACAACATACGTTGTTCCCTTTGTCATCGGTATGTTACTTGCCCGAGATTCGATCGTCGGTATCCAATACCTAGTTCAATCTCGTTACGGCAAGTCTCTTTACTCGCTCAGTAATACATCATCTCACAGCTAACTCATTAGTTGTAATGCTTGCAAGGCTTCAGTGATGTGTATTACCGAGAGGGCCCAGAGATACCTCTCCGACAATCGGAGTGACAAAACCTAATCTCAAATACGCCAACTCAACATCTCGCCTTTGGAGACACCCGTAGTACTCCTTTATAATCACCCGATTCGTTGCCAGGACGCTTGGTAGCACCCAAAGTGTTCCTCCGTAAACGGAGTTGCATAATCTCATAGTTACAGAACATGTATAAGTCATGGATAAAAGCAGAGCAACATACTAAACGATCGTGTGCTAAGCTAATGGAATGGGTCATGTCAATCGATCATTCTACTAATGATGTGACCTTGTTAATCAAATAACAACTCTTTGTTCATGGTTAGGAAACATAACCATCTTTGATTAACAAGCTAGTCTAGTAGAGGCATACTAGTGACATGTTGTTTGTTTATGCATTCACACATGTATCATGTTTCCGGTTAATACAATTCTAGCATGAATGATAAACATTTATCATGAAATAAGGAAATAAATAATAACTTTATTATTGCCTCTAGGGCATATTTCCTTCAGCCTCCCACTTGCACTAGAGTCAATAATCTAGATTACATAGTAATGATTCTAACACCCATGGAGTCTTGGTGCCGATCATGTTTTGCTCGTGGAAGAGGCTTAGTCAACGGTCGCAACATTCAGATCCGTATGTATCTTGCAAATCTCTATGTCTCCCACCGACTAAGTCCCGGATGGAATTGAAGCGCCTCTTGATGTGCTTGGTCCTCTTGTGAAATCTGGATTCCTTCGCTAAGGCAATTGCTCCAAGATTGTCACGAAGATTTTCATTGGACCCGATGCACTAGGTATGACACCTAGATCGGATATGAACTCCTTCATCCGCACTCCTTCATTAGCTGCTTCGAAGCTGCTATGTACTCCGCTTCACATGTAGATCCCGCCACGACGCTTTGTTTAGAACTGCACCAACCGACAGCTCCTCCGCTTAGTGTAAATACGATCCGTCTGCGATTTAGAATCGTCCGGATCGGTGTCAAAGCTTGCATCAACGTAACTGCCATTTATGAGCTCTTTGTCGCCTCCATATCGAGAAACATATCCTTAGTCCTTTTCGTATTTCAGATGTTCTTGACCGCTGTCCAAAGGATCCACTCTGGATTACTTTGGTACCTCCTCGCTAAACTTATAGCAAGGCACACATCAGGTCTGGTACACAAGATTGCATACATGATAGAGCCTATGGTGAAGCATAGGAACATCTTTCATTTTCTCTATCTTCTGCAGTGGTCGGGCATTGAGTCTTACTCAACTTCACACCTTGTAACACAGTGCAAGAACCCTTTCTTTGCTTGATCCATTTTGAACTTCTTCAAAATTTTGTCAAGGTATGTGCTTTGTGAAAGTCTAATTAAGCGCCTTGATCTATCTCTATAGATCTTAATGCCCAATATGTAAGCAGCTTCACCGAGGTCTTTCATTGAAAAACTCTTATTCAAGTATCCCTTTATGCTATCCAGAAATTCTATATCATTTCCGATCAGCAATAAGTCATCTACATATAATATCGAAATGCTACAGAGCTCCCACTCACTTTCTTGTAAATACAGCTTCTCCAAAAGTCTGTACAAACCCAAATGCTTTGATCACACTATCAAAGCGCTTATTCCAACTCCGAGATGCTTGCACCAGTCCATAAATGGATCACTGGAGCTTGCACACTTTGTTAGCTCCTTTGGATCGATAAAACTTTCTCGGTTGCATCATATACAACTCTTCTTCCGTAAATCCATTCAGAATGCGTCTTTACATCCATTTGCCAAATTTCATAATCATAAAATGCGCAATTGCTAACATGATTCGGACAGACTTAAGCATCGCCACGGGTGAGAAGGTCTCATCGTAGTCAATCCCTTGAACTTGTCGAAACCCTTTGCGATAAGTCGAGCTTTGTAGACGATAATATTACCGTCGCCGTCGGTCTTCTTCTTGAAGATCCACTTGTTTTCTATTGCTTGCCTACCCTCGGGCAAGTCAACCAAAGTCCATAATTTGTTTTCATACATGGATCCCATCTCAGATTTCATGGCCTCAAGCCATTTTGCGGAATCTGGGCTCACCATCGCTTCTTCATAGTTCGTAGGATGTAGGATCGTTGAAGGAAAGAGTGTCTAGAGGGGGGGTGATTAGACTACTCGACAAGATTAAAGTTTAGCCTTTTGATAAGAACAAGTTTTTAGCAAGTTCACAATGGAGATCAAGTCAAGCATCATGCATACAAGTCAAGTAACATACTACACATGCAATTCTAGAGTAATGGCAGCGGAAAGTAAATTGCACAAGTAGTAAAGGAGAGGTGGAGAAGAGCAAACGCAATTTGGAGACACGGAGATTTTTCTCGTGGTTCCGATAGGTGGTGCTATCGTCAATCCACGTTGATGGAGACTTCAACCCACGGAGGGTAACGGCTGCGAGAGTCCACGGAGGGCTCCACCCACGAAGGGTCCACGAAGAAGCAACCTTGTCTATGCCATCATGGCTTACGCCCACGGAGGACTAGCCTTACTCGGGGTAGATCTTCACGAAGTAGGCGATCTCCTTGCCCTTACAAACTTCTTGGTTCAACTCCACATCTTGACGGAGGCTCCCAAGCGACACCTAACTAATCTAGGAGGCACCACCTCCAAAAGGTAATAGATGGTGTTGGTGATGATGAACTCCTTGCTCTTGTGCTTCAAATGATATCTCCCCAACACTCAACTCTCCTCACTTATTTGGCTGTGGTGGAGGAAGGGATTGAGTGGAAAGCAACTTGGGAAGGCTAGAAATCAAGTTTCATATGGTGGGAGTGGAGCAACTTGATCTCAACACAAGGGTAGGTAGTTTTCTTCTCGTAAATGTAAGGTAGGAGTGGTAGTTCTTTCGATGGCTCTCTCCACGAATGAAGAGGAGGTGGAGGGTATTTATAGCCTCCACACAAAATCCAACTGTTACACACATTTGACCAATCTCGGTCGATCGAAGTTGACAACTCGGTGAGACCGAAAGTTCAAATCTTGTGAACGTTGGGATTTTCGTGGGACCGAAAATACAATCTTGCTAGTCCGATTCTTCCAAAGTCTAGGGTTTGCCAATCTCGGTGGGACCGACTTTCTCATCTCGGTGACACCGATTTGAGTATAGAAGGTTACAGAAGGTTGGCAACACCAATTTCGGTATGACCGAGTTTGGAATCGGAAAATCCGAAATTACTAGGGTTTGGCTATATGGCTGAGGTGGTTCATCTCGGTGTGACTGAGTTTATGGAATCGGTGGGACCGAGATTACTTATGAGTTTATGTTGGAATGAATGATTGCTGATAGTTTGAGAGATAAATCACTAAGCACTTGAGCAACCAGATCATCATCATAACCTCATCCCCTTTTAATAGTATTGGCTTTCCTATGGACTCAATGTGATCTTGGATCACTAAACCAAAAATGGAGTCTTGAGCTTTTGCCAATCCTTTCCTTAGCACCCTAGGGGTCCACCTTTCTAGTCCTTTTGCCATGCCAGAGTGATTGACTTTCCTGAAACATACTTGATGAAAGCATTAGACCAACCACAAAGTATGTTGTCATTAATTACCAAAACCACCTAGGGAGCAAATGTGCTTTCAATCTCCCCCTTTTTGGTAATTGATGGCAACACACAAAATAAGATATCAAAGCTTACTGAAGGAAAGGCAGGATTATCATTAAAGCTTTGACAAACATGTAGTACACAGGCTCCCCCTACAAGTGTGCAAGATTTTAGATTTTGTTTTGGACTACCACAAGCACACATGAGAGAAAAGCAAGATGTGCTACATGCAGCTTGGCTATATGCATCAGAGCAGATGAGGGTAAGTGAGTGATGATGCATATGTGCATGGTGATTTCTTGCAAACAGGTATTCACAAGCAAGTCACCATCATGCACATTCTGCAAGATGCATATACTTACCTTGAAGTTCCTTGGCATTGTACCTAAAGAAATAAGCTTGAGAAAACAAGGTTAGATAACACAAGTGTATTTCTTCAACCAATAGCAAGAACATCAAGAGTACCAAGCCAGGGATGACATGTATAAAGAGTGTCTCTTGTTGAGCACTAGCTTGAATCAGCTAACATGTCTCCCAAGACTAAAAGATTTTCAATGAGCTCTGAGAGATTTTGCTTTTCATAAGATACCAATTGTGCTTTTCAGAAGATGCCAATTGTGAGAGCAAGAGAAGCAAAATCAAAAGAATGATACCAAATGTAATATCCAATGTGGAACAGGGCAAAGCTTTGATGTGATTCTCTCCCCCTTAAGGTAAGATTATTCTTCCCCTTTTAAATCTTCTCTTCTCCCCTTATCTTCCAATCTCCCCTTAAGCTCCCCCTAAATCTTCTCCCCCTTTGACATCAAGTGCCGAAAAGGACAGTAGACCAGGAAGGTCAGGAAAGATGGAAGGAAAGAAGTGGGATCCTGAAGAATCACAACTGAGCAAATTAAGTATGCAGAATAAATCATTTAGTTGAGCTGCAGAAGATGATATCCTGGTGAATGTAAATCGGTGACACCGAAATGGTATGGATCGGTGAGTCCGAAAGTCAGAGACTTAGGGCAGATCCTTTTTCGGTCAGACCGAAGTGATTGAATCGGTGACGCCGAGTTTAATTCCAAGGAAATAGAGAAATAATTCAGCTCACTTTGCAAGGACTGTTTCAAAAGATTTGCAATGAATTTGTAAATGATTTTCAGGGAATTGATCAGAGCCAAAAAGATATACACAAGAACATAAGAAAAAAAAAGATTGCTAGATGAAGTCAATAGGCAAGAAAACTCAATGAGAAAAGCAGAGAAATTCCAAAACATATGTACTTCATCTAGACAGGGGTCGGCGACTAGGTCACCTATGTTTGAGTATATTGACTTAGGAGTCAAATGAGAACATTTGATCATAGGTCATACTCATCGTTTAAGCTCAAAATGGGATTGCCATTTTTCGATTAAGCATTTGATGTGATCACATCTTTTGAAGCTGCTTGTACTCATGACTTTGAGCAAAGCTTCTTCAAGATGTGAAGAACATACCTTGGGCTTGTTGTTGCTTGTACTCATGTAGGTGAACTTGATGTAGATGCTCATCGAATGTGAAGTTGGAGCACCATTTCCAAATGTATAGTTCATCTTCCTACATGGGTTAGGCAAGCAAGGAAATACTCAAGAATATCCAAGATGACATGAGTGAAGTACTAGAAGTATAATATGTCAAAAAGGATATGTGGTATTTTGTTCCTTGAACTCAACATCCCAAAGAGCTAGATACTCGGTCAATGACAAGATTACTCATGATTCGAGTGTGTGTGGTAATCTTGTAGAATGTAGACCATCCAAGTACCTGCAAGGAGTTAGATGCAATACAAGGGGGCAAATGTGTCCAAGACATATGATCATCATCATAAGAGAAATATCAAGGATTAGTCAATTAGGCTCATGCCTTGCATGCATCAATGGAGTTTTCACTCCAAGTTTGAAGCATCAATGATGTTCAACTCACTCCTTAAGCGACAAAACACTTTCTCATCAAGTGGTTTTGTGAAGATATCTGCAAGCTGTTTGTCAGTACGAACATGTTTAAGATCAATGTCTCCCTTAGCAATGTGATCACGAATAAAATGATGACGAACTTCAATGTGTTTTGTGCGAGAGTGTTGCACGGGATTGTGTCCAATCTTAATCGCACTCTCATTGTCACAAAGCAAAGGAACATGTCTCGCATGTATCCCATAATCCTTAAGCGCTTGTGTCATCCATAGTAATCGAGCACAACATGAACCAGCAGCAATATATTACGCTTCGGCGAAGAGATAATGATATCAATTTTGTTTCTTGGATGACCAAGATACAAGAGATCGACCGAGGAATTGACACGCACCGAAGTTGACTTTCTATCAATCTTGTCTCCGCATAGTCCGAGTCGGAATAGCCAACAAGATCGAAAGAGGCCCTCTTAGGATACCAAATACCAAAGTTAGGTGTATGTATCGATATCTCACAATTCTTTTAACAGCTTTAAGGTGACATTCTTTAGGGCTGCTTGATATCGAGCACACATGCATACACTCAACATTATGTCGGGACGAGAAGCACAGAGATATAGTAGAGAACCAATCATGGATCGATAAACCTTTTGATCAATGTGTTCTCCATCTTTTGTCAAGTCATTATGTCCACTAGTAGGCATGGGGGTTTTCATACCTTTGCTTTCTTGCATGTTGAACTTCTTGAAGAGATCCTTTGTGTACTTTGTTTGTGAGACAAAGGTACCCTCCTTAGATTGCTTGATTTGCAACCCAAGGAAGAATTTGAGTTCACTCATCATGGACATCTCATACTTCTCCGACATAAGCTTTCCAAACTTCTCACTAAAATGAGGGTTAGTTGAACCAAAGATAATATCATCAACATATATTTGGCACACAAATAGTTCACCGTCAACCCTTTTCGTGAATAGCGTTGAATCTATTTTTCCAATCTCAAAACCCTTTTCAAGAAGAAAGCTAGTCAAGCATTTGTACCAAGCTCTAGGAGCTTGTTTAAGACCATAAAGAGCTTTGTGCAATTTGTAAACATGATTAGGTTTTTAGGATTCACAACCGGAGGTTGTTTCACAAATACTTCCTCCTCAATTTCACCATTTAGGAAAGCACTTTTAATGTCCATTTGATAGAGAGTAATGTCATGGTGGTTGGCATAAGCAAGAAGAATGCGAATGGACTCAAGTCTAGCAACGGGGCATAGGTCTCACCATAGTCCATACCTTCGACTTGTGTGTAACCTTGTGCTACGAGACGAGCCTTGTTGCGTAATGACTTGTCCATCTTCATCTTGCTTGTTCCAAACACCCATTTGGTTCCAATGACGTTTTGGTCATCTTTGGGCTTTCTACCAAAGTCCAAACGTTGTTCCTCTCGGTTGTGTAGCTCTTCGTGCATAGCGCTCACCCAATCCGGTCTTCAAGTGCTTCTTCTACCTTCATAGGTTCAAGACTAGATATAAATGAGTAGTGCTCACAAAAGTTAGCTAAACGAGTTTTAGAGCGAGTGATTCTCCGAGTCAATGTCATTCATCATTTGTTCCACGGATGGTCCTTCTTGACTCTTGCTCGAACTCGGATAGCTTTTGTCGTGATCGTGGCGAGCTTCCTCATCATCCTCATCTTCTTCTTCATCATTGT
Organism: Aegilops speltoides; assembly: GCA_021437245.1. Lineage (NCBI taxonomy): Eukaryota > Viridiplantae > Streptophyta > Magnoliopsida > Poales > Poaceae > Aegilops > Aegilops speltoides. The sequence goes on from CM038141.1 coordinate 284,926,226, forward strand.
TGTTGGTGTTGTCTTGAGGTGGTGGAGAAGGAGGTTGTGGTGGATCTTCTTGTCGCGCTTCCTCATCTTGGTGAGTTCCGCTTGTGGAGGCCTCCATGTTGCCTTGAGGTTCATCTCTCCTTGAGGTAGGGGCTCCACATATGTAGATGAGGTACTCTCCTTCACTTCCATGGGACTAATCTTTCCAATGGATAAATCTTGAATGGCTTCCGATGGGTCCTTGTCTCCTACATCGATAGGCATTTGCTCTACTTATGAAATATTAGATTCATCAAACTTCACATCTACCGTCTCTTCAACCTTTCGGGTGAAATTATTGTAGACATGGTAGGTGTGAGAGTTTGATCCATAACCGAGGAAAAAGCCTTCATGAGTTTTAGGAGCAAATTTAGACCGACGATGCTTATCAAGGATATAGCATTTTGAACCAAAGACACGAAAATATCCCAACTTGGGGTTTGTTACCGGTGAGGAGCTCATATGAAGTCTTGCCGAGGAGCTTGTTAAGATAAAGCCTGTTGATAGCATGACAAGCTGTCTCGACGGCTTCACCCCAGAAGTGTTTCGGTGTCTTGTATTCATCAAGCATCGTTCTCGCCATCTCAATGAGTGTTCGATTCTTCCTCTCAACAACTCCATTTTGTTGAGGTGTGTATGTAGCCGAGAACTCATGTAGAATCCCTTCTTCGTCAAGAAAAGAGTCCACATGGGCGTTCTTGAACTCCGTTCCATTGTCACTTCGAACTTTCTTGATCTTCACCTCGAATTGATTTTGGGCCTTTCTGGCAAAGGTTTTGAAGATTCTCTGTACCTGTGACTTGTCATCAAGGAAAAATACCCACGTAAATCTGGAATAATCATCAACAATAACTAGACCAAAGGAGTTACCACCAAAGCTTTTGTAAGCATTGGGACCAAGAGATCCATATGAAGAAGCTCAAGCGGTCTCCTTGTAGTCATGATGTTCTTCACGGATGACTTCCACCTACTTGTTTTCCTGCTTGACATGCACTACGAGTCTATCTTTGTCAAAGAAAACATCTTTAACACCAAGAATGTGATCACCTTTGATTAGCTTATCTAGATTACGATACCAACATGTCCAAGCCTTCTATGCCATAACCAACCTTTAGCAGATTTAGCAATGAAGCAAGTTCTAGGTTGGGCTTTCTTAGTGAAATCAACGACATATAGGTCACCTCACGTAATACCGTAAATACCATGTTATGATTGTCACGACGAAAAACTTGGCAATCTACTTTGATGAATAGCACATTGAATCCAAAGTCAGCTAATCTAGACACGGAAAGCAAATTATATCCAAGTGATTCAACAAGCATGACATTTTTAATGGAGCTATCATGAGATATGGCCACCTTACCAAGGCCAAGTACCTTACCCGTGGAGTTGTCTCCAAAAGTCACATACTTGCGTGGACCATCGTTCTTTGCAAGCTCTCGAAACATGTCTTCATCTCCGGTCATGTGATCGGTGCATCCACTATCAAGAATCCACTCTTTTCCACCGGATATGTAGTCTCTCAGATTCGCCATAAGATTGAGACTCTTCATGATCTTGTCTAGCTCGGTGTCCGAATCGAAGTAATCGTCATCCTGCTCATGCTCATCATCATATTGACCCATAGACAATTCATCATCAATTCCTAGGTCAATTTGACAATGACGTGCATTAGTTTTGTCAGAGTGACAATAATCATCGGAATGCAATACAAGAGCATTTCTAATTCGAACATTGATAAAACCGGGATCACCCTTCTTTTTCATAAGATCACGAAGCTCAAAGAAGCATTTATCAAAGTTGGGATCATTAAGATCATATCAAATTCAATACTCTTGTATAGAATTTCATCAAGACCTCTCAAAGAGTAGTCCGGATAAAGTTCTTCCAAGAACTTCCACATAGCATAGGCGCACTCAAAGTTTGTGACAAGCTCAAGCAAGTTATCGGGCAAACCTCTAATGATAAGATTGACAGTTCTAAGGTTTCGAAGCAAATCAAGCTCTTCATCCATAGTAGGGTGCAAGGGGTCAAATGGTGGTACATATGGGATTTCAACATATTTGCGCAAGTTGTACATCTTAAAGATAGCAAGCATTTCAATCCTCCACGAGTTATAGGACACTCCATCAAGAATAGGCACTCTATGACTAACACTCCCAAACGTAGACACGTCCATCTTCCTCCAATGGTGTGCAAACCAAAGCAATGGAGACCAAGGCTCTGATACCAATTGTAGGATCGTTGAAGGAAAGAGTGTCTAGAGGGGGGGTGATTAGACTACTCGACAAGATTAAAGTTTAGCCTTTTGATAAGAACAAGTTTTTAGCAAGTTCACAATGGAGATCAAGTCAAGCATCATGCATACAAGTCAAGTAACATACTACACATGCAATTCTAGAGTAATGGCAGCGGAAAGTAAATTGCACAAGTAGTAAAGGAGAGGTGGAGAAGAGCAAACGCAATTTGGAGACACGGAGATTTTTCTCGTGGTTCCGATAGGTGGTGCTATCGTCAATCCACGTTGATGGAGACTTCAACCCACGGAGGGTAACGGCTGCGAGAGTCCACGGAGGGCTCCACCCACGAAGGGTCCACGAAGAAGCAACCTTGTCTATGCCATCATGGCTTACGCCCACGGAGGACTAGCCTTACTCGGGGTAGATCTTCACGAAGTAGGCGATCTCCTTGCCCTTACAAACTTCTTGGTTCAACTCCACATCTTGACGGAGGCTCCCAAGCGACACCTAACCAATCTAGGAGGCACCACCTCCAAAAGGTAATAGATGGTGTTGGTGATGATGAACTCCTTGCTCTTGTGCTTCAAATGATAATCTCCCCAACACTCAACTCTCCTCACCGATTTGGCTGTGGTGGAGGAAGGATTGAGTGGAAAGCAACTTGGGAAGGCTAGAAATCAAGTTTCATATGGTGGGAGTGGAGCAACTTGATCTCAACACAAGGGTAGGTAGTTTTCTTCTCGTAAATGTAAGGTAGGAGTGGTAGTTCTTTCGATGGCTCTCTCCACGAATGAAGAGGAGGTGGAGGGTATTTATAGCCTCCACACAAAATCCAACTGCTACACACATTTGACCAATCTCGGCCGGACCGAAGTTGACAACTCGGTGAGACCGAAAGTTCAAATCTTAGAACGTTGGGATTTTCGTGGGACCGAAAATACAATCTCGGTTAGTCCGATTCTTCCAAAGTCTAGGGTTTGCCAATCTCGGTGGGACCGACTTTCTCATCTCGGTGACACCGATTTGAGTACGTAAGTTTCTGAAGGTTGGCAACACCAATTTCGTATGACCGAGTTTGGAATCGGAAAATCCGAAATTACTAGGGTTTGGCTATATGGTGAGGTGGTTCATCTCGGCGTGGATCGAAGTTTATGGAATCGGTGGGACCGAGATTACTTATGAGTTTATGTTGGAATGAAAGATTGCTGATAGTTTGAGAGATAAATCACTAAGCACTTGAGCAACCAGATCATCATCATAACCTCATCCCTTTAATAGTATTGGCTTTCCTATGGACTCAATGTGATCTTGGATCACTAAACCAAAATGGAGTCTTGAGCTTTTGCCAATCCTTTCCTTAGCACCCTAGGGTCCACCTTTCTAGTCCTTTTGCCATGCCGAGTGATTGACTTTCCTGAAACATACTTGATGAAAGCATTAGACCAACCACAAAGTATGTTGTCATTAATTACCAAAACCACCTAGGGAGCAAATGTGCTTTCATAGGTTCATCATGATCTAGTAGCATGATTTCCGAACAGGATTACCGCATTCACTCAGTGCGGATCTTACTCGTTGATCTACGAGGTTCTCAGAAGAACTTGATCTCAAGTTTCATGATCAACATCATCAACTTCCTCACTACTTGGTGTAGATGTCTCTGAAACCGTTTCTGCGACAAACTACTTTCGAGTAAGGAGAAGGTACCATTACCTCATCAAGTTCTACTTTCCTCCCACTCACTTCTTTCGAGAGAAACTCCTTCTCTAGAAAGGATCCATTCTTAGCAACGAATGTCTTGCCTTCGGATCTGTGATAGAAGGTGTACCCAACTGTCTCCTTTGGGTATCCTATGAAGACACATCTCGATTTGGGTTCGAGCTTATCAAGTTGAAGCTTTTTCACATAAGCATCGCATCCCCAAACTTTAAGAAACGACAACTTTGGTTTCTTGCTAAACCATAGTTCATAAGGTGTCGTCTCAACGGATTTTGACGGTGTTCTATTCAGGTGAATGCGGCCGCCTCTAGAGCATAACCCCAAAACGATAGCGGTAAATCAGTAAGAGACATCATAGATCGCACCATATCTAGTAAAGTGCGACACGACGCTTGGACACACCATTACGTTGTGGTGTTCCGGTGGCGGAGTTGCTAAACTATTCCGCATTGTTTCAAATGTAAACCAAACTCGTAACTCAAATATTCACCTCCACGATCGATCGTAGAAATTTAATTTTCTTGTTACGATGATTTTCAACTTCACTCTGAAATTCTTTGAACTTTTCAAATGTTTCAGACTTATGTTTCATTAAGTAGATATACCCATATCCGCTTAAGTCATCTGTGAAGGTGAGAAAATAACGATATCCACCACGAGCCTCAACATTCATCGGACCACATACATCTCAGTATGTATGATTTCCAACAAATCTGTTGCTCTCTCCATAGTACCGAGAACGGGTTTTAGTCATCTTGCCCATAAGGCACGGTTCGCAAGTGCCAAGTGATTCATAATCAAGTGACTCCAAAAGTCCATCAGTATGGAGTTTCTTCATGCGCTTTACACCGATATGACCTAAACGGCAGTGCCGCAAATAAGTTAAACTATCATTATCAACTCTGCATCTTTTGGCATCAACATTATGAATATGTGTATCACTACTATCGAGATTCATCAAAAATAGACCACTCCTCAAGGGTGCATGACCATAAAAGATATTACTCATATTAATGGAACAACCATTATTCTCTGATTTAAATGAATAACCGTCTCGCATCAAAAAAGATCCAGATATAATGTTCATGCTCAACGCAGGCACCAAATAACAATTATTTAGGTCTAAAACTAATCCCGAAGGTAGATGTAGAGGTAGCGTGCCGACCGCGATCACATCGACTTTGGAACCATTTCCCACGCCAAGATCGTCACCTCGCCCTTTGCCGTTGTTCGCTAATCCGTAGTCCCCTGCTTGAGTTGCAAATATTAGCAATGTAACCAAGATCAAATACCCAAAAGCATCATGAGCTCTAGTAAGGTACACATCAATAACATGTATATCACATATACCTTTGTTCACCTTGCCATCCTTCTTATCCGCCAAATACTTGGGGCAGTTCCGCTCCAAAGGACTACCGCTTGCAAGAGAAGCACTCCGCTTGTGCTTAGGTCCAGACTTGGGTTTTTTCTCCGAGCAAAGAACTTGCTTGCTGTTCTTCTTGAAGTTCCTTCTTCTTCCCTTTGCCTTTCTTCTTGAAACTAGTGGTCTTATTGACCATCAACACTTGATGCTCCTTCTGATTTCTACCTCCGCAGCTTTTAGCATTGCGAAGAGCTCTGTATAGTCTTTACTAACCCTTGCATATTATAGTTCATCACGAAGCCTTTGTAGCTTGGTGGCGTGATTGAAGAATTTCATCAATGACACAATCATCCGGAAGATTAACTCCCAATTGTGTCAAGTGATTGTAGTACCCGCACATTACGAGTATGTGCTCACTAATGTAACTATTTTCCTCCATCTTGCAGCTATAGAACTTATTGGAGACTTCATATCTCTCAATCCGGGCATTCTGTTGAATATCAACTTCAACTCTCGAACATCTCATATGCTCCATGACGCTCAAAATGTCGTTGAAGTCCCGTTTCTAAGCCGTAAAGCATGGCACACTTAACTATAGAGTAGTCATCACTTTGCTCGCCAGACGCTCACAACATCCGTGTTGCTCCAAAGAAGAGTCTGCACCTAGCGGTGCATCCAGACGTAACTCTTCAGGCAGCAATGAGGATGATCCTCGTTACGGACCCAAATCCGTGTAATTGCTACCATCATCTTTCAACTTTGCTTTTCAAGGAACGCATTAAAATTCAACGGAACAACAAAGACGAGCCATCTATCTACAATCAAACATAAACAAGCAAGATACTATCAGTACTAAGTTCATGATAAATTTTAAGTTCAATTAATCATATTACTTAAGAACTCCCACTTAGAAAGACATCTCTAGTCATCTAAGTGATCACGTGATCCAAATCAACTAAACCATAACCGATCATCACGTGAAATGGAGTAGTTTTCAATGGTGAACATCTTATGTTGATCATATCTACTACATGATTCACGCCGACCTCTCGATCTCCGTGTTCCGAGGCCATATCTCGCATATGCTAGGCTCGTCAAGTATAACCCGAGTATTCTGCGTGTGCAAAACTGGCTTGCACCCGTTGTAGATGGACGAGAGCTTATCACACCCGATCATCACGTGGTGTCCGGGCACGATTTAACTTTGGCAACGGTGCATACCGGGAGAACACTTCTTGATAATTTGGTGAGAGATCATCTTATAATGCTACCGTCAATCAAAGCAAGATAAGATGCATAAAGGATAAACATCACATGCAAATCAATATAAGTGATATGATATGGTCATCATCATCTTGTGCTTCGTGATCTTCATCTCCGCAGCACCACCATGATCACCATCGCCACCGGCGCGACACCTTGATCTCCATCGTAGCATCGTTGTCGCCTCGCCAATCTTATGCTTCTACGACTATCGCTACCGCTTAGTGATAAAGTAAAGCATTACAGGCGCATTGCATTGCATACAATAAAGCGACAACCATATGGCTCCAGCCATTGACGATAACCGGTTACAAAACATGATCATCTCATACAATAAAATATAGCATCACGCCTTGACCATATCACATCACAACATGCCCTGCAAAAACAAGTTAGACGCCCTCTACTTTGTTGTTGCAAATTTTACGTGGCTGCTACGGGCTTAAGCAAGAACCAGTCTCACCCACGATCAAAACCACAACGATATTTCGTCAAATAGACTCGCTTTTAACCTTCTCAAGGACCGGCGAGCCACACTCTGGTTCAACTAAAGTGAGAGAGACAGACACCCACCGGTCACCTTTAAGCAACGAGTGCTCGTGGCGGTGAAACCAGTCTCGCAGAAGCGTCACGCGTAATGTCGGTCCGGGCCGCTTCATCTCATAATACCGCTGAACCAAAGTATGACATGCTGGTAGGTAGTATGACTTGTATCGCCCACAACTCACTTGTGTTCTACTCGTGCAAAACATCAAACCATAAAAACCTAGGCTCGATGCCTTTGTTGGGGAACGAGTAATTTCAAAAATTTCCCACGCACACGCAAGATCATGGTGATGCATAGCAACGAGAGGGGAGAGTGTTGTCTACGCCCTCGTGAGACCAAGCGAAGCGATCACAACGTAGAGGAAGTAGTCGACGTTCTCCTCGCGATCCGACCGATCCCGCGCCGTTACTCGGCGCCCGAAGTTCTTGACACACGACAGCTCGATGACGCCCTCGTACTCGATCCAGCCGAGTGTCGAGGAGAGTTCCACAAGACGACGGCGTGGTGATGATCTTGATGTTCTATCGGCGCAGGGCTTCGCCTAAGCTTCATGACGATATGACCGAGGTGGAATATGGTGGAGGGGGCACCGACACGGCTAAGGAACGATCCGTAGATCAAACTTGTGTGTCCTAGGGTGCCCCCTGCCCCAGATATAAAGGAGGGAGGGGGAGGTGCGGCCGGCCCAAGGGAGGCGGCCGAGGAGTCCTACTCCCACAGGGAGTAGGACTCCCCTTCCTAGTTGGAGTAGGATTGGGGAGGGGAAGAGGAAGGGGCGCCGCCTCCTCCTGTCCTATTCGGACTGGGGGGGGGCGCGCCACCCCCGGCCGGCCCTTTCTTTTCTCCCTCGAGGCCCACTAAGGCCCATTTAGTTCCCGGGGTTCCGGTAACCTCCGGTACTTCCCAGAATTCCGCTTTCACCCTAACCATTCAACTCCAAATATAGGCTTCCAATATATCAATCTTTATGTCTCGACCATTTCGAGACTCCTCGTCATGTCCGTGATCACATCGGGACTACGAACTTCTTCGTACATCAAAATACATAAACTCATAATAACCGCCATCGAAACCTTAAGCGTGCGGACCCTACGGTTCGAGAACATGTAGACATGACCGAGACACGTCTTGGTCAATAACCAACAGCGGGACCTGGATGCCCATATTGGTTCCTACATATTCTACGAAGATCTTTATCGGTCGAGACCGCATAACAACATACGTTGTTCCCTTTGTCATCGGTATGTTACTTGCCCGAGATTCGATCGTCGGTATCCAATACCTAGTTCAATCTCGCTACGCAAGTCTCTTTACTCGCTCAGTAATACATCATCTCACAGCTAACTCATTAGTTGTAATGCTTGCAAGGCTTCAAAGTGATGTGTATTACCGAGAGGGCCCAGATACCTCTCGACAATCGGAGTGACAAAACCTAATCTCAAATACGCCAACTCAACATCGCCTTTGGAGACACCTGTAGTACTCCTTTATAATCACCCATTACGCTATGACGCTTGGTAGCACCCAAAGTGTTCCTCCGTAAACGGAGTTGCATAATCTCATAGTTACAGGAACATGTATAAGTCATGGATAAAAGCAGAGCAACATACTAAACGATCGTGTGCTAAGCTAATGGAATGGGTCATGTCAATCGATCATTCTACTAATGATGTGACCTTGTTAATCAAATAACAACTCTTTGTTCATGGTTAGGAAACATAACCATCTTTGATTAACAAGCTAGTCTAGTAGAGGCATACTAGTGACATGTTGTTTGTTTATGCATTCACACATGTATCATGTTTCCGGTTAATACAATTCTAGCATGAATGATAAACATTTATCATGAAATAAGGAAATAAATAATAACTTTATTATTGCCTCTAGGGCATATTTCCTTCAGTACGTGTACAAGAGAAACACACAATCCCTCCGTGCGTCGCTCGGCCCTGACCACCCACCGTAACCGGGAACTCCCCAATATTTTCCTCGCCCTCGCTTCTACCACGGGTTTTTTGGTCATGGACGGCCCAAAGAATGTCATGCAGCTGCATCTCCAGCCCGCCCAAGACGAAATGCCCATTTTCTGTCATGCTTTTTTGTCATAAAAGTAGGATCCCACCACATCTATGATGATACCAGGTTTTGTCACAGTTATCATCATAGAAGTGTCATAAGCATGATAGAGAAAAAATCATTCGGCCCAAAATGTCACGGGTGTGTCTTTTTTTTAGTGATACGAGGTAGAGCACGAACAGACACCATAGGAATTTTAAATTCCCAGGTGGTATCCATTAAAGCGTGATCTAGTTTCTCATATGTTGGTTCCAGAAGACTGTTCGCCCAAGTGAATTGTCTTCCAATCATGGAAACTGATACGTCTCCATCGTATCTACTTTTCCAAACTCTTTTGCCCTTGATTTGGACTCTTATTTGCATGATTTGAATGGAACTAACCCGGACTGACGCTATTTTCAGCAAATTGCCATGGTGTTATTTTTGTGCAGAAATATAAGTTCTCGAATTGACCTGATAATTTATGAAGAATATTTTGGGAATATATAAAAAATACAGGTGCAAGAATCAACTAGAGGGGGGACCACCCAGAGGCCACAGGCTCTGGGGTGCACCCTGTAGGCTTATGCCCCCCTGGAGCTCCTCTGACCCTAATTCAACTCTATAAGTACCTATTCACGGAGGAAAAAATCAGAGAGAAGGATTCATCGCATTTTATGATACGGAGCCGCCGCCACCTTCTATTCTTCATCGGGAGGGCTGATCTGGAGTCCGTTCGGGCTCCGGAGAGGGGGATCCGTTTCCATCATCATCACCAACCTTCCTCGATCACCAATTTCATGATGCTCATGGTCGTGCGTGCGTAATTCCATTGTAGGTTTGCTTGACAGTGATGGGTTGGAGGAGATTTATCATGTAATCGAGTTAGTTTTGTTAGGGTTTGATCCCTAGTACCCAGTATGTTCTGAGATTGATGTGGCTACGACTTTGCTATGCTTAATGCTTGTCAATAGGGCCCAAGTGCCATGATTTCAGATCTGAACCTATTGTGTTTTCATGAATATATTTGTGTTCTTGATCCTATCTTGCAAGTTGTAGACACCTATTATGAGTTATGATCCGCATACCCCAAGGTGAGAATAATTTGGATTCTTTCCAGTGATTATTGTAGTTTGAGGAGTTCATGTATTCACTAAGTGCTAATGCTTTGGTCCGGTTCTCTATTAAAAGGAGGCCTTAATGTCCCTTAGTTTCCATTAGGACCCCACTGTCACACCCTAACTAGTTCATGCATTAGAGTGGTGCATCATGTCTATTTTTTTCAACAGAAAGCTGAAATGGGATTGACAGAACTCCCAGCTCCCTCTGAAACAACTAGGGTTTACTAAAAATATTTTCGATGAACCTGAAATGCCCTTCTAAAATGTCCATCATTTTTGTTTTGGTCCAGAAGCTCTGCCAAAAGTGATGCACAATTTCCTAGGTCATCTTTAGGTCTTTGAATTAAATCATAACTATTTGAATTTGGACATTTAAAATTTATAAAATATTTCAAATGTCCAAATATCTCCAAACTAAAATGTTTCATGTTGGAAATATTCCAACAATGGACCAGGAGTAGTTTGGTGAATTTTAGAACCTCTCTGGTATTTTAAATAACTCAACAAAGTTGCAGGAAAAATAGAAAAAGGAAATGTAAAATGTATAAACTTACTCGGCGCCTGCCCACTAGCCAGCCCCACTGGCCGGCCCAGCCCAAAGACCGCGCCAATGAAGCTGCTTGTCGACCCGAGCAGCAGTAGGTGCTCGACGGCGAGCACCGCATGGGTGCCACGCACCTGCTCGCCGTCTCGCCGTTTCCCTTGCCTTGCCACGTCGGGGATCGGTCTCCCTCGCTCTCCCGCACCCCCCAGACACCCCCGCTCCTCTCCAGTTCGTCTCCCTCGCTCCCCTACGCCATGGCCGACGCCACCGCCGCCGCACCACCGTCGTAGCCGCGTCCTCCGTCGACCCCACGCCGCGCCACGTGTCAGACGCTCCGCCGCCCTCGACTCTTCGAAGCTAGCCGAGCCTCGAAGCGCCGCGTGCCTCAAGACGCCGCACCAAGCTTCTCAAGCGCCACCGCCGGAGATCCTTTCGCCGCCGCCGCCGCAGCTCGCCCCGACCTCGCTGGTGGTTTCTACGTGAGCTCTGTGAGCTCAGCTACCTCCCTTCCTCTCCCTCTCGCTCCGTGCACCACAGCGACCGCACGAAGCTCACGCACCCGCCGTCGCGGACCTCGTCGCCGACGCGTGCTCCCGCCACACTCCGCCTTCTCACTATGTCCATCGTGTTCACCACATCGCGCTGGTACTAACCGAGCACTCCACGCCCCTCACCGCACACCCCAAAGACGAAGTTCGCCACCCGAGCCCGGTGGCTGCCGAAGTCGCCGCCGGCGCCTACTCCGGCCACCCCGAGCCCAACCACCACCACCAATAGATGCGGCTCGTCCTCAGCTCCACTCCGGTGGTCATCGCGCCCCGTTTGGTGGCCGGAATGCCAAAAACCACTTTCGCCGCCGCGTCGGGCTCGCCGGCGGCTAAACGCCGGTGGGTTTGACCCTGGTTTTGACCACGGGTGGGCCCAGTTTGACCCCCCTGGGTCTATGACATGTGGGCCCAGCCCTGCTAATTAACCTAGTTTAATTTTAATCAATTACTAATTAAACTAACCCCACTGACATGCGGGACCCACAGGTCAGTTTGACCTGACCAGCCCCGTTGACCACTGACGTCATCATGACACAGTGCTGACGCAGTATTTAAATTACTGGAATTATTTTTACACAGGAAATTCCAGAAATTGTTTCAAACTTCAAAAATTCATATAAAATCAACCATAGCTCCAAATGAGACAAATTATATATGAAAAATGATCAGAAAAATCCAATCTTTCCATCTGTACAGGTTTCATGCATGTTTACAGAAGCTAACTTGCTATTTATGGCAGAACAAGCTTAAGCACTTTAAATGATCATATATGAGTTTGGATTTTGAATCTTTGGTTCAAATTGGTTCAAACCCATCTGATCTTAGTTGCATTAGCCCAAAGCACTCATTTTGCCATGTCTCATTGCATGCATCATATTGTTGCATCTTGTTTGGTAATGCTGTGTATCGGTGTTCTCTGCGCGTGTTTACGCCTCGAGGAGTACCGTGATAACCCCGACGAAGAGCAATACCGCGCAACGACCCGTCAGCAAGCAACCAACCATTTGATCATATCGATAAAATCCCATGTTCTTGCTCCTGCTCTCGCGCATCGCATTAAGACAACGCGATTCAAACTGCTGTGGTGCTGCGGTAGTTGAACCCATTTCCTCTGCATGACTGTCATTGCCACAAGAATTAGATGAAACCCACTAGCATGTGTAGGAGTTGATTGAGCCTTATGATTGTGTTGTTCCTACCTTGCTATGCTTGCTATGCTTAGAGTCGTGTCAGTCCGGTTCATCCGGGTGATGGCTAGAGTGAAATGATCGAGTCGGTATGAGAGTAAGGTGTTGAACACGGTTTGGTAAAGGTATCGATGAGAGGCCATGTAGGAGTACATGGTGGGTTGTTTCATTGAGGCCGCCCTAAGCTAATCGAGATCTGATGTGTGATTTAAGAAACAGCTACTACCATACATTGGGCCTCAAATATGACCCCGCCGACTTCTTATTCACGCTAGTCCTCCGTCTGTGAGTTGCAAGTAGTTTCGTGTTTGTAGCCTCATCGAGGCCGTGGGACAGCGCTGACCGTAGGGGTGGGCTGTGATGCGGTAGGTACGTGGCACGGTGTACCGGATGCCCGCTTGGTATCTCGGGAACCCTGTTCACATCGCTTGGGGCTGTGGAGCTAAACTTCGCCGAACTCCTCATAGATGGAACCCAAATAGGCGATAAACCTGGACTAGAGACTTGAGTGTCAGGTAGGTCGTGGTCTACACCCACGTCGGCTTTCGCTGAAGTCCGCCGAGCACATGTCGTGTGCGACGCTAAGTGGTGGAAACATGTATGAAGAAGTACACCCGCAGGTTAACATCATCTATTGAATAGCGCGTCATGTAAAGGACTACTTGGTTGCCTATACAGCTCATAGACAAGTAAATGGATACTACTAAAAGCCTCAAGATAAGCGTGAGTGCCGAGGATGGCTCCTCCGTAGGAAGACGGGTTGGGTCCTCGGTGGTGTATTGAAGTGATGAGTAGTGGACTCGAAAAGCAAAACTATTTCAAGTTGGTGTCTCAGAGGATAGCTTAGCCATGAGTCAAAGCTGGCTTGCTGCAATAACCCCACCAACCCTTCTTGATAATGTGCATGTATGTAGGGTCGATGTAAGTCTTGCCGAGTACCTTTGTACTCATGTTGCTTTAATTTACATTTTTGAGAAGATGCCACAAACCCTTCCGACGGGTTCTTCGTGAGACGCTGACATCGATTTAGTAGACTAAGGCCTGTGGTGATCCTGAGCAAGAGAAGGACCATGTAGTATAGCTAGGCTTACCCTAGCCTCTTTTATTTTACTAGTTATGCGTACTCGACAAGACACTTCCGCTGTTGGCTTGTATGCTTGTATGACTTGTATGTGGGTCGTGTGACCCGCACTTGTGTGTATGATATGAACGGCTCTCGAGCCTTTAAATAAAGTACTTGTGTCGAGAGTCATGTTGTGATGCCTTGTTGTATTTGCACATATCGAGCATATTGTGTGTATGATTGAAATGCTTGGTATGTGTGGGATCCGACTATCTAGTTGTTTATCTTTAGTAGCCTCTCTTACCGGAAATGTCTCCTAGTGTCTCCTTCGAGCCATGGTAGTTTGCTCTTGCTCCTAACACTTAGGCTGGCCGGCATGTGTCCTTCTTCGTTCTCGTGTCCGTTCCTTCGGGAAATGTCACGCATTGAGTACCGGAGTCTGTTAGCCCGCCACTGCCCGGTTTATCGGAGTCCTGCTAGCCCAGCGCTACAGCCCGGAACTTACTTGTTGTTGACCGACACGCTCGATCTTTGGGTCATGGATGCTGTCCTCGTAAGTCTGTGCCACTTTGGGTTTACGACTAGTCATGTCAGCCCGGCTCCTTTTCATATGGATGCTAGCGACACTATCATATACGTGTGCCAAAAGGCTAAACGGTCCCGGCCAAGGTAAGGCGACACCGTTGGGATACCGTGCGTGAGGCCGCAAAGTGATATGATGTGTTACTGTGCTAGATCGATGTGACATTGAGTCGGGTCCCGACAGCGCTGGCATCGAGCCGGATCGCTGTAGGTTCTCCAAGCCAAACTGGTCGATGTTGAGTCTAGAAATGCTTTAGTTATATGTAGGGGAATTGATTGTGGGATGGTACGTAAGGCTCTTTTTACTCCTTTACCTCATGGCATTCTGATCTGAGTCAGCCCATTCTTCCACCGGGGTTAAGGACTAGGACCTCTTCTTTCTATTAGGCTCACGTGTTACTAATCAAGAGTACCTTGTAGGTTTGATGGTTACAAGCCCGATTCAGTTTGTTCCTCGTTATGTTACTAAATTGGACCCAGAACCTTGATATGATATTGTTGAGTGGTTATGCAATTCCTTGTGAAATGTCTCAATCCTTTGAGCATTTACAGTCGTTTTGCTGTCCAAATTCCGCTGGAGATACTAATGTCTTTGCATTGTGGTTATGCTTCCAGATGGCCACTCGTGACCAAAATCAAGTGGTTCGTCGACAGATGCATTGGTGTGGCGGTCATACAGCGATGCTAGTTCGGTTATGATCAAAGCGGATATCGCTGGTATCCCGAGTACACGCTTGAAGAACAAGTCGAGATTTTAATCAAAGTCAAGATCTTTGCACCTTTGTCGGTGTTTCCCTCTTATCCCGGTTCCACCGAGGCCCTTCACAGCTCCTATGGGCTTGGTGTTACTATTGATATGGCGGTACAAGATGCTGCATATTCTATGATGACCATTATACGAGCCAGATGGGCTGCTCCGCAACACCGAATTCGGTATATGCCGAGTTCACTTCGAGCGTTTGGTTATCTTCGAGCCATCTATGCCGATTCCGGTCAGAGGACTCCCTAACCCGCATTTACCGCCGAGCTACTCGAGGACAAGGACCGAGAGAGTCGGGCCTTGAGGATGGAGCTCTTCAATGCCCGTGGCCGATCACCGGGCTACCTTGACTCGTTTTGCACCGCTGCTCAAGCTGGTTATATGGATATGAGAGATTTGTATCCCGTCAGGCTGCTCTACGGACATGATGGATGGCGTGATGTGGGGGCATCACCCCACCTCGTGGTCCTCGCTTGCCACCGCTCAGAGGTCCGAGACCTCACCTTGCCCTTATGGTCCGCAGCTCCTCAGACCGCTTGTTCCTGACGATCATGTTGAACTTCCGTGCTACGGAGGGGACTTCTATGAGAACTACTACGGTGACGCCCGAGTTAGTAGTAGTCCCACTAGTATTGTAATAGTTGTATTTCCACCGTCCTGCGTGACTCGTGGAATATGACTTGGTGTGTACTAATCCGGAGGTGTAACAAAAATAATGTATAGGAGCTTGGTGTGCCTCCGATGAGATGTAATCCTCCTTTCACCGTAGTAGTACTTTGTTTGGTCTTGTACTAAACCTTGTATGGTGTGTATGACGATGGAATAAAGAAGCAGTTCAGATTCACCATGTCATACGGATGATCATCTCGCATTCCAAGTTATCCATTACATTCTACATTTCTATGTCGAATCTTGCCATCTGGACTAAATCCTTGTCTTGTTTCCCTAGGATGGTTAACACTCAGAACAACCCCGCCCGCCAGAGCAGGTCAAGGCGATGGAGTTGGAGAAGCAAACCTGCCTCACCCTCCTTCTCCGCCGGGTTATGCCGAGGTCGAGAGAAACAAACGGAGACCAACCGCTTGTCGGAGCGTATCGAACAAAACACAGCCTATCATCGAGAAACAACTTGGTGTCGCCGGTGACTTCATCAAGTTACATCCACCTACCTTCCACCACTCCGCCGAGCCTCTCGACGCCGATGATCGGCCGCAAAGATTACTCACAAGCTGCGTTCAGACCGGTAGCCGAGGCTGATAAGGTCACCTTTGCTGCATATCATCTCAAGGTCCCGCCACTCGTGGGAGAATTATATGGCTATGCGCCCAGTTGGCCATGTCACTACCTGGGCAGAATTCAGCGAGGCTTTCCACGAACATCACATTCTGGAGGGTCTCATGGATCGTAAACGTGAGGAGTTCTGCAGTTTCACCCAAGGCCGCTCTCCGTGGACGCCTATAGTAGAGAGTTCGTAATCTCGCACGTTATGCAATCAAGAGGTCTCCATCGACGCCAAGAAAGGCAAGGTTCCGCAAGGGACTTAGCCCCGAGCTCGCCGAGATCTCCGCCGCATGAGTGCACCTCTTTCCGTAAGCTTGTTAACAAAGCCATCGCCGCTGAAACTGGTCGACCGATTTGAGGCAACACGCAAGCATGGTCGTGATATGGGTTCCTCATCCGGTCTTTGGACCACGAAGCGCCGTGTGTGGGTGCCTAATCGCGCTCGCCACCCAGATTCACACCGAGGCCATCCTTCCAGCGCCGCCAGATTCAAAGAAGATGCACCAGCTAGGCCCTATGGCGGGCCTACCAACAACGCCCTCACGCCGCCAGCCCGTGACGTGCTTCAAATGTGGGGAGTCAGGCCACTACATGCGCGATTGTCCCTGCACCAACCCCAACCAGCCTCGCAAAAGCTGTTGGCCATGGCAAGCCAGCGGGAAAGGTGTTCTATGCCAAGCCGCCACCACCGCCTGCGGGCCATGTCAATTGTGTCTTCGCCGAGGAGGCCCAAGAGGATCCCAATGTCGTGCTCGACACGCTTCGTTAATTGCCACCCAAGCATCCGTTCTTTTCGACATCGAGCATCTCATTCATTCATATCCGAAAGCTATGCCCGCTTGCACAACACCGCATTCAGTGATATGCCCACCTCCATGGTAATTCAAACCCCGGATCCAAATGGCAAACTTCTAGAGTAAGCCATGGAAATGAAATTCAGGTCGATGACTTGTTTTCCTTGCGTCGTTGATAGCTCTCAAATCTTCGGATATAAATATCATCTTGGGTATGGACCGGATGTCAGCCCATCATGCCAAGATTGATTGCTTCTCTAGGACTGTTCAACTTACGCACCTCGGGAAAGATAGTCAATGTCTTGACCCGAATATCCAAGCGCCAACTATATTCCCTTAATGCCACCCATTGCTGCACCTCAAGACGCTCCGTAGTCCGTGACTTTCCGGATGTTTTTCGAAGAATTGCCTGTGTTCCACCGATGAGATGTCGAGTTTGTGATAGAACTTATTCCAGAACTGTCCCAATTTCTAGAAGACCCTATAAGATGGCACCCTAGAACTAGCCGAACTTAAGAAACAACTCGATGAGGCCTTGAATAAGGGTTTCATCCGCCCTAGTTCATCTCCTTGGGCTTGCCCGTTCCTCTTCGTCAAGAAGAAGGATGGTACGGACCGGATGGTTGTAGATTATCGACCCGTTAACTTGGTCACAATTAAGAACAAGTATCCGCTCCCCAGGATCAACGATCTGTATGATCAGCTCGCAGGATCCTCGGCCTTTCTAAGATGGATTTGAGGTTAGGTTACCATCAAATCAAAATCCAAACGGGACATTCCCAAAACGGCTTTTGTTACTCGTTACGCCAATACGAGTACACCGTCATGTCCTTCGGTCTAACCAACGCCCACCACCTTCTCCCGGTTAATGAACTCAATCTTCATGGAATATTTGGATAAATTCGTCGTGGTTTACCTCGATGACATACTCATCTATTCCAAGAACGAGGAAGAACATGCCAACATCTAAGGCTAGTGTTGATGAAACTTCGAGAGCATCGCCTTTATGCCAAGTTTTCTAAATGCGAATTTTGGCTGCCGAAGTGACCTATCTAGGACATGTAATTTCGGTAAAGGTATTCTTTGTAAACCCCGAGCGAGTTCAAGCCGTCCTTAATTGACTCCACCGAATCGGTCAAGCAAGTTCGAGTTTCCTTGGCTTAGCGAGCTATTGTCGCCGCTTTGTCAAGAACTTCTCCAAGGTTGCTAAACCTCTAACTGAACTCCTCAAGAAAGATAAAAGTTTGAGTGGACCCCACAATGTGAGCACAGCTTTCAGAACCGAAAAGACGATTAACTTCTGCTCCCGTGCTGGTACCACCAGATTTCTAAGGACTTTGTTATCTATTGCGACGCCTCGCGACAAGGACTAGGCTGTATTCTCATGCAAGATCGACACGTAATTGCTTATGGCTCACGGCAATTACACCCACATGAGGAGAACTACCCTACTATGATCTAGAGCTTGCAAATGTAGTCTATGCACTCAAAACTGGCGACATTACCTTCTTGGTAATCGCTGTAAATCTACACCGATCACCAAAGTCTGAAGTACATATTCACCCAACCAGATTTGAATCTCGTGCAAAGACGTTGGGTTGAGTTGATCTCAGATTTCGATTTAGGAATAACCTATACCCGGGAAAAGCCAACGCCATGGCTGATGCACTAAGTCAGAATCTTATTGCAACAATCTAATGTTGCAACAAAATCAACCACTTCTCCACGAGGAATTTCGGAAGCTCAACCTTTACATTGTTCCTCGAGGGTTCCTTTCCACTATGGTGGCGAAACCTACTCTTATGGATCAAGTCATCGCTGCCCAAAAACGAGATAGAGGAATATCCCGGATTAAGGAGAACATTGCTAGCGGAGATGCTAAATGTTTCTCTACAAATGATCATGGTGTTGTATATTTTGAGAACCGCCTAGTGGTTCCCAAGAATCAGCACATACGGCAGCTGATCCTTAAGGAAGCTCATGAATCTCCTCTCACCATTCATCCCGGTAGCACTAAAATGTATCAGACCCACGCCAGAGGTTCCGTGGACTAGGATGAAGAGAGACATTGCTCAATTTGTTGCTAATCGCGACGCTCTAAATCGTCGCCGTAAAAGCAGAGCATCAACGGCTCTTGGCACCCTTCAACCTTTAGCTATTCCCGAATGGAAATGGGATAAAATCAGATGGATTTCATCTTTGGTTTTCCTGGACCAAGAAAGGAATAATGCTATCTTTGTCGTTATCGACCGCCTCTCCAAAGTAGCTCATTTCTTACTGTTCATGAGAGTATAACCGCTAGTCAGCTAGCAGATTTGTACATCTCCCGAATAGTGTCTCTTCATGGTGTTCCATTGGAAATAAACTCGGATCGAGGAAGTCTCTTCACCTCTCGATTTTGGGAAAGCTTCCAAAACGCTATGGGAACCCATCTTTCCTTTAGCACCGCTTTCCACCCTCAATCAAGTGGTCAAGTAGAACGTGCCAACCAAATCCTAGAAGACATGCTTCGAGCTTCTGTTATCTCGTTCAGAATGGATTGGGAGAAATGCCTTCCATTTGCCGAGTTTGCTTATAACAACAGCTACCAATCTAGCTTGGGCAAAGCACCTTTTGAAGTTCTCTATGGACGAAGGTGTCGAACACCTCTTAACTGGTCAGAAACCGGGGAAAGACAATTCTTTGGCCCGGATATGATCCAGAGGCGTAAGAGCAAGTTCAAGATCGCTCGTGAAAAGTTGAAAACAGCCCAATCTCGTCAAAAGAGTCAATATGACCGAAAACATAAGGCTATGACTTACGAGGTTGACGAGAAGGCTTACCTTCGGGTTACTCCTCTGAAGGGAACCCATCGCTTCGGTATCAAAGGCAAATTGGCTCCTCGCTACATTGGACCCTTTCGCATTCTTGCCAAACGAGGAGAAGTTGCCTACCAATTGAACTACCTCCGCATCTCTCCAAAGTCCACGATGTCTTCCACGCTTCTCAACTCAGCGTTGCTTCTCGGATCCTATCCGTGGAGTGGACCACTAAACGCTTGATCTTCAAGATAATCTCACATATCGAGAATATCCCGCTCAGATTCTCGATCAAGCCGAGCGCATTCACTCGACGGCATAATATCAAGTTTTCAAGGTTCAATGGTCGCATCATTCGAGAAGGAAGCTACTTGGGAAAGGGAGGATCGCCTTCGACTTGAGTACCCCGCCTCTTTCCGGAGGAACCTAAATCTCGGGACGAGATTCTTTTGAGTGGGGGTGAGTTGTCACACCCTAACTAGTTCATGCATTAGAGTGTTGCATCATGTCTATTTTTTTCAACAGAAAGCTGAAATGGGATTGACAGAACTCCCAGCCCCCTCTGAAACAACTAGGGTTTACTAAAAATATTTTCGATGAACCTGAAATGCCCTTCTAAAATGTCCATCATTTTTGTTTTGGTCCAGAAGCTCTGCCAAAAGTGATGCACAATTTCCTAGGTCATCTTTAGGTCTTTGAATTAAATCATAACTATTTGAATTTGGACATTTAAAATTTATAAAATATTTCAAATGTCCAAATATCTCCAAACTAAATGTTTCATGTTGGAAATATTCCAACAATGGACCAGAGTAGTTTGGTGAATTTTAGAACCTCTCGGTATTTTAAATAACTCAACAAAGTTGCAGGAAAAATAGAAAAGGAAACAGAAAAATGTATAAACTTACGGCGCCCGCCCACTAGCCAGCCCACTGGCGGCCCAGCCCAGCCAGACATCAAGCCCAATGAAAGCTGCTTGTCGACCAGCAGCAGGCAGGAGGTGCTCGACGGCGAAGCACCGCATGGGTGCCACGCACCTGCCTCGCCGCCTCGCTGTTTTCCTTGCCTTGCCACGCCGGGATCGGTCTCCCTCGCTCTCCCGCACCCCTGACACCCGCTCCTCTCGATTCGTCTCCTCGCTCCCCACGCCATGGCCGCCGCCACCGCCGCCCAGACCACCGTCGTAGCCGCTGCCCTCCGTCGACCCCACGCCGCGCCATCGTGTCCAGACGCTCCGCCGCCTCGACTTCTTCGAGCTAGCCGAGCCTCGAAGCGCCTCAGGTGCCCAAAGACGCCGCACCAAGCTTCGCCTCAAGCGCCACCGCCGGAGATCCTTTCTTCGCCGCCGCTGCTGCAGCTCGCCCCCGACTTCGCCGGTGGTTTCTACGTGAGCTCGTGGAGCTCAGCTACCTCCCTTCCTCTCCCTCTCGCTCCGTGCACCACAGCGACCGCACGAAGCTCACGTGCACCGCCGTCGCGGACTCGCCGCCGACGTGCTCCTGCCACACTCCGCCTTCTCACTATGTCCATCGCGTTCACCACATCGCGCTGGTACTAACCGAGCACTCCACGCCTCACCGCACACCCCAAAGACGAAGTTCGTTTCACCGAGCTCGGTGGCCGCCGGTCGCGGCGCCTACTCCGCCACCCCGAGCCCAACCACCACCACCAATAGATGCGGCTCGTCCTCGGCTCCACTCCGTGGTCACGCGCCTGCTTGGTGGCCGGAATGCCAAAAACCACTTTCGCCGCCGCGTCGGGCTCGCCGGCGGCTAAACGCCGGTGGGTTTGACCCTGGTTTTGACCACGGGTGGGCCCAGTTTGACCCCCCTGGGTCTATGACATGTGGGCCCAGCCCCGCTAATTAACCTAGTTTAATTTTAATCAAATACTAATTAAACTAACCCCACTGACATGCGGGACCCACAGGTCAGTTTGACCTGACCAGCCCGCTGACCACCGACGCCATCATGACACAAAGGTCGACGCAAAGATTTAAATTATCGGAATTATTTTTACACAGAAATTCCGAAATTGTTTCAAACTTCAAAATTCATATAAAATCAACCATAGCTCCAAATGAGACAAATTATATATGAAAAATGATCAGAAAAATCCAATCTTTCCATCTGTACAGGTTTCATGCATGTTTACAGAAGCTAACTTGCTATTTATGGCAGAACAAGCTTAAGCACTTTAAATGATCATATATGAGTTTGGATTTTGAATCTTTGGTTCAAATTGGTTCAAACCCATCTGATCTTAGTTGCATTAGCCCAAAGCACTCATTTTGCCATGTCTCATTGCATGCATCATATTGTTGCATCTTGTTTGGTAATGCTGTGTATCGGTGTTCTCTGCGGCAGGTTCTGCCCCCGAGGAGTACCGTGATAACCCCGACGAAGAGCAATACCCGTGCAACGACCCGTCAGGCAAGCAACCAACCGTTTGATCATATCGATAAAATCCCATGTTCTTGCTCCTGCTCTCGTTTACTGCATTAAGACAACGCGATTCAAACTGCTGTGTGCTGCGGTAGTTGAACCCATTTCCTCTGCATGACCTGTCATTGCCACAGTAACTAGATGAAACCCACTAGCATGTGTAGGAGTTGATTGAGCCTTATGATTGTGTTGTTCCTACCTTGCTATGCTTGCTATGCTTAGAGTCGTGTCAGGTCTGGTTCATCTGGGTGATGGCTAGAGTGAAATGATCGAGTCGGTATGAGAGTAAGGTGTTGAACACGGTTTGGTAAAGGTATCGATGAGAGGCCATGTAGGAGTACATGGTGGGTTGTTTCATTGAGGCCGCCCTGCTAATCGAGATCTGTATGTGTGATTTAAGAAACAGCTACTACCATACATTGGGCCTCAAATATGACCCCGCCGACTTCTTATTCACGCTAGTCCTCCGTCTGTGAGTTGCAAGTAGTTTTCGTGTTTGTAGCTCATCGAGGCCGTGGACAGCGCCGACCGTAGGGGTGGGCTGTGATGCGGTAGGTACGTGGCACGGTGTACCGGATGCCCGCTTGGTATCTCGGGAACCCTGTTCACATCGCTTGGGGCTGTGAGCGAAACTTCGCCGAACTCCTCATAGATGGAACCCAAATAGGCGATAAACCCGGACTAGAGACTTGAGTGTCAGGTAGGTCGTGGTCTACACCCACGCCGGCCGCTGAAGTCCGCCGAGCACATGTCGTGGTGCGACGCTAAGTGGTGGAAACATGTATGAAGAAGTACACCCCGCAGGTTAACATCATCTATTCGAATAGCGCGTCATGTAAAGGACTACTTGGTTGCCTATACAGTTCATAGACAAGTAAATGGATACTACTAAAAGCCTCAAGATAAGCGTGAGTGCCGAGGATGGCTCCTCCGTAGGAAGACGGGTTGGGTCCTCGGTGGTGTATTGAAGTGATGAGTAGTGGACTCGAAAAGCAAAACTATTTCAAGTTGGTGTCTCGAGGATAGCTTAGCCATGAGTCAAAGCTGGCTTGCTGCAATAACCCCACCAACCCTTCTTGATAATGTGCATGTATGTAGGGTCCGATGTAAGTCTTGCTGAGTACCTTTGTACTCATGTTGCTTTAATTTACATTTTTCAAGATGCCACAAACCCTTCCGACGGGTTCTTCGTGAGACGCTGACATCGATTTAGTAGACTAAGGCCTGTGGTGATCCTGAGCAAGAGAAGGACCATGTAGTATAGCTAGGCTTACCCTAGCCTCTTTTATTTTACTAGTTGCGTACTCGGACAAGACACTTCCGCTGTTGGCTTGTATGCTTGTATGACTTGTATGTGGGTCGTGTGACCCGCATTTGTGTGTATGATATGAACGGCTCTCGAGCCTTTAAATAAAGTACTTGTGTCGAGAGTCATGTTGTGATGCCTTGTTGTATTTGCACATATCGAGCATATTGTGTGTATGATTGAAATGCTTGGTATGTGTGGGATCCGACTATCTAGTTGTTTATCTTTAGTAGCCTCTCTTACGGAAATGTCTCCTAGTGTCTCCACCGAGCCATGGTAGTTTGCTACCGCTCCGAACACTTAGGCTGGCGGCATGTGTCCTTCTTCGCTCTCGTGTCTGTCCTTCGGGAAATGTCACGCATTGAGTACCGGAGTCCGTTAGCCCGCCATGCCCGGTTTATCGGAGTCCTGCTAGCCCAGCGCTACAGCCCGAACTTACTTTCTGTTGACCGACACGCTCGATGTCGGGTCATGGATGCTCGTCCTCGTAAGTCTGTGCCACTTTGGGTTTACGACTAGTCATGTCAGCCCGGGCTCCTTTTCATATGGATGCTAGCGACACTATCATATACGTGTGCCAAAAGGCGCAAACGGTCCCGGGCCAAGGTAAGGCGACACCCGTTGGGATACCGTGCGTGAGGCCGCAAAGTGATATGATGTGTTACAGGCTAGATCGATGTGACATTGAGTCGGGTTCCTGACACCCACTGCCACAGGAGGGTAGGACAAAAGACGTCATGCAAGTTCTTTTCCATAAGCACGTATGACTATATACGAAATACATGCCTACATTGTATTGATGAACTGGAGCTAGTTCTGTGTCACCCTAGGTTATAACTGCTACATGATGAATATCATCCCACATAATTATCATTGACCGTCCATTGCCTATGAGCTTTTCACATATTAATCTTTGCTAAGTTACTTTTGTTGCCACTGCTGTTACAATCACTACAAAACTGCTACTGTTACTTTTGTCACCGTTAACGTTACTTCCATACTACTTTGCTACTAAATACTTTGCCGCGGATATTAAGTCTTTCAGGTGTGGTTGAATGGACAACTCATCTGCTAATACTCGTGAATATTCTTTGGCTCCCCTTGTGCCTAATCAATAAATTTGGGTTTAATAATCTACCCTCGAAAATTGTTGCGATCCCCTATACGTGTGGGTCATCAAGACCTTTTTCTCGCACTGTTGCCAGGGAGCATAGCTCTATTCTCCGAGTCACTTGGGGTTTATATCTATTGATCACTATGAAGGATTCGAAAGATATCAGAACCAAGATTATTCCCTCTACTAGGAGGGGAGGTAAGGAACTACCATCTAGCTCTACACTTGATTCACCTTCTGTATTGAGTAAGCTTGTGACACCTACACCTGCTATTAATTCTGATATGTCTCAAGTAATTGATGATGCTACTTCTGTTATGCATGATGCTTATGAAGATACTACTCCTTTGCTTGATAATACTATGCCACTAGGTGAATTTCTTGATGAACAACTTGCTAGAGCTAAAGATATTGAGAATGCTAAAACTGATGATATTTCTAAAATTGATGAAGTTATTGAGACTGAATACTTTGAAACACCTGTTAAACCTAGATCTCCTAGATATGAATTGCCTGATATACCTGAGGGTTGTGTTATGGATGGAGAGGTAGCTAGGGACATTCTTGCTTGTAAGGATAGAGATGATCTTAAGAAATTATTATGCAAGTGGTAAGAAAAATCTTTGAATGCTAGAATGCAATATGATCCTAAGTTTGCTACTTCACCTATCTTTGTTACTGATAAGGATTATGAATTCTCTGTCGGTCCCGAGTTAATTACTTTGGTTGAATCTGATCCTTTCCATGGTCATGAATCTGAAACTGTTGTGACACATCTTACTAAATTGAATGATATAGCCACCCTATTTGCTCATGAGGAAATTTTTTGCTATTACTATATTCTGAAGTTGTTTCCTTTCTCATTAAAGGGTGATGCTAAGATGTGGTTTAATTCTCTTGCTCCTGTTTGTGTGCGTAATCCCCAGGATATGGTTTTTTACTTCTCTGAAAAATATTTTCCTGCTCATAAGAAACAAGCTGCTTTACAGGAAATATTTAACTTTGTGCAAATTAAAGGAGAGAGTCTCCCACAAGCTTGGGGGAGGCTTCTCCAATTACTTAATGCTTTGCCTGATCACCCTCTCAAGGAAAATGAAATACTTGATATATTTTATAGTGGACTAACTGATGCTTCTAGGGACCACCTAGATAGTTGTGCTGGTTGTATTTTCAGGGAACAAACTGTTGAACAAGCTGAGGTACTATTTAATAATATATTGAGTAATGATAATGATTGGACCCTTCCTGAACCACCTCCTAAGCCAACTCTGAAGAAGAGGGGAATTCTATTTCTCAGTCCTGAAGATATGCAAGAGGCAAAGAAATTTATGAAAGAAAAAGGTATCAAACCTGAAGATGTTAAGAATTTACCACCTATTGAAGAAATAAATGGTCTTGATGACCTGACACAGGTAGTAGAGGTAAATTCTATGTATAGATTTGATGAAGTTGATATTCCTCATAATAAGTCTGCTAGTCAATGCTTGGATGAATTTTATAACTTTATTGTTAAACAAGAAATTTTCAATGCTTATGTTAGTAGATAATTGAAACAAAATGCTTATATGCTTGACTGCTTGGGTGACTATATGTGTAGAACTGTTAATGATCTCAAGATTATTAGTAAACATGCTGCCATGGTTAAAACTCAAGTAGAACAAGTCCTCAAAGCACAAAATGATTTGTTGAATGGCTTGAATAATAAGAACAATGATCATGTTGTTAGAGTTATGGCTAGGGGTGGTAAAATGACTCAGGAACCTTTGTATCCTGGGGGCCATCCTAAGAGAGTAGATCAATACTCTCAGGGAATTAATACTGATGCACCTAGTCCTTCTAAAAAACAAAGATGATAGGTCTTTGCATGCTTCTAGTGAACCTGTTATAGACACACCTGAGAATCCAAATGATATTTCTATTTCTGATGCTGAAACACAATTAGGTGATGATCATGAGCTAGTGTTAATGTTAACAATGATGTTCATGTTGATCCTCAACCTAGCAATGATAATGATGTGGAGACAGAATCTGCTGTTGATCTTGATAACCGACAACCTAAGAATGAAAGATATGATAAGAGAGACTTCCTTGCTAGGAAACATGGTAAAGAAAGAGAGCCATGGGTTTAGAAACCAATGCCCTTTCCTCCTAAACCATCTAAGAAAAAGGATGGTGAGGATTTTGAGCGCTTTGTTGAAATGCTTAGACCTGTCTTTTTGCGTATGCGTTTGACTGATATTCTAAAAATGTCTCCTTATGCTTAGTATATGAAAGTTATTGTTACAAATAAAAGAAAGATACCAGAAACTGAAATTTCCACCATGCTTGCTAATTATACATTTAAGGGTGGAATACCAGAGAAACTAGGAGATCCGGGAATACCTACTATACCATGCTCCATTAAAAGAAACTATGTAAGAACTGCTATATGTGATCTTGGAGTTGGTGTTAGCGTTATGCCTTTCTCTCTATATCATAGACTTGATTTGAATAAGTTGACACCAACTGAAATCTCTTTGCAAATGTTTGATAAATCAACTGCTATATATACCCATCGGTATTTGTGAGGATGTGCTTGTCGTCGTTGCAAACGTTACTATCTTAACAGACTTTGTTATTCTTGATATACCCGAGGATGACAGTATGTCAATCATCCTTGGTAGACCCTTTTTGAATATTGCAGGGGTTGTTATTGATTGCAATAAAGGCAATGTCACTTTTCATGTTAATGGTAATGAGCATATTGTACACTTTCCAAAGAAACAACCCCAACTGAATAGCATCAACTCTATTGGAAAATTTTCAACTATTACTATTGGAGGTTTTGAGTTGCCTCTCCCTACTGTCAAAAAGAAATATGATATTCTTATGTTGGGGACATGCATATCCCCGATGAGGTAACCTAGTGTTATACGAGGATTCTCTGGTTTCATGGCATTCAGAAGAATTTTATTAACAAGACTTGATCAACCTTGTTAATGGATTCCTTTTGATCGGCATGAGATGGATGAATTTAATAAACACTACATTCTGTACCCACCTTTTACTTTCTGTTATTTAGAGCAAATAAAGTAGAAATACTATTATTTGTGTGTTTTCTGAATTATCCATGCAATAAAAAATGACTGGAAAATAAAATTTGTTCAAATGCCCTAAAAAATTAATGTGTTTTTTTCTGGAATATTTAAGAATTTTTGGCACTGAAAACACATCAGGGAGGGGTACCAGTGGTCCACAAGCCCACAGGGCACACCCACCCCCCTGGGCACGCCTACAAGGCTTGTGAGTCCCACGTGGGCCCCCCCTCACTTATTCCAGCACCCATCCACTTCGTCTTCCTCCAGAAAAAATCCCGCCATTGCTCAAACCCGTGTTCTTGCTCATTTTGCTGCCATTTTCAATCTCCTTGCTCGGAACTCCGTTTCCGAAACTATTTCAGAGATTTGTTCATCCGTATGTGACTCCTCCAATGGTCCAAAGTAGTTTTGTTGCATGATATAGCCTCTAGATATTTGTGGGAGTAGTAGCTATCAATCTTGTTGAGTTTTGTTCAATTTTATTTTGAGTCACTAAAAAGTTCAAAAAAATCAGAAAAAGAAAATGTTGAGGAAGGTATTCCAAGGTGGTTCCTTGAAAAAGAAATCCCCAAGGTCTGTGATATGTGAGCCGGGTCTTGAACAACCAAGGGAGGCTTCGGTGCAACCTTCCGAATGGCCATCATATCACTTCATGACTCGTGCCAGTTTCAAGGATGAATTCTATGCATACGTACATAACATTGAGCTTACAAACTTCTTGTCAGATAAGTGCCCTCAGTACTACAACCTTACCAATTCCTTTGTGAGGAGTTTTAAGTATTCTGTCCAGCGCAATATGCATTTTGTTTTATTTGATATTTATGATAAATCATTTACCATGGACCTAGAAGATTTTAATGATGCATGCAAAATTCCACATGGCTAGCAGTACCGAAGCTTGTAAATCTGATTGCTCGGAGTTCCTTGCTAGCATTACTGTAGGAGAAACTAGAAAAACCCAAGCTACCATAGGGAGCATTCACTTTCCTACTTTACATTACTTTGCTCTCTTTACAGGTCGATGCATTAATGGTAAACATGATCATAGCCACATGTGTGCCCCTAATCTCATTATTCTTAAGAGTGCGGTACTGAATGATAAATGATTTAATTTGGGGGCTATCATTGCACGTTGGTTACATAATAATGCTAAAGATGGGGATTTCTTTCGAGGAATTTATGCCACTCGGTTAGCTACGTATCTTGGTGTCCCTATCCCTATAAGAGAAAATGATCCTTAGTTACCACCTGCTTTTCTTGACTATGATGCTATGGAGAGTTACCAGTTTCTTGAGAGAGACGAGTTTCCTTTTCAATATAGCCTAATCTATGACAGGCTGCACGTTGTCCATATTACACTTCCTGCTTCTGCCTTCTTTGACTTTTAGGTAAGATGAAGATACTTCATAACCCGAGAGGAGGCAACCGAGTATGTTGGATTCAGGGCTCCAGAGACCCAAGAAAGGTTCAAACTCTGGGCGTGTGCGAAGAACTCAACCTCTCTAGCCAGCCAACTCGCTGCTCTTGCGGCCTAGCTTGATGAACAGGAAAGGAAATGGACATGGAAGCTTACCCAGATTCGGGCCACCTTGCGGTGTAAAGCCCTACCCATGCTTTGTGGTGGATTAGCCTCGCGGAGGGCTGAGGATGAACTAGTGCAAGGAAGAACAGCCTCGCGAGGTCTGCTCTGGGGTGGATATGAGCTCAATGTTGGGAACTTAGCAATAATTCCAAATTTTCCTACGTATCACCAAGATCAATCTAGGAGATTCCAGCAACATGAGAGAGAGAGGAAGTGCATCTTCATACCTTTGAAGATTGCTAAGCGGAAGCGTTACTATAACGCGGATGATGGAGTCGTACTCGCGGCGATTCAAATTGCGGCGATCTAGCGCCAAACGGACGGCGCCTCCGTGTTCAACACATGTACAGCCCGGGGACGTCTCCTCCTTCTTGATCCAGCAAGGGGGAAGGAGAAGTTGAGGGAGAGCTCCGGCAGCACGACAGCGTGGTGGTGGAGCTTGTGGTATTTCTGCAGCGCTTTGCCAAGCTCTACAGAGGAGGAGCAGGTGTTGGGGAGGGATGGGTTGCTCCAGGGGAAGGGGTGCGGCATCCCTCCCACCCCACCCCACTATTTATAGGGGAAGGGGAGAGGGGGCCGGCCCCTTAGATCCCATATAGGGGGGCGGCGGTCAAGGGGGAAGCTTGCCCCCCAAGTTTGGTGGGAGGCGCCCCCACCCCCTAGGGTTTTCAACCCTAGGCGCCTTGGGCCCTTGGGGGGCGCACCAGCCCACCAGGGGCTGGTTCCCACCCTTTGTTCATCCCACTAAGTCCCTGGGGCAGGTGGCCCCACCCGGTGGACTCCCGGACACCTTTCGGTGGTCCCAGAACAATACTGATAACCCCCAAAACTATTTCGGTGACTGAAACTGAACTTCCCATATATACATCTTTACCTCCTGACCATTCCGGAACTCCTCATGATGTCTTGGATCTCATCCGGGACTCCGAACAACCTTCGGTAACCACATACTATTTCCCATAACAACTCTAGCATCACCGAACCTTAAGTGTGTAGACCCTACGGGTTCGGGAACCATGCAGACATGATCAAGACATCTCTGCGGCCAATAACCTACAGCGGGATCTGGATACCCATGTTGGCTACCACATGTTCCACGATGATCTCATCGGATGAACCACGACATCGGGGATTCAATCAATCCAGTATACAATTCCCTTTGTCAACCGGTATGTTACTTGCCCGAGATTCAATCGTCGGTATCCCTATACCTCGTTCAATCTCGTTACAGGCAAGTCTCTTTACTCGTTCCGTAACGCATGATCTCATGACTAACTCCTTAGTCACATTGAGCTCATTATGATGATGCATTACCGAGTGGGCCCAAAGATACCTCTCCGTCATACGGAGTGACAAATCCCAGTCTCGATTCGTGCCAACCCAACAGACACTTTCAAAGATACCTGTAGTGTACCTTTATAGCCACCCAGTTACGTTGTGAGGTTTGGTACACCCAAAGCATTCCTACGGTATCCGGGAGTTGCACAATCTCGTGGTCTAAGGAAATCATACTTGACATTAGAAAAGATCTTTGCAAACGAACTACACGATCTTGTGCTATGCTTAGGATTGGGTCTTGTCCATCACATCATTCTCCTAATGATGTGATCCCGTTATCAACGACATACAATGTCCATGGTTAGGAAACCACAACCATCTATTGATCAATGAGCTAGTCAACTAGAGGCTTACTAGGGACACATTCTGGTCTATGTATTGACACATGTATTATGGTTTCCGGTTAATACAATTATAGCATGAACAACAGACAATTATCATGAACAAGGAAATATAATAATAAAAAATTTATTATTGTCTCTAGGGCATATTTCCAACACTCAAGGGATTCGACCCCTTCCTACGGTGGTGGCTAGGCTATACTTATAGTGGCCTCAGTCCTCTTCCCCCAAAACTTAGGCGGGAAGGGATCCCACGGTGGCCAATTTTGAAGGAGGACAAGTAGTACATCTTATCCTGATGAAAGGTGGTCTTCGTCTGCAAAGCTTCTGGTCGTGACATTGTGGTGGGCTCGGTGATAACATCCGTCCTGCCGTCCTAGAGGTCTTGGTCTTGTTGCACGTAAATAGTAACCTTTGGTTGATTCCTCGGGACCTTGCGCCTGCGCTTGCCTCCTTAGCACCAAAGAGGAAACCTGCCGCTCTGTGCCCACTGGCATGCGCCTGGCCTTGGTCGTCATGGCTAGCGCCACCTCAACCTCATGAGGTGAGCTCTTGCACAGGAATATCCGCTCCTCTGGAGACCGCCTGGGGAGGCCGCTCCTTTCGAAGGTCTTGGTTTCGTCTGCCTCACGAGGCTTGGCCCCTCGCGAGGGTCTTGACTTGTCTATGCTAAAGATGGTCCATACCAGGCCATTGATGGAGCCACGCCGTGGGACGCAGGCAGGCAAGTATGGGTACCCTAGTTCCCAGAACGCCGACAGTACCTCTCGGGCCCAAGGCGCTCGCACTTGGCTTCGAGGCGAAGCCAATGGGAAAGTGTGAAGCGCCACGGGCCCCAATCACCTGCGGACCGGGTCGACGTGTGGCTCTTGATGGGACGTGGGCGCTTCCACCTTCCCATGCTGCCTCGGCAACCGTCTGACTTGACTAGTGCCTATTGCATGCAGAAAAAACCATCATTACTCGAGATCGTGGGAGGCCGACGGTTGGCCTCCCTTTGGCTATAAATGGGGGAAGGGGGCTGAGCCCCCAGCCCATCTTCGTCTTCTCGCTGCTTGCTTCTACTTCTTCTTGCTCCGCCGTCTTGCTAGAGCATCCATGGCGCCGGTGAGGAGGTTCTACGCCACGGAGAAGGGGAAGGCCCCTCAAGTGGAACCCGAGCTGCCCCCGCCGAAGAAGAGGCCTGATCGCTCCCGGGGCACCGCCGCGGAACCCATGATGATGCGGCCTTGGCATGAACGGGCTCCATCAGGCTTCCTAGTCCCCCTATACGCCCGCGCACAGGGCCCTACGCACGAGGGCGACGACCGGCGCCACAAGGATCGAGACCGTGGAGGACGATAGGCAGCGTCCATGGGGGTGCCTCACTCGCAGACCCACACCAAAGTCACGGCCCACGAGTTCATGGTGTGGGCAGCAATGGCGCCGCGCACGTGGATTCGACTCCCGAGGCCTCTCGCGAGGGAGATACCACCGAGGGGGGGGCGTCAAACTGTGGCTACAGCATGATGGATGCTACGGCCAGACTTCGGAGGCGGAAGTCGAGGTTATCGACTCCGACGATGTCTTCAAGACCCGGGGGTGGGGCCGATCGCCCGCGCCTGCCGCCCGGAGGGAGGCCATGCCATCCACTTCGAGTACGACGGGGCGTCGACGCTCTTCTTCGAGATCTTCGACGAGGATGGGAGGTGCCAGGAGTGCTGCTCCCGGGAAGGCGGTCAAGGTGGCGAGGCCGCCGATGGTGAACTTGCCCTTGGCCTTGTCCACGTTTCCTGCGACAGCAGCAGCGCCTCCTCCGAGCACGACATGAGCGACGACGTCAGCTACGAGCTGCCGAGCCGTCGCGCCCGTACATCTGCAGCAGCGTCAGCCCGGTGTCACCGGTGATGTTGCCGAGGTTGTGGTCTCTTTAGGAATTCTTCTTTTTGTTTCATTCCTGCAAGAGATCATGACGAACCCCTCGAGGGTATGTAAAAATTGTGATACTTTTGCTTAGGCGGTATTGTCCCCAATCAATGTTGTGCTTGCATTTCCTGCTACGGCATGGTCCCCCCTTTCATTCTTGCGGTAGCTTAGTGCTCTACATCGGCTGGACCCAGTCCCCAGGCAGGCTTCAGTCGTTGATGGTATGCTAGGTCATGATGTCGTGGTCAAGGCCAAGAGGTGAGCAGCCCGAGGTCTGGTGATACGTCTCCATCGTATATAAAATTTTTGATTGTTTCCTGTCAATATTATACAACTTTCACATATTTTTGGCAACTTTTTATATGATTTATTGGACTAACCTATTGATCCAGTGCCCAGTGTCAGTTCCTGTTTTTTGCATGTTTTTTGTATCACAAAAAATCCATATCAAAAGAAGTCCAAACGCAATAAAAATCTATGGAGAATTATTTTGGAATATATGTGAATTTTATGAGGTGGAATCAACGTAAACAGAGGCCTGAGGCCTCCACAACCCACCAGGGCCCAGGCGCACCCTGGTGTATCGTGCCCTCCTTGAATGTCGGTTGGAGCTATACTTCAGGCGCAAGGAAGCTTATATCCCGAAAAAAAATAGTGTAAAAATCTCAGTGCAATCAGAGTTACGGATCTCCGGGAATTTAAGAAACCGTGAAGGGCTAGATCTGAGGAGCGCGAAACAGAGAGAACGGAGAGGGAGATCCAATCTCGGAGGGGCACCAGCCCCTCCGACGCCATGGAGGCCATGGACCAGTGGGGAAACCCTCCTCCCATATAGGGGGGAGGCCAAGGAAGAAGAAGAAGAGGGGGGGCTCTCTCCCCCTCTCTCCCGGTGGCGCCGGAGTGCCGCCGGGGCTAGGATCGTGACGGCGATCTACATCAACAATCTTGCTACCGTCATCACCAACTTTCTCCCCCTCTATGCAGCAGTGTAACACCCCTTCTCCCTGCTGTAATCTCTACTTAAACATGGTGCTCAACTCCATATATTATTTCCCAGTGATCTATGGTTATCCTATGATGTTTGAGTAGATCTGTTTTGTCCTATGGGTTGATTGTGATCTTGGTTGGTATGATTGTATATTTTATTTATGGTGCTAACCTACGGTGCCCTCCATCTCGCGCAAACGTGAGAGGCCCCCGCTGTAGGGTGTTGCAATATGTTCATGATTTGCTTATTGTCAGTGTTACGAGGGATGACAACAGCCTAAACGCGGATACGCGGGTTATGGCGTATGGGAGTAAAGAGGACTTGATAGTTAATGCTATGGTTGGGTTTCACGACCTTAATGATCTTTAGTAGTTGCGGATGCTTGCTAAAGTTCCAATCATAAGTGCATATGATCCAAGTAGAGAAAGTATGTTAGCTCATGCCCCTCCCTCATATAAAATTCTAAGAATGATTACCGGTTCTTGTTATCAATTTCCTAGGGACAAATGACTTTCTCGTTGACAAAAGCTATCCACTTTTATTACCTTGAAATTTATTCATAGTTTCATTCTCGCAAAGTACTCGTAGTTTTGTTCTTGCAAATTAGTCTCATACTTGTTTTAGGTAAAGCAAACGTCAAGTGTTCGTAGAGTTGTATCGGTGGTCGATAGAACTTGACGGAATATTTGTTCTGCCTTTAGCTCCTCGTTGGGTTCGACACTCTTATTTATTGAAGAAGGGTATAACTGATCCCCTATACTTGTGGTTTATCATCTGGTAAGAGCCCCAGAGGAGCGATGTCGAGGGGGTCCCCTTTGACGTGCAAGCGGCTCTCGGAAGACTGAAAGGGAAACATCCTTGCCCTAGCAAGATCGCGAGGGGCGAAAATGCTGAACGTGGGAGGCACACTTGCGTGTATGTGGTGACTTATCTCAGCGACTTTGTAGTTATCCTTTCGCTGCAAGGACAGCCTTCGTGCGGCGCCTGGCCGCATCCGGGTAGTTGCGGTGTTCCCAAGCGGGACTCGCGCCGACCCCTTCTTCCGCGCTCATCTGGGTGCTCTACATCCTCGGGTCCTGGCCCTCGAGCAAGGCTCAGCCGCCGCAGATATGCCAGGTCGCGGTGACGTGGTCAAGGCCAGGGGTGAGGGCTCGAGGGCAAGTAGGGGCCCCAGAGGCGCGATGCTCAGGGGCTCCCCCTTTAACATGCTAGCGAATTGCATGGGAAAAGGGGTGGCTAGCCTCACGAAGGTGCCTTGGAGGGATCAAGACCCGTGGTCCTGGCTCCAGAGGTCCCTGTGAGTTATCTGAGGGAAGAAAGCATAGAATACAGTCGCGCTCGCCGACCTGTGCTACCTCTTGAGCGTGCGTTCGTTTTTTCCTTGAAGAGGAAAGGGTGATGCAGCAAAGTAGAGATAATTGTTTCCCTCGGTTTGAGAACCAAGGTATCAATCCAATAGGAGACAACGCACAAATCACCGAATACTTGCACAAACAATCAAACAAACTTGCACCCAAAGCGATAAAGGGGTTGTCAATCCCTTCACGGTTACTTGCAAAAGTGAGATATGATAGAGAAAGATAAACGATAAAGTAAATATTTTTGGTATTTTTGGTTTATAGATCGGAAAGTAAAAGATTGCAAGAATACTAGATCGGAAACTTATATGATGGAAAATAAACCCGGGGGCCATAGGTTTCACTAGAGGCTTCTCTCAAGATAGAAAATAATACGGTGCATGAACAAATTACTGCTGAGAAATTGATAGAAAAGCATAAAGTTATGACGATAGCTAAGGCAATGATCATGAATATAGGCATCACATCCATGTCAAGTAGACCGAAATGATTCTGCATCTACTACTATTACTCCACACATCGACCGCTATCCAGCATGCATCTAGAGTATTAAGTTCATAAAGAACGGAGTAACGCATTAAGTAAGATGACATGATGTAGAGGAATTAACTCAAGCAATATGATGAAAACCCCATCTTTTTATCCTCGATGGCAACAATACAATACGTGCCTGGCTGCCCCTACTGTCACTGGGAAAGAACACCGCAAGAATGAACCCAAAGCTAAGCACTTCTCCCATTGCAATAAAAACCAATCTAGTTGGCCAAACCAAACCAATAGTTCGAAGAGACTTGCAAAATATCAAATCATGCATATAAGAATTCAGAGAAGATTCAAATAATATTCATAGATAAGCTGATCATAAATCCAAAATTCATCGGATCTCAAAAACACACCGCAAAAAAGTATTACATCGAATAGATCTCCAAGAACATCGAGGAGAACATGGTATTGATAATCAAAAAGAGAGAAGAAGCCATCTAGCTACTAGCTATGGACCCGTAGGTCTGTGGTAAACTACTCACATTTCATCAGAAGGTCACTGGTGTTGATGTAGAAGCCCTCCATGATCGAATACCCCTCCGGCAGGATGCCAAAAAAGGTCCCTAGATGGGATCTCATGGGTACAGAAGGTTGCAGCAGCGGAAAAGTGTTTTTGTGGATGCCTAGGGCGATCCGAGGCATTGATACGTCCAAAACAGATAATATGATAGCATGGAACAATCAAAAATTATAGATATGTTGGAGACGTATCAATGCCCCGGATCGCCCTAGGCATATCCACGAAAACACTTTTCCACCGCCGCAACATTCTGTACCCGTGAGATCCCATCTAGGGGCCTTTTTCGGCTCCTGCTGGAGGGGGATTCGATCATAGAGGGCTTCTACATCAACACCATTGCCCTTACGATGAAGCGTGAGTAGTTTACCACAGACCTACGGGTCCATAGCTAGTATCTAGATGGCTTATTCTCTCTCTTTGATTCTCAATACCATGTTCTCCTCGATGTTCTTGGAGATCTATCTCACTATCTGATGTAATACTTTTTTGCGGTGTGTTTGCCAAGATCCGATGAATTGTGGATTTTTGATCAGCTTATATATGAATATTATTTGAATCTTCTTTGAATTATTATATGCATGATTTGATATCTTTGTAATTCTCTTTGAACTATCGGTTTGGTTTGGCCAACTAGATTAGTTTTTTTTGCAATGGGAGAAGTGCTTAGCTTTGGGTTCAATCTTGTGGTGTCCTTTCCCAGTGACAGTAGGGGAAGCAAGGCACGTATTGTATTGTGGCCATCAAGGATAAAAAGACGGGTTTTTCATCATATTGCTTGAGTTAATTCCTCTACATCATGTTATCTTACTTAATGCATTACTCCGTTCTTTATGAACTTAATACTCTAGATGCATGTTGGATAGCGGTCGATGTGTGGAGTAATAGTAGTAGATGCAGAATCGTTTCAGTCTACTTGACACGGACGTGATGCCTATATTCATGATCATTGCATTAGACATCATCATAACTTTGGCTTTTCTATCAATTGCTCGGCAGTAATTTGTTCACCCACCGTATTATTTTCTATCTTGAGATAGCCTCTAGTGAAACCTATGCCCCCCGGTCTATTTTCCATCATACAAGTTTCCGATCTACAATATTAGTTTCCGATCTACTATTCTTGCAATCTTTTACTTTCTGATCTATAAACCAAAAATACCAAAAACATTAACTTTATCGTTTCTCTATCTCTATCAGATCTCACTTTTGCAAGTAACCGTGAAGGGATTGACAACCCCTTTATCGCATTGGGTGCAAGTTTGTTTGATTGTTTGTGTATGTATTCGGTGATTTGTGTGTTGTCTCCTACAGTATTGATACCTTGGTTCTCAAACTGAGGGAAATACTTATCTCTACTTTGCTGCATCACCCTTTCCTCTTCAAGAGAAAAACCAACGCAAGCTCAAGAAGTATCAGGAAGAATTTCTGGCGTTGTTGCCAGGGAGATCTACGCCAAGTCAAGACTTGATGACCCACAAGTGTAGGGGATCTATCATAGTCCTTTTGATAAGTAAGAGTGTCGAACCCAACGAGGAGCAGAAGGAAATGACAAGCGGTTTTCAGTAAAGTATTCTCTGCAAGCACTGAAATTATCGGTAACAGATAGTTTCGTGATAAGGTAATTTGTAACGGGTAACAAGCAATGAAAGTAAATAAGGTGCAGCAAGGTGGCCCAATCCTTTTTGTAGCAAAGGACAAGCCTGGACAAATTCTTATATAGAGAAAAGCGCTCTCGAGGACACATGGGAATTATCATTAAGCTAGTTTTCATCACGCTCATATGATTCGCGTTCGTTACTTTGATAATTTGATATGTGGGTGGACCAGTGCTTGGGTACTTCCCTTTCTTGGACAAGAATCCCACTTATGATTAACCCCTATTACAAGCATCCGCAACTACAAAAGAAGTATTAAGGTAAACCTAACCATAGCATGAAACATATGGATCCAAATCAGCCCCTTACGAAGCAACTCATAAACTATGGTTTAAGCTTCTGTCACTCTAGCAACCCATCATCTAATTATTACTTCTCAATGTCTTCCTCTAGGCCCAAATAATGGTGAAGTGTCATGTAGTCAACGTTCACATAACACCACTAGAGGAGAGACAACATACATCTCATCAAAATACCGAACGAATACCAAATTCACATGACTACTAATAGCAAGACTTCACCCATGTCCTCAGGAACAAACGTAACTACTCACAAAGCATATTCATGTTCATGAAAAGAGGGGTATTAATATGCATTAAGGATCTGAACAAATGATCTTCCACCAAATAAACCAACTAGCATCAACTACAAGGAGTAATCAACACTACTAGCAACCCACGGGTACCATGAGGTTTTGGTACAAAGATTGGATACAAGAGATGAACTAGGGTTTGAGAGGAGATGGTGCTGGTGAAGATGTTGATGGAGATTGACCCCCTCCCAATGAGAGGATCATTTGTGATGACGACGGTGATGATTTCCCCCTCCCGGAGGGAAGTTTCCCCGGCAGAATAGCTCTGCAGGAGCCCTAGATTGGTTCCGCCAAGGTTCCGCCTTGTGGCGGCGGAGTTTCGTCCCGAAAGCTTGCTTATGATTTTTTTTCCAGGTCAAAAGACTTCATATAGCAGAAGATGGGCACCGGACGGCTGCCCGGTGGCCCACGAGGCAGGGGCGCGCCCCCCACCCTCGTGGACGATGTGTGGCCCCCCTCTGGTATTTCTTCCACTCAGTATTTTTTATTAATTCCCAAAATGACTTTCATGGAGTTTCAAGACTTTTGGAGTTGTGCAGAATAGGTCTCTAATATTTGCTCCTTTTCCAGCCTAGAATCCCAGCTGCCGGCATTCTCCCTCTTCATGTAAACCTTGTAAAACAAGAGAGAATAGCCATAAGTATTGTGACATAACGTGTAATAACAGTCCATAACGCAATAAATATCGATATAAAAGCATAATGCAAAATGGACATATCAACTCCCCCAAGCTTAGACCTCGCTTGTCCTCAAGCGGAAGCCCATATCAAAAAATATGCCCACATATTTAGAGATAGAGGTGTCGATAAAATAAAATACGAACATGAGGGCATCATGATAATTTTTATAACAGCCACATACTTATATTTTGTCATATGATTTCTTATTCTCAAGTAACAATCTATTCACAATGTCAAGTATGAATCAGAAACTTCATTGAGAACCAACAAACTATGATCTCGGTCATTGAAGCAATTGCAATTTATCATAACATAGGAAAGAGTCAATATAAGAGCTTTTCAACAAGTCCACATACTCAACTATCATTTAGTATTTCACAATTGCTAACACTCACGCAATACTTATGGTTATGGGGTTTCAATCGGACACAAAGAAAGATAGGGGCTTATAGTGTTGCCTCCCAGCCTTTTTACCTCATGGGTAATGTCAACAATAATAGTTCATGCTAACTTACATCCAATTGGATATATATATCAGGATCTTTCCAACATGAGGTGCTTGCCAAAGGATAAAATGTAAAAAGGAAAGGTGAAGATCACCATGACTCTTGCACTTCTTCTTCTTTTCTTCTTCTTGACGGAAAGTAAAACATAGGCCCTTCGCAAAGGGAAGCAGAGGTTGTCATGTGCTTTTATGGTTGGATGCACGAAATCTTAATGCAAAAGAATGTCACTTTATATTGCCACTTGTGATACTGACCTTTAGTATGCAGTCCGTCGCTTTTATTTCTTCCATATCACAAGATCGTATAAAGCTTATTTTCTCCACACTAATAAGTCATACATATTTAGAGAGCAATTTTTATTGCATGCAACATGACAACTTACTTGAAGGATCTTACTCAATCCACAGGTAGATATGGTGGACTCTCATGGCGAAACTGGGCTTAGGGATATTTGGAAGCACAAGTAGTATCTCTACTTGGTGCAAGGAATTTGGCTAGCATGAGGGGGGAAGGCAAGCTCAACATGTTGGACGATCCATGACAATATACATTAATTTAGATATGAGAAAACATAACCCGTTACATTGTCTTCCTTGTCCAACATCAACTCTTTAGCATGTCATACTTTAATGAGTGCTCACAATCATAAAATATGTCCAAGATAGTATATTTATATGTGAGAACCTCTCTTTCTTTATTACTTCCTATTAATTGCAACGATGACCAAAACTATGTTTGCTAACTCTCAAAAACTTTTAATCATCATACTCTTTACATGTGAAGTCATTACTCTCCATAAGGTCAATATGATCTCTTTTATTTCTTTTTACTCTTTTTATTCCCTTAAGATCGTAGCAAAATAGCAGAGCCCTTGACTCAACACTAATCTTTATTATATATAGCTCACGGACTAGATTACATAGAGGGATCATAAGGCAAAACTCAAAACTAAATCATACCAAAACTTTATTCTACTAGATCAAGATATTACTAAAAGGATCGAACAAAATAAAATGGTAAAGATAGGAGTGTGATGGTGATACGATATCGGGGCACCTCCCCCAAGCTTGGCAGTTGCCAAGGGGAGTGCCCATACCCATGTGTTTATGTCTCCTTCTTCGGAGGTGATGATGATGGAGTTGTTGATGATGTAGGCTTCTTCCTCGATTTGCGCTTGAGGCTGGAATTTTGCTCCCTTAGATCATCGATCTCCTGCTCAAGGCTTAATATCCTTTTGCATAGTTCCTGTTTGTTCTCCTGCAAGAGAAGAAAAGGGATAAACTCAATCTTTGGTTTCTTTGCTCTATCGGGGAGACTTGACTTTTTAAACTCCACATGCATATCCCCAGGTTGAGGTAATGGGACTTCATCTTCATCTGAGCTCGTCTCCTCCTTACCTTTAGGCTCATAGTCCTCTTCTTCCTCAATGGTCCAATCATAATGCTCCAAGTCCCCGTAGACCTTAGGGTCTGCAAGGTAATCAGCCACATAGCTTTCTCCCTCAGAATCCTGGGACGACATATTGCTCTAATCTGCGGCAGAAACAACTCGAACCAAAAAGTGTGGATTTTTGCATGATACAGTGGTCAAAACCTTCGGGGGATTATATAATGAATTTTTATTGACCAGAAGAAGTATCGTGCAAGAAAACGGAGTACGGAGAGCACACAAGGTGCCCACGAGGCAGGGGCGTGCCCAGGGGGATAGGGCGTGCCCTCCACCCTCGTGGATGCCACGTGTCCTTCCTGCACTACTTCTTATTTTCCTGTTTTCTTAAATATTCCAAAACGGAGAAAAATTGATATTAGAACTGTTTTGGAGTTGGTTTACTTACCGTACCACATGCCTATTCCTTTTCGGAGTCTGAAACGTTCTGGAAAGTGTCCGTTATGTATTCCTCCGGGGTTAAGGTTTCAATAACATTAGTTTCAACATTTATAGGATTACCTGAGATATAATGTTTGATTCTCTGACCGTTTACAACCTTCGGGTTTGTGCCTTCGAAGTTGTTAATTTTTATGGCACCGGA
This sequence comes from Aegilops speltoides, assembly GCA_021437245.1. Lineage (NCBI taxonomy): Eukaryota > Viridiplantae > Streptophyta > Magnoliopsida > Poales > Poaceae > Aegilops > Aegilops speltoides. The sequence continues at coordinate 284,968,087 of CM038141.1, forward strand.
ACGATAGACCTCCTCGATAACATAAGGGACTTCCCATTTAGAGAGGAGTTTTCCTGCAAAAAATCTTAAACGGGAGTTGAATAGCAACACATAATCACCTACATTAAACTCATGCTTTTGTATCCTTTTGTCATGCCATCTTTTAACTTTTTCTTTAAACAGTTTGGAATTCTCATAGGCTTGGGTTCTCCATTCATCAAGTGAGCTAATGTCGAATAACCTCTTCTCACCGGCAAGTTTGAAATCATAATTGACATCTTTAATGGCCCAATATGCCTTATGTTCTAGTTCAAGAGGTAAGTGACATGCTTTTCCATACACCATTTTATATGGAGACATACCCATAGGATTTTTATATGCAGTTCTATAAGACCATAATGCATCATCAAGTTTCTTGGACCAATTCTTTCTAGATCTATTAACAGTCTTTTGCAAAATTAACTTGAGCTCTCTATTACTCAATTCTACTCGACCACTAGACTGCGGGTGATATGGGGATGCAATTCTATGATTAACATCATACTTAGCAAGCATTTTATGAAAAGCACCATGAATAAAATGTGAACCAGCATCAGTCATTAAATATCTAGGGACTCCAAACCTCGGAAAAATAACTTCTTTAAGCATCTTAATAGAGGTGTTATGATCAACACTACTAGTTGGAATAGCTTCTACCCACTTAGTAACGTAATCAACAGCAACTAAAATATGTGTATACCCATTAGAGGAAGGAAACGGTCCCATATAATCAAATCCCCAAACATCAAATGGTTCAATAACAAGAGAATAATTCATAGGCATTTCTTGACGTCTACTAATATTACCAATTCTTTGACATTCATCGCAAGACAAGACAAACTTACGGGCATCATTGAAGAGAGTAGGCCAATAAAAACCGGATTGCAATACCTTATGTGCAGTTCTATCTCCAGCGTGGTGTCCTCCATATGCCTCGGAGTGACACTTGCGTAGGATATGTTCATGTTCATGCTCAGGTACACAACGTCTAATAACACCATCTACTCCTTCTTTATAAAGGTGTGGGTCATCCCAGAAGTAATGTCTTAAATCATAGAAAAACTTTTTCTTTTGCTGCTATGTGAAACTAGGCGGTATGAATTTAGCAACAATGTAATTAGCATAATCAGCATACCATGGAGCAGTACTAGAAGCATTTATGGCAGCTAATTGTTCATCGGGAAAGCTATCATCAATAGGTAGTGGGTCATCAAGAACATTCTCTAACCTAGACAAGTTGTCTGCAACGGGGTTCGCAGCCCCCTTTCTATCAATAATATGCAAATCAAATTCTTGTAGTAGCAGAACCCATCTAATAAGTCTAGGTTTAGCATCTTTCTTTTCCATAAGATATTTAATAGCAACATGATCAGTGTGAATAGTTACTTTAGAATCAACAATATAAGGTCTGAACTTATCACAAGCAAATACAACTGCTAAGAATTCTTTTTCAGTAGTAGCATAATTTCTCTAGGCAGTGTCTAGAGTTTTACTAGCATATTGAATAACATTTAGTTTCTTATCAACTCTTTGTCCTAGAACAGCACCTACGGCATAATCACTAGCATCACACATAATTTCAAAGGGTAAATTCCAATCAGGTGGCTGAACAATAGGTGCAGAAATCAAAGCTTTGTTAGGTATTTCAAATGCTTCTACACAATCATCATCGAAGACAAAAGGAATATCTTTTTGTAAGAGATTAGTCAGAGGCCTAGAAATTTTAGAGAAGTCCTTACTGAACCTCCTATAAAACCGGCATGACCAGGGAAACTTCTTATACCTTTAATGTCCTTGGGACACGGCATCTTTTCAATAGCATCAACCTTAGCTTTATCAACTTCAATACCTCTTTCAGAAATTTTATGCCCCAAGACAATGCCTTCATTAACCATAAAGTGGCACTTTTCCCAATTCAAGACGAGACTAGTATCTTCACATCTCTGCAAAACTCGATCAAGGTTGCTCAAGCAATCATCAAAAGAAGACCCATAAATGGAGAAATCATCCATGAAAACCTCACAAATCTTTTCACAAAAGTCAGAGAATATAGCCATCATGCATCTTTGAAAGGTAGCAGGTGCATTACATAACCCAAAAGGCATAAGTCTATAAGCAAAAGTATGGAAAGGGCAAGTAAAAGTGGTCTTTTCTTGATCCTCTGCTGACACGGGTATTTGAGAGAATCCAGAGTAACCATCTAGAAAGCAAAAGTGTGTATATTTAGATAATATTTCTAGCATTTGATCAATAAAAGGTAGAGGGTAATCATCCTTTTTAGTAGCTTTATTTAACTTACGGAAATCAATTACCATCCTATAACCTGTAACAATTCTTTGTGGGATCAATTCATCTTTATCATTAGGAACGACAGTAATACCTCCCTTCTTAGGGACACAATGGACAGGACTTACCCACTGACTATCAGCAACGGGATAGATTATACCTGCCTCAAGGAGCTTTAGTATTTCCTTTCTTACTACTTTTTTCATCTTAGGATTTAACCGCCGTTGGTGATCAATAACTGGTTTGGCATCTTACTCCAATTTTATTTTGTGTTGGTATAGAGTGGGACTAATGCCCTTAAGATCTTCAAGAGTATATCCAATAGCAGCACGGTGCTTCTTCAGAGTTTTCAATAATCTTTCCTCTTCCTGCTCTGAAAGGTTAGCACTAATAATAACATGATATATCTTCTTTTCATCAAGATAAGCATATTTAAGAGTATCAGGTAATGGTTTAAGCTCAAACACGGGATCACCCTTGGGTGGTGGAGGATCCCCTAGGATTTCAACAGGCAAGTTGTGTTTCAAAATAGGTCCGTGTTTAAATAATACTTCATCTATCTCCCTTCTTTCATTCATAAACATACCATTTTCATGATCTAGCAAATATTGTTCTAAAGGATCATTAGGAAGTACGGCAATAGAAGCAAGACCAATAATTTCATCCTTACTAGGCAATTCTTTATCATGGGGTTGTCTACGAAATTTAGCAAAGTTAAACTCATGAGACATGTCTCCCAAACCAATAGTAACAACATCCTTTTCGCAATCTATCCTAGCATTAACAGTGTTCAAGAAGGGTCTACCAAATATGATGGGACAAAAGTCATCTTGTGGGGAACCAAGAACAAGAAAATCAGCAGGATATTTAACTTTCCCACACAAGACTTCAACATCTCTAACAATCTCAATTGGTGAAATACTATCTCTATTGGCAAGCTTAATTGTAACATCAATTTCTTCTATCTCAGCAGGTGCAATATCATGCATAATTTCTTTGTACAAGGAATGAGGTATTGCACTAGCACTAGCACCCATATCACATAAGCCATGATAACAATGATCTCCTATTTTAACAGAAATAACAGGCATGCCTACTACAGGTCTATGTATCTTAGCATCGGGTCTAGCAATATTAGCAGCTTCATCATAGAAATAAATAACACGCCCATCAATATTATCAGCCAAGAGATCTTTAACCATAGCAATACTAGGTTCAACTTTAATTTGCTCAGGAGGTGTATATGTTCTAGTATAACTCTTGTGAACCACAGTTGAAGCTTTAGCATGATCCTTTATCCTAACAGGGAAAGGTGGTTTCTCAATATAGGTAGTAGGAACAATAGGATCATTATAAGTGATAGTATTTTCTTCAACTTTAATAGGTGCAACTAATTTTTACTTTAGTGGGAGGATTATATTTAAACCACTTATCCTTAGGGAGGTCAACATGAGTAGCAAATGATTCACAGAAAGAAGCTACTATCTCAGAGTCAAGTCCATATTTAGTGCTAAATCCACGAAAAGCATCGGTATCCATAAATGATTTAACACAATCAAACGTAGGTGTCATACCTGACTCCTTACCTTCGTCGAGATCCCAATCTTCAGAGTTGCATTTAATTTTTTCCAATAAATCCCATTTGAATTAAATAGTCTTCATCATATAAGAACCAGCACAAGAAGTATCGAGCATGGAGTGATTGTTGAGAGAAAGCCGAGCATAAAATTTTGAATAATCATTTCTCTTGAGAGCTCATGATTGGGGCATGAATATAACATTGACTTAAGCCTCCCCCAAGCTTGAGCGATGCTTTCTCCTTCGTGAGGCCAAAAATTATATATATAATTACGATCGCGATGAACAAGATGCATAGGATAAAACTTCTGGTGAAATTCCAATTTTAATCGTTTGTACTCCCATGATCCCATATCATCACATAGCCTATACCATGTCAATGCATATCCCATCAAAGATAAAGGGAAGACCTTCTTATTGATAACATCATCGGGCATACCTGCAAGCTTAAATAATCCACAAACTTCATCCACATAGATTAGGTGTAAATCGGGATGCAATGTTCCATCTCCTATAAAGGGATTAGCTAGCAGTTTCTCTACCATACCCGAAGGAATTTCAAAGTAAACATTTTCAGTAGGTTCAGTACGTTGAGGAGCAACACTTTTCTCTACTGGTCGGGGTGAAGATACCCCGAACAAGCCCCTCAAAGGATTATGTTCCATAGTAACAAGTGATAGTAAATTTCAGCACACCTATATAAATGTTTCCTTACCAAGTTCCACTTACCAACGGCGCTTCACTCCTCGGCAACGGTGCCAGAATAGATTCTTGATGACCCACAAGTGTAGGGGACCTATCATAGTCCTTTCGATAAGTAAGAGTGTCGGACCCAACGAGGATCAGAAGGAAATGACAAGCGGTTTTCAGTAAGGTATTCTCTGCAAGCACTAAAATTATCGGTAACAGATAGTTTTATGATAAGGTAATTTGTAACGGGTAACAAGCAATGAAATTAAACAAGGTGCAGCAAGGTGGCCCAATCCTTTTTGTAGCAAAGGACAAGCCTGGACAAATTCTTATATAGAGAAAAGCGCTCCCGAGGACACATGGGAATTATCGTCAAGCTAGTTTTCATCACGCTCATATGGTTCACGTTTGTTACTTTGATAATTTGATATGTGGGTGGACCGGTCCTTGGGTACTGCCCTTTCTTGGACAAGCATCCCATTTATGATTAACCCCTATTGCAAGCATCCGCAACTACAAAAGAAGTATTAAGGTAAACCTAACCATAGCATGAAACATATGGATCCAAATCAGCCCCTTACGAAGCAACTCATAAACTAGGGTTTAAGCTTCTGTCACTCTAGCAACCCATCATCTACTTATTACTTCCCAATGCCTTCCTCGAGGCCCAAATAATGGTGAAGTGTCATGTAGTCGACGTTCACATAACACCACTAGAGGAGAGACAACATACTTCTCATCAAAATATCGAACGAATACCAAATTCACATGACTACTAATAGCAAGACTTCACCCATGTCCTCAGGAACAAACGTAACTAATCGCAAAGCATATTCATGTTCATGATCAGAGGGGTATTAATATGCATTAAGGATCTGAACAAATGATCTTCCACCGAATAAACAAACTAGCATCAACTACAAGGAGTAATCAACACTACTAGCAACCCACAGGTACCAATCTGAGGTTTTGGTACAAAGATTGGATACAAGAGATGAACTAGGGTTTTAGAGGAGATGGTGTTGTTGAAGATGTTGATGGAGATTGACCCCCTCCCGATGAGAGGATCATTGGTGATAACGACGGTGATGATTTCCCCCTCCCGGAGGGAAGTTTCCCCGGCAGAACAGCTCTGTCGGAGCCCTAGATTGGTTCCGCCAAGGTTCCGCCTCATGGCGGCGGAGTTTGGTCCCGAAAGCTTGCTTATGATTTTTTTTCCAGGTTGAAAGACTTCATATAGCAAAAGATGGGCACAAGAGGGCTGCCAAGTGGCCCATGAGGCAGGGAGCGCGCCCAGGGGGTAGGGCGCGCCCCCCACCCTCGTGGACGGTGGGTGGCCCCCCTCTGGTATTTCTTCCGCTCAGTATTTTTTATTAATTCCCAAAATGACTTTCGTGGAGTTTCAAGACTTTTGGAGCTGTGCAGAATAGTTCTCTAATATTTGCAGCTTTTCCAGCCCAGAATCCCAGCTGCCGGCATTCTCCCTCTTCATGTAAACCTTGTAAAATAAGAGAGAATAGCCATAAGTATTGTGACATAACGTGTAATAACAGTCCATAACACAATAAATATTGATATAAAAGCATGATGCAAAATGGACGTACCAACCAAGTACCCATCATAAACTCTCATCTCTTCCATTACATTATTCACCATTCGCCTCTCATTTTCCTCTCCCCCACTTCTAAAATGATTTTCAAAAAGATTTTCCTTTTCTTCGCCCCTCTTCAGTTCGTCTTTCTCACTTGCTTTTGTGTGCTCGTGTGTTGGATTGCTTGTTTTGTGACAATGGTTCAAGAGAATATCAAATTGTGTGACCTTTCCAACACCAATAACAATGATTTTATTAGTACTCCGATTGCTCCCACCACTAGTGCGGAATCTTGTGAAATTAATGCTGCTTTGCTGAATCTTGTTATGAAAGATAAATTTTCTGGCCTTCCTAGTGAAGATGCCGCATCCCATCTAAACAATTTCGTTGATTTGTGTGGTATGCAAAGAAAGAAAGATACGGATAATGATATTGTTAAATTGAAGCTATTTCCGTTTTCACTTAGAGATCGTGCTAAAACTTGGTTTTCATCTTTGCCTAAAAATAGTATTGATTCGTGGAACAAGTGTAAATATGCTTTCATCTCTAAGTGTTTTCCTCCTGCTAAGATCATCTCCCTTAGGAACGATATTATGAATTTTAAGAAACTTGATCACGAACATGTTGCACAATCTTGGGAGAGGATGAAATTGATGATACGAAATTGCTCTACTCATGGTTTGAATTTGTGGATGATTATACAAAAAAATTATGCCAGATTAAATTTTGCTTCTAGAAATCTATTAGATTCGGCCGCGGGAGGCACTTATATGGAAATTACTTTAGGAGAGGCTACTAAACTCCTAGATAATATTATAGTTAATTATTCTCAATGGCACACCAAAAGATCTTCCACTAGTAAAAAAAGTGCATGCAATTGAAGAAATTAATGTTTTAAGTGGAAAGATGGATGAACTTATGAAATTATTTGCTAGTAAGAGTGCTTCTGTTGATCCTAATGATATGCCTTTGTCCACTTTGATTTAGAATAACAATGAATCTATGGATGTGAATTTTGTTGGTAGGAACAATTTTGGTACTAACGCGTACAGAGGTAATTTTAATCCTAGGCCATTTCCTAGTAATCCCTCTAATAATTATGGTAATTCCTACAACAACTCTTATGGAAATTTTAACAAGATGCCCTCTGATTTTTAGATGAGTGTTAAAAAAATTATGAGTTCACAAAAGAATTTCAATGCTTTGATTGAAGAAAAATTCCTCAAGATCGACGATTTGGCTAGGAACGTGGATAGAATTTCTCTTGATGTTGATTCTTTGAAACTTAGATCTATTTCACCCAAGCATGATATTAATGAGTCTCTCAAAGCCATGAGAATTTCCATTGATGAGTGTAGAGAAAGAACCGCTAAGATGCGTGCTAAACGAGATTTGTTTGAAGAAGCGTGTTCTTCTAGTTTTCGTGAAAATAATGATGAAGATCTTAAAGTGATTGATGTGACTCCTATTGAATCTTTGTTTTACAATATAAATCTTGATAAAGATGGTACTGGAGATTAGTCAACTTTAGTTAAAAGGCGTCCAATGATTCAGAGTTTATAGATCTTCATGCAAAAATTTATAAAAGTGGGATTGGAGAGGTCAAGACTTTAAGTAGCAATGAACCCACTCTTTTGGATTTCAAGGAATTTAATTATGATAATTTCTCTTTAATAGATTGTATTTCCTTGTTGCAATCCATGTTGAATTCTCCTCATGCTTATAATCAAAACAAAGCTTTTACTAAACATATCGTTGATGCTATGATGCAATCTTCTGAAGAAAAGCTTGAATTAGAAGTTTCTATCCCTAGAAAACTTTATGATGAGTGGGAACCTACTATTAAGATTAAGATAAAAGATTATGAGTGCCATGCTTTGTGTGATTTGGGTGCTAGCGTTTCCATAATTCCAAAAAACTTTATGCGATGTGTTAGGTTTCCGTGAATTTGATGATCGTTCTTTAAATTTGCATCTTGCAGATTCCACTATTAAGAAACCTATGGGAAGGATTAATGATGTTCTTATTGTTGCAAATAGGAATTATGTGCCCATATATTTCATTGTTCTTGATATAGATTGCAATCCTACATGTCCTATTATTCTTGGTAGACCTTTCATTAGAACGATTGGTGCAATTATTAATATGAAAAAAGGAAACATTAGATTTCAATTTCCGTTAAGGAAGGGCATGGAACAATTTCCTAGAAATAAAATTAAATTGCCATTTGAATCTATTATGAGAGCTACTTATGGAATACATACCAAAGATGACAATACCTAGATCTATTCGTGTTTTATGCCTAGCTAAGGGCGTTAAACAATAGCGCTTGTTGGGAGGCAACCCAATTTTTATTTTTGTTCTTTGCTTTTTGTTCCTGTTTTGCTTTGAATAATTAATCTAACCTCTGGTTAGATGTAGTTTTGTGTTCTAGTTAGTGTTTGTGCCAAGTAAGACCTTTGGGATAGCTTACAGTAATAGTTGTTTTGATCCTGCTGAAAAACAGAAACTTTTGCGCCTAGTAAATAATTTCCTGGATTTTATTGAAACGTGCTTTTGATATGATTCTTTTTGCTCTGGATTGGTACACAACTTTCCCATGTCTTCCTAATTTTTTATAATTTTTGGAGTTACAGAAGTATTCGAGAGTTAGAGATTGCTACAGACTGTTCTGTTTTTGACAGATTCTGTTTTCTATATGTTGTTTGCTTATTTTGATGAATCTATGGGTAGTATCGGGGGGTATGAACCATGGAAGAGTTGGAATACAGTAGATATTAGACCAATATAAATAAATAATGAGTTTGCAACAGTATCATAAAGTGGTGATTTATTTTCTTATACTAACGGACCTCGGGGGCTCCTGAGCATCGCGCCTCAGGGGCTCTCACCGGACCTCGGGCCGCTCACCTCCTGGCCTTGACCACGGCATCGCGACCTGGCATACCAGCAACGGCTGAAGCCTGCCTAGGGACTAGGTCCTGCAGACGTAGAGTGCTAAGCTACCGCGAGAATGAAAGGAGGGAATGTGCCCTAGCGGGAGACGCAAGCGTAACATTGATTGGAGAACAACAACTACAAAGCAAAAGCGTTACAAGTTTTTACATGCCCCCACGGGGTTCGTCATGACATGCTGCAGGGAGGAAACAAAAGATGGAGTCCTAAGGAGAGCGCGGCCCCAGCGGCTTCACCGATGACCCCGGGCTGACGCCGTTCCCGAGGCGCGAGTGCGGCGGCTCGTAGCTGACGTTGTTGCTCGAGTCATCCTCGAAAGAAGCGTTGCTGCTGTCCGAAGAGGCATTGCCGCTGTCGGAGGAGTTGCTGGCAAGGCCAAGGGCAAGTTCACCGCCGGTGACCCTGTCGCCGCAACCTCCTCCATCAGAGCAGTACCCAAAGCGTCGGCCTTCCTCGTCGAAGATCCTGAAGAAGAGCGTCGACGCCCCGTCGTACGTGAAGTAGATGGTGTGGGCCCCCTCCAGGCGGCATGCGCGGGCAATCGTGCCCCACCCACGGGTCATGAAGGCGTCGCCAGCGTCCATGACCTCGACTTCCGCTTTTGCGGCCTGGCCGCAGCACCCGTCGTGCTGCAGCAACAGCTCGATGGGTCTCCTCGGCGGTATCTCCCCGTGAAGGGCCTCAGGAGGCGAATCCATGTGTGCGCCGATGTTGCCGCCCACACCATGAACTCCTGGGCCGAGCCTTCGGCGTGAGTCCGTGAAGAAGGCAGCCTTGCGGTTGCCGCTCGCCTTCCTCCACGTCTCCACTCCTCACGGTGCCGGTCATCGTGAGCAGGGCCCTGCGGGCGGACAAACAAGGGAACCGGGAAGCCTGGCGGGGCCCGTTCGTGCCAAGGCCGTGTCACCACGGCCTCGTCAGCATTGCCCCGGGAGTGGCCCGGCCTCTTCTTCGGCGGGAGCAACTCGGGTTCCATCTTAAGGGCGTTTCCTTTCTCCGATGCGGAGAACCTCCTGATCAGCGCCATGGATGCTCTGGCAAGATGGTGGAGCAAGGAGCAAGAAGACGGAGATGAGCAGGGGGCTTCGTCCGCTCCCGCATTTATAGCCAGGAGAAGGTAAATCGTCGGCCTCCCACGATCTCAAGTAATGATGATTCTCTCGCATGCAGCATGCAGTTGTCAAGTCGAACAGTTGCCGAGGCAACGGGGGGAAGCGGAGACGCCCATGTCCCATCAAGCGCCACGCGTCGGCTCGGTCCGCAGGCGATTGGGGCCCGCGGCATTCCGCACTTGTCCTTTGGCTTCGCCTCGTATCCAAGCACGAGCGCGCCTTGGGCCCGGGGGCTTCTGTTGGCGTTCTGGGAACCAGGATACCCAAACCTGCCTGCCTGCGGCCCACGACATGGCTTCATCGATGGCCTGCTATGGCCCAGCTTCGACTACGGCGAGACAAGACCCTCGCGAGGGGCCAAGCCTCGCGAGGCGGGCCACATCAAGACCACTCGAGGGAGCGGCCTCCTTAGGCGGCCTCCTGAGTGGAGCGGAGATTTCTATGCAAGACCCAGCCTCATGAGGCTGGAATGACATCAGCCATGACGTCCAAGGCCAAGCGCGCGCCAGCGGGCGCAGAGCAGCAGGTTTTCTCTTTGGTGGAAAGGAGACACGCGCATGTGTGGATTCCCAAGGAATCAGCCAAAGTTGCCATTTGTGTGCAACGAGACCAAGACCGCCAGAACGGCAGGATGGATGTCATCGCCGAGCCCACCACGACGTCACGCTCAAAGGCTTTGCAGGCGAAGACCACCTTTCGTCGGGATTAGATGTACTTCTTGCCCCCTTTCAAATTTGACCGTTGTGGGATCCCTTCCCGCCTAAGTTTTGGAGGAAGAGGACCGAGGCCGCTATAAATATAGCCTAGCCACCACCATAGAGGGGGATCGACTCACCAGGTGATCAGTTCATCGAACCACCAAGAGCTCATCACAAGAACACGCCTCGTGAGGCTGTTCTTCCACTTGTACTAGTTCATCACCAGTCCCTTGCGAGACTAATCCACCACAAAGCAGGAGTAGGGTATTACACTGCAAGGTGGCCCGAACCTGGGTAAACTGCCATGTCCCTCTCTGTCGTGTTCATCGAGCCAGGTCGTGAGAGCAGCGGGTCGATCGGCTTGAAAGGTTGAGTTCTTCACACACGCCCCTAAGTTCAAACCTTTCTTGGGTCTGCAGAGCCTGGAATCCGACATATGTGCGTTCTTCTTGATTCTAGGATATTAGTCATCTTTTCATCGAATATCCACTTCGGTGCCTGGGCTCAGATGAGCCTAGTGAACAGTATAGTGATTAAAAATAGAAAAAAAATCTGTTTTTTTTTTTGCAATCAAGATGTCCGTGTGCGTGATGTTCATGTAAAATTTGGACATTCGAGAAATGCGCGGCAAAAAAGTCAAATTTGGGTGTGGACGTTGCTGTTTTCAAATGTTTCTCACAGACCTGATTTTTATTTTATTTTTGCCACGAGCTACTCGAATGTTCAAACTTCACGAATTTTGCACGAGTATCACGCATCTGAGCATCTTGCATCACAAAAAATTTCGGAGTTTGTTTTGACTTTTTTATGATTTACTGTTCATGCACCAAACGCGGCTTCACTTTTCATTCTGTTTCTTTGTGGATAGCATTGCTAAGCAAAAATGCTACAAGGTATATACTCTGCCCAATCTGACTTGAATGAAAGAGATAGCTTTCTTCCAATTTGGCACACTTTTGTAAACTCACACATGAATATAGTCAGCTTACATACAAAATACATCCATGTACCCAGTACGTTTACTCATAGATGAATATTTAATTATTTATACAGCTAAAGCAAAGAGGAAGGAAACAACACCACCATGAGTTCCAGTAAACAATCCTTCGAAGAAGTATCCCCGAATGAGGTGCAACGGTTCACAAGAATGTGTGCTCCATTGCGTTGCAACTTCATCTTACAAGAATATTGGCCGATCAACGGGCCATTCTAACTTATTCAACAATATGTGTCAATTCTTAAATTTGCAATTACTCTCAAGACTAGCGACGACGGTTTTGTGGTACTCCCTCCGTCCGGAAATACTTGTCGGAGAAATGCATAAAAATAGATGTATCTAAAACTGAAATACGTCTAAATACATCCATTCCTCCGACAAGTATTTCCGGACGGAGGGAGTATTTGGTAGTGCAATCTCTGGGCTCACCATGTTTCTCGTCAGTCTAAGATTGACACACTACACTGTTTGAGTAACACTCCGTCCAAAAAAGTTTGTCCTTCAATGGATGTATCTAGTATCTAGCATCAAGTTAGTGCTAGATACATCCATTTGAAGGACAAGCTTGGGCCAAGCTTTTTCCGACGGAGGGAGTATTTAGCAAATTTTATCAGTTTTTAGTTGTACTTCAGTACGCTCACCGAAAATTTAGAGGCATAAACCTGATTGCTGCACTGTATGATCCTGAGTATCGACAACCATACCAATTCGGTTCATGTCATCCACTGTCGCAAATCGCAATCCATCCCAGGTGACCAGCCAAAGTCTAGGAGATTTTACTTCCAGAGATAATGCCTCAAAAGGTACAACAGTCCTCTCTAGCACATCACAATGCTATCTGCTGGACAAAATGGGACAGAGAAGGGAAAGGCTCATTTACAAGAATGCAATGCGACATAATTTACAACACAGGGCCTGCACAGCGGGGAAAATTACGATGCTCCTGGCTCGGGACATGGCGTGCTTTTCTCAGATGGAGATGGTCGTGGTGAGGAGCACAACAGGCAGCAGAATCCCAATTCCAGTTCTGGAGATACCTGCTGTCGTGACAAATATTATTTCAATCTGTTAGCAAGGTCTCTTTGGAAACAATAGCAAACGAATGGACCCATAGTTGTACTGGCGAGCGAGAGACTGTTGAAGTACCTGAGCTTCCTGATAATGGCGCGACCGGTAATGCAGGCAATGACATTTCTGAAACCAAAACAGACAAGTTATAATACATGCACAGTTGCAAGGAAGTTCTCTTATTTCTTGGTGCCGCATGTCAACATGGCAACATGGCACCCGCAGGGTTTGGGTATGAGTATTACGTGCCCATACCCGCACCCATGTCACAATTTTCCACCCATACCCGTACCCGTACCCGCACCCCGGGTTTCAAACTGTTCCCATACCCATACCCGGCTGGGTACGGGTAATACCCGCGGGTAAAAATACCCAGCTAGGCGTGTATACTTGAGCATTTACATTTCAATATTTTGACACATATTGACAACATCTCGGCACATATATACAATATTTCAGCACATATACCCAGCTAGGAGATCAGGAGAAGGAGCAGGCCGGAGGCGGCTGGTTGCTTTGATGCAGGCAGCGGCGCGACGCTGACCGCCTAGGGTTAGCAAGTGGGCGTGATTTGGTGGTGTGTGTGACGGCGAAGGGGGTGGGGCGCAGTTTTGGATTATGAATTTGGAGGGGGTGGGGCGCGGCTGGGTCCAGTGGCAGTTTAGGTTTTTTTCATCTAAGTCAATGACACATGGGACCTACTTGACAGGGTTCTTATTACACGGGTTTGAGGGTTCACGGGTATGGGTATTGCCTTCCCATACCCGTACCCGCCTTACCCATTGGGTATGATTTTTTTCCCATTTAGAAACCCATGGGTATTTTAATTTCCCATACCCTTACCCTAATAGGGTTTTTACCCGCCGGGTTTGCGGGTAGCGGGTACCCATTGCCATGTCGGCATGCGTTTCAAAACATATTTGTGAGTATCCTCTCACCTGGAGCACACAGCGACAAAGACTGGAGAGACGATGACGACGGCCATGGTGCTGCAATATTGTCACTCAAATCACACGTAAAGCTAATGCCCGTAACGTTGTCAAATACAATGTCCGTAGGTAAGCTCCGAAGTAGACAACCTACAGAATGAAATACTGAATTTAGCACAGAACCACATGAGTACAGATCTATGATGAACCAGATAAAGTAGATTGAAGGAACTAACCTTGCTGCCCAAAAGCTGCTCCAATTTGACAAATGGTGCCATGGAAAATAGACAATTATTTTCTATTCCGATATGAAGCAAATATTAAAGAGAACTAATATCTTCATACATACCTTGCAGGCTAAAATCTTTCAGGTCAATATCACACAGCCCATAAATATCATTCCCCACACCAGCTTTCTGTAGCATTGATCCGAACATTGTTGCACAGTTAATTGCTTGCAAGTTTGTGACAAATATTTGTTTCTGTCTAGCTGCGATGTAAGATTGCAACGCTGCGCAGCATGAAGGCCTTGAAGATGCCTTGCCACATGCCTTAACGACTGAAGAAGGATCATCAAACTCCAGCGGACAGACTGCATAATGCAGAACAAGACTCAGAATTTCCACTTCATGCCATGCATTAGTATTGATAACACTGACAGCAGTGATGACACGAGGGTCAGATTGTAAGAAAAAAAAAAGGCACTTATAATTGAAGTATGACGAACTTCGTGAAATCTTGGTATCACAGCAACCCAAGCAAGGGATTAGCATGTACCAAAAGTTGTATACCTTTGTTCACCTTGCAGCCAGATAATACTCTGAAAGCAGTGTTCGCCACTTCTGATGAAAGTTTCATAGACAAGTAGGAGTGAACCACCCCTTTACAGTCACTAACAGCATTAATCCCAGCCGCACTCCCAGGTATGCTAGAACTTCCGAACATGCTTGCCCCTCCTGAGGATATATGAACCGCTGCCTCCACTATTGCAGGTTGGCAAACTGGCCTACAACACTCTTTCAGTGGGTCAACACTGCTGCATGCATCCAGGAGTTTGCTTACATTAACCATTCTCTCAAACGAGCTAATATCCTTCACGGGACAAGAAGCATCAGTAAGATTTGATGGCCTCAGAGTACACAACTCAGGGATGTTGGTGTTTGCCCCTTTACTTGCAAGTATGCTCATGATGTCAGAGAAACAAGCATTTGCTGAAGCTTGATTGAGAACAAGCGTATTGTTTCCACCACCATATGCAGCTTGGAATATATTCATCAAGCTACTAACTTGGGGACAACATATAACATCGGCAACTAGTGGTGCTAATGGTACAGAACAATCAGACGCTGTCTTGTCCATCATAAAAGAGAGCTCGGAAAAGTTTACATGGCATTTTCCAGTCAAAACCGGATCATAGGATGTGTAGTTTGGATACATTGGTGACAGTGGCTCAACAGGGTTGGTATTGTGTGGGAGAACAGATGGTGAAATCTCTATCGGATCAAAGAGACCAATAGGTGGGTCAGACAGAAGAAATTTATCTTTTGGTTCAAGTGTTGTTTGCTGAGACAGAACATGCTGACAGCCACAGAGCCATATCAATACCAATACAAGCCAATGACACAGTACACCTGCAATGAAATCTTACTTTTAGCATAGCACATCAAATACAGTGGTCACAAAAATCACACACAAAGCACTTTTACATATGAACGTCTAGCTAAAAAGTAATGTGCGTATACTTTTTAAAACCTCAGCTAGTTTCCTACAATCTCTAGTATCATAGTGCACTTGTATTGGACTAATGGCTGGGAATGGTCATCACCTTGTGACTATCATGTATTTTGGACTTTTAGAATGTAGAACATAACATGATAGACCCATACAGTGTGTCTGTGTGTGTGTTGTCGAGGAAAGTCAAACCAATATTTATTTATTTATTTTCACACGGGAAGTAATGCTCCCATGTAAGTATTTTGAACATACATTATCAATGGTTGTACCATCTCATATTGATGGTGGGACTTAATAACAACACGGTGACGGTCTAGATTATACATTTGTATGCAACAGAAGTGAATGTACCCTTAAGAAGCTTCCATATATTAAGAACTAGAGGTTCAAACAGTCTTCTAAAATCATATGGGATCCCCCTGCCCCCTTCAGTTTCTGCCGGCTTATGAGAAACCTTAAGTTTTAACGAAATCAAATATACTGTCTAATTATATGCATGAAAAACTTCTGTGCAGGGGAAAATGGCTCACTTTGAAAACAAGAACCGGAACCCCACTCCATTTTCAACCTGAAGATGTCAATGCACGCATGAGACTGTGCACACAAGGTCCTCAGTCCCAGGACAAGTTCAAGAGTGGAACTCGCAGGATCATTGGAGGCAGTAGCACCCGCACAAAATAAACAGGATAAAAACCCTGCAAAAAGATAGAATGCAAAATGAAAGATTAAAATTTTAGTCACATGCAACATAAAGATCAATTCACTGAAAAATATTTCCTAACTGCACAAGCGTGGGTGCATAAAGTTACCTATTTCTAATATGTTATTAAGATAAATAAACATTTCCATTTAATTTTCAGGTATGATTCCAATTGACAAAACTAAAAGTATGCAGGGAACTGAGTAGGAAGTTCTTATGCAATTATACTGCCCATAGCAATTGATTTTCTACAGAGAACATTCTGGTCCACTACACTCTGACTACATGTATCATCCTAACAACAGAGGGTAGTTATGGAGTACATGGTTGTGGTTTCACAGAGAATTGACAAACCACAGAATAAAAATAGTGCTTCCTTGCACAGAAAGGGTAAGTTTTATTCCTTGTATATGAACCACAGATGCAAGCTTCTTTGAGATATAATGAGGTAACTCTACAAGCAAAGGGACATTACTAGAAGCCAAACTATGCTGCCTATCCATGAAACTCCAACTCACTTGACAAAGGGTTGAAAAAGGTATGAGGAAACAACCTTCAATCTCAATACCCAATAGAAACAAACCATTTGCATTATATAGATAGCACTATGTTATCCTTGCACGGGATCAATCATAAAAATATATATCAATAGTCTGTTGTTACGAAATTCCGAGAACATCTCCACGCAGGACTGCCGATTGCACAAGGAACCTCTGAGGATCCAGCAACACAAAGAATGATAAGCAGACGACAGCACACCATTTGCTTGAGCTACACAATATGGAAACATTTGTGTGCGGTTGAATTAGAAGAACCGACCAGCATGAGTACAGCTAGCTGTCTAGCTCCACGAATCCCACGCATCCATCGCTGCGTGAAGATACTTACACCACTGGCTGTCTAGCTCTCTGCTACACTGGCCAGCTGTTCCACGAGGAACTCGGCTGTGGAGCGTCTGTATCGACAAGTAACAAACCTTCCAGGCCGGCATGGGCATTACTGGGAACAGCACTAATTCGACAGCATTTAATCACTTCACAGATTTAGAGCAAGAAAATTTACTCCCCCTACCTCTACTCCCTTATTCCAGCAAAGAAAGAAAAAATGCCAAGTAAATGCCATGCGCAGATTTGCTGTGCGGCAGTAAACTACACCGAGAGGACCTTCGTTCTAAACACTCTAGCGAGCGCCTCACCTCGGTTCCCTTCGGCGTCGCTGGATCTGAAGCGTGCCGATCCGGCTTTCCCCTCAACGCCGGGCCCGCCGCCTGGTTGCCGCGCCGCCGGGGGCGGGAGCTGAGAGACGGCGTGCGCGAGTCCGCCCCGCTGGTCGCCGGCCGCGAGCGCGGTGCAGTGGGGTGGGGTGGGGCGAGCGCTAGTGCGCCGAGCTGGGGGGATTAGGGTTGGCGAGCTGCAGCAGCAGGTGAGGTGGTGGAGTGAGGGGATGCGGCTGTCTCGTGTGTCAGTGTGTGTACACGCCCACACGGTGCGGTGGAATGGAGGAGAGAGAAGGAGAGCGAGAGAGTGGCCGATACGGGCGTCTCACGGGCTCATGGCCTGCCCCCGAGACGTGGGCCGACCTGAAGTGCATCGGGCTGGGGCATGTGTGCTGCACACCCAATAAAAAATGTATTCTAAGAAAAAAATAAAAAGTTGTTCTACAAAAATCAAAAAAGAAGGGGAAAATGTGTGCCTCGGGCTCTCATGAACTCTTTCGATTCTTTTTGGTGACGATTAACTCAAAAGGCCACTAAAAAACTCCTGGAGACAAAAGATTTTGCAAATTTCATATAAAGCAAATAGGGTGTGCTGCATCTGTGGTTCAAGTACAAAGGAATGAACGAATGCCCCTCGCAAAAAAGAAAAGAAAAGAATGAGTGAATGCATTTAAAGGAAAAAACTAAGGTCGGAGGATGCAAAATGATCTGAGGTTAAGGGCACGAGAGAAGGTGACAAGACATTTAATGAGCCACTCATGAATTGGTTCATTTTGCTATGAGGAACGCTCAACGTACCGATTGGTGATCAGCTTTCTTCCACATGCCCCGACAAACTTCCTAGGAACGATTGTAACGACTTTGTAGAAATTTCTCCCTCCGTTTCATATTAATTGTCGCCGATTTAGTACGAGCTCTCAATTACCCATAGAAAAAATAGATTTACAAGATAGATTGTCAAAATTCAAGACTCCTAGGGTTTTTATTTTATTTTATTTTGAAAATTAGGGTGCACCCCGAGATCGACACATCTACCAAAGTTTTTTTTTAATATTGTTGTGAAGTAGAAATCACATCACTCATTTCCTTCCCTTCCCCTCGGTAAACAGTGACTACCGCTAGTTTTTTAGGTAGTTTTTTTAGTCCTTGTAAGGGATGATGTTCGAATGGATGATGATGCTTCTTCCTTGAGCTGGACTTCCAAGCTTTGATTCTCCTCGGGTTCGTATGTTTGGTCAGAGTTGACGGGGCTCCGACGTAGATTCATGTCGTCTTGCTGTGGTGGGGAGGTTAGATTTCCTCACCGTGCGCATGCGCTGGTGATATCCAATGTCAGACGTTTCTGGGCGATTCAAGGGTTCAACGGTTGCGATTGCGGTTTCAGGAAGCTGGTTCTAAGGGGCACGTACACGAAGACTTTTCGACTGTCATCGGCAAGGTATAGCTGGCTCTGATAGGGGAGATGCGACAACGATGCATCGACGGCTCGTTTCAACGGTGATAGTGGTCGTTCGATGGCTCAGGGCCCCGGAGTAATTTTTGAAGTGCCGGAATTGTTCACTGGCACAGTGCTATAGCCTCCGCATGCCTCGACCAGTTCCGACGCGAGGTGTCGTTGATGTGGATGAGCCGATCGAGTGGACGTTTCATCTCCAAACTTGTAGCCGTAACGAACGCAAGACGTACTACAACAATAACCGGCACGCAATGGGTCGGGCTAGCAGCCAGCTAGGTACGCCGTCCCGACTCCCGACCAACATCCGGAGAACACCATCATGATGCCAGCAGCGGCAGCAAACCGGCGGGGCGTACGTCGACCCGGCCGGCCGGACGTGTGTGACTGTGAGGGTGCCCTCGAGCTACCACCGGGTTTGTGGGCTTGTGGCCAACGGGACGGATGGTGTTGTCCTGTCGCCGAGCTCCCGGGCGCGCGGGGGCGTTCGTGTTCGACCGCTCGCTCCCCCGTCGTCGCCCATGCATGTGGGCGCGCGGCCGCTGGTCCCGCCCGAACCGACGCATCCCCAACACCCATACACGCAGGCCCCGCGCCGCGCCGTCACTCTCGCTTGGCCTCTTGCGACGACACGATCCAGCCCTATCTCCTTGGCACTGCCTGTCTGGCCCCGAGAGAAAATCTATCCTACTAGCACACATACAGGTCGACACACTTCAGAGCGGTCGATCGATCGATCGACACCGGCCGGCGTAACCAAACATGATTACCACCACTGATCACAGGTGTAGATGTCTTCATAAGTATACACATGAGGACGTGCACTTCACTCAAGCCGTCACTCCGATCGATTATGTACTACAGCTGGAGACCGAACTCGATCGGCCGGATGATAATGTCGAAATCTTCTCGCGCGCTGCCGTGGCTTGGATGGGACCATCCCACGAGTCCATTCTATTTTTGCATGCGCATTGTCTCTCTCGGTCTCTGATGGGTAGCGCTCGGGCGGACTGTTTTACGCGCCCTCGGAGAGCTGTCGCCGACTCGCCGGTCGGGAACCGGGGAGATACGACAACCCGGTTTCCATCCGATCAAATTATTGGCCCCGGCCGGCGCATGTCGGGAGGGGTAGCCCATGTATGGGCGGTGAACGGTCCATGTCGGATATCCTCTCTCTCTCTCCCTCTCCCGCCTAATTGCATGCAAAGATGTTTCTCAAAAAGAAAAAAGAAAATTGCATGCCAAGATGATTCCAATCCTGCGTAGTAGAGTACTACTGTACAAATGATCTTAATCTGAGTTCCATGTCCTGTGCGTATCTACTGTCATGCATTTGGAAGATTGCATAGATAGATTACACCGTATTGTCGGTATGAAACGGTCTACATGTCTCTTACCCTGGCTGACTGGACGACCTAGAAGATAATGAATCAACTGTGCAGCTATATACTAGTATATGCTTGACTCGGCGACTTGGACAGGGTCGTTCGGCTTGACCTGATCGATCTCAGCAGCCTACAGGTTTGAATGGGTTTTAGTAATGCGCCTGGGAAAACACATGAGTTTGCTCAAACGAATCACAATAATCAATAAGTCGATGTTTGTTGACCTAACGCATGGGGTCTGTCTGGCCTGATGCATGCATGGCATACATATATACTATTTTACGCACATTATCATGGCAATCATAGGGAGAGGACAGAAGTGCGTATCTTCGTTAACAATTTCCTTTGAACCGAATCTCGTCCTTAACAATGAGCACAGTGACATTGACGGGTAGATTCATCACAAGGTTAACGTGCTTGCTCAAAATGCTTCACAAGGTTAAACCACCTTGGAGCACAGCTCATACTTCAGTTCATAACGTATACGCTATACACTCAGGTACCACATGCAAATCGGATGTACACCGGAAATCAAAATCCCAAAAGAGCAGCAACCGATCTATGCCATAGCGGAGCGCTCGTCCGGCCTACACGTCCTGTCGTCCCTGGATGGATTTCTTGCAGTAGAGGATGGCGTCGCTGACGGCGGTGTCGGCGTGGCCGTGGCACCAGTACTCCGTGGCGCTCGCGTAGCTGGACGTGGACTGCCGCGCCGGGGACGACGTCGCCGCGGCGAAGGCGGCAGCCCTGGACGACGACCGCGGGGCGAGCGCCCGCACCGGCAGCGCCCTCACCTTCCGGCACAGCGGCGCCAGGAGGCGCAGGTACCGGAGCAGTATCCTCCGCGTCGCCACCAGCGGCGCGTGCCGGCCACGACGGCGCGAGCTGACCGCGGAGGCCGGCGTGCTCTGCGCGGAGTAGAAAGCGGGCGACGACACGTAGGACACGACGCCAGGCTCGCACGGGAGGAGGGGCTGTCCGGCGCCGACGAGCAGCGGGGAGAAGCACTGCGCGCCGGCGCACGTCAGCTGGCCAAAGTCGAACTCGGCAGCCTCCTCGTCATCCTCCGCCGGCACCGCGGCGGAGGACGTCCACCGCATGGAGAAGAGCTCCGCGGGGTCCATGTCGATGAAGGACGTGGAGCTGTTGAACGAGCACCCGAGGCCAGCGTCGGCGTCGGCCCGCTCGATGGACGCCCTGCAGCCGAGCCACGCGCGGGAGAAGCTGTCGCTGCGAGACGGCGAGGCCTCCATAGACGCGGCTGGTTCACGGTGCGCGTGGTATAGCGAGAGAGAGAGGCTTGGATCAGTGTGCGCGTGAGTGAGGACTCGGAGGTACGTAGCTGCGTGTGAACCGAGGCGAGCGCGGGAAGTGAGTGGCGCCACGAGGAAGATAATATAGAGGCAGGGGGAGGAGGTGGCTGTGGGAAAAGAGAAGAAACAAGGGCACAGACCAGTTGACGTCTCTGAAGCGAGGCGTTTGGTGCCGTGTCCCCTTCTTTTTCTATTCCAATGCAGAGGCTAAAAAAGGCTTGCAATTCCACACCATGTACCTTTCACTGTTCCAGGGCACAGAGCAGACTGTTGCCATTGCAAAATTCCATCCAAATATGCTCGAGAATTATACTGTACATTTTGTATCGTACAGTGGATACAGGCCAAAATGATGATCATTTGCATTTGCATCATCTGAAACTACACGCCGACCGAACTGTGAGGACGTGTCACACGCAGGTTGCTCTAAATTTCGTCAAATATTCACAAATCGTGTTACCCTACCTCCATTCACAAATATAATATGTTTTTAATATTTCAACATATAGACTACATACGAACTGAAATAAACGAACAAATACACTAAAACGTGACAATATACATCCGATTCAGAAAAAAGTTATAACATTTTATATTTGTGTGTCATGTACTACTACTCTCTGCTGACACTTGTCGTGCTGTGGACCTTGCAGTGGGAAAGACAAATAACAAAATGAATGTTATCTCCAATATTCAGTCCCAAAAGACCTGTCAAAGACAAGCTCATGGATGCAGCCAGCAATAATAGGGGATTAGTCGGGTGGGTGAGGTAATCGGGACAAAAGAGTGTTCCCGCAGAGAGCATCTCCCTATCATGTTGCCATATGCGGTCGAGCTAGTTCCAGAATCTACATGGAACAATGCTCAATGTTTCCAGACCATAAATCTAACCAAGTGCGAACAATCTGTTAACACTATCTACCACTAACAATTTTGGGGGAAATATTCTATGTTTTTCTTTCCGAGCAAACATGACAGAAACCCACCAACCAACCAAGAGGCAAGAGCCATTGGCCTCCACATGCGAGCTCGCCCCAGCGATCCTCCTCCTGTCGCCCCAGCTGAGTACGCCCTACAATATTCAAATCACGGAGCATGAGACGTGTAAGCTGACGGGGGAAGCAAGCACAGATTCTCAAGGGAGCCTTCAATGGCGTTCCACGAACCTGGTCTTGGGGCAGAAGAACAAAGTTCAACGCCCTCAAAAGAGGCGGGGGACAACGGTCTGATGGCGTACGGTCTGCCATTTTGTTATTCAGTGGCGAGCTCAGTCGGTGAAACAAAAACCACATGGCGAATCCAGCGTGATGATTAGGCGTATTTGTGATGTGATGGACTAAAGGTGTGCAGTGCAGGTCTAGGCTTGCCCCAGAGCCAGAAGGAACCGAACCGGCCTGAATGCAGTTTGGTGCGTGTCTGCATGATGTGTGCGCCGTCGCGCCAAAAAGAAGACCCTTGTTGGAAACTGAGCTGTTAAAGAAAGGCGTGGAGAAGAAGCCTGAAAAGCATTCCTGTCCATGATTGAAGGAGATGGTTAGTTCAGGAAACGTACTACTGTACATATTGTCTTTGACGATGCGCTTTGTGCCTGCTCAGAAATCATTGCACGTTTTGTGGAAATTTTATGGATGGATAACATGATTTGAAGAGCTCCTTACTTTCTTGAAATACCAGATTGGAGTACTCTTTTAGGTAATGCCTGGAACTCTTACTGTTTCCTAAGCATCCCAGCTGTGGACTGTGTTAGTTTAAGAGTAGAGTAGAGAACCAATGTTGTTTACTTACTACAAGCATCCCAGTTGGCACAGACAATCCTAAGCAGATTTAAGGAGTGAGGACCCGTGGCCGTGGAAATTGTAGCAGAATAGAAGTAGTCTCGAAATGAAGAAGAAAAGACATCAACTACAACTTCTAGCGTATGTAATACTTTCAATATAAGGCATCTCCATTGTAATGATTAAATACATGTAATAATGACCAAACAGGAAAACAGGATGATACCGTGATGCATGATATTCTCAGTCTCTGATTTCTATACCAAGCGCCTATGAAATGATGTCTTTGCAAACTTTCAGAAGTATTCCATAAGAACAAAACAAGAAACCGACAAAGCGAACAATTCAACGATGACGCCATTATGTGCTCTAGCATAACAAATATGCCATGAGATTTATGTGCTCTAGCATAACAAATATGCCACGAGATGTGAGACTTGCAGCATCCGGCAGCTATCTACATGACTTTATGGTAGGCAATGCAAAAATGACAGCTAAGGTTTGGAGACATGAATGACTACTGATGCTGGTTCGCCACTGATCCGTGTTCCAAAACTTGACAACAAATTGGACAGAACAACTACATATGAATTATCCTGACCAGGCAGACATGTACATTCGTAATATATGACAGATTCTTAGCTTGTTGTCATACTTTGTCGAGCAATCGATTACATTTTGTCCCCACAAATCCTAGCTTTCCAGGAGCACAGATTTGCAGAACATTTACTCAAAGTACCTTGCATCAGTATTCACTATTCAGAATAATGACCTCAAGAAATCATATGCATGGATGCTAGAGCTGGCATGACGTCGATGCAGCAAACTAACTCAAATAGCAACATAAATAAAGAAAAGTAAATGTTACATCCATGTTTCCAACTAAGTGCACTTCCAAGATTGTAAGACAGATAAATAACACTGAAGTCGAAATAGGCAAAGATGAGATTTCATCAGATGCTACTCCCCAAATATACTGAATAACCATGTAGATATTCTAGTTGAAACAACAGATGAGGTAAAAGCCTGATACTTACAATGCTGACAGAGATCACATGTAACAGATCGTTGAGCAATTGTGAAACTTTTCTGGAGTTTCTTAAATCTAAGTAAATTCAGAGATACCACAGCAACATGGCTTATTAAAACGAAATGGTTATTCAATCCTTGATGTATAATGTATATGCTGTTCTACTTTCTAGTGTGTAAAAGTAAGCACTGCACTGGTACTGATGCATGCCCATTTGGAGAAAATCCCCTTGACTAAGAGGGTTCCAATCTTACAAAGCAGTGACAGCACCACATTTCTTACCACCAGAATCGGTTTGCACAAAGTGAAAAACAAAATTGCCATGTATGGTTGGTGACAACATAAAAAACATCCAAAATGGTCGCATCCTATTCAACTCCAGGATGTAGATTTCGGACGCAAGTGACCTTCCAATTTCAGAAGAGCTGAATAAACCAACTGTGACGAAATTCAGTTGGGCAAGTATATGGGGTGGGCTAAAGATCAGCTGCATAGACCAGCATTAACTGGATAACTAGATTGGAAAATGGTTTCTCCATTAAGACTTAATTGTTACTTGGACAATGGTGATTAGTGCAAACTGTTGTACAAATCCGGTGAACTGTGTAATGTTACACCTTTAGTTTGTCTACCTTAATAAAGCTAGAGTATTACAACTGCAACACCATCAACCATGCAACCAGCATAATAGGGCACTGTTCACATACGCTGATTAAGTTCACTTCAGAGCTTCTTATCAGATTGTTCTCCAGTGCTTTTCAAGTCATCTGGGTTAAGTCTTGGTCTCTTTGTGCTACAGCCATCATTCTCCAGAGACTTCAACTTGTTTTTTATCGCAGATATCTTTGCAGCACGATCAGTTTGTGCTGATTTGCTTCCTGAGCCACCTGCCAGTTTCTTGTCCTTCAGCGCTCTCTGTGAATTACCAGAATCTAGGAAACACTTCTCGCTCGCTAGATGAACGACCACAGGACGTCCACAGACCAACTTGCCATTCATCTTCTCCTTTGCCAACTGAGCTTCCTGCATGCTCACTTCAGGTGGCAAAGGTGAGAATTACCAGGACCCATCAATATTTGCAACAAGTAATGAATATTACTCGTACCTCTTTGGTAGTATACTGAACAAAGGCATAACCTCGAGGCTCGCCACGCTTCGGGCCACGTGTATGCAACAGGAAATCCTCGGCTATAATCTTTCCATAGGGGGAGAACATCTTGATAACGTCAGACCTGGAGAATCGCACTATAATGTTGGATTACACATAACACCATGCCGGCCTTGGAAGGAAGATGCACTAGAGGAAACTCACTCTGATATCCTAAAATCCAGATTGCCCACGTAAAGCCTACTCGCCGACTTATCGCTGTCAAGACCCTTGGGATCCTGCAAAATAAGTTGGTTAAACACAGCATCTAGACATGCCGCACAATCACCTGTAGTCCCTTTCTAATCAAGATCAAGACTCACTTACCATTGCTACCTGAAGAAAAAATCGTTGTGTATACGATTCAGCACCAATTTCAGAAAATGAATCGTCGGCTGCAGAGAGCAAAGAGGACATCCAATCAGATGGGCGAATTCGCTCAATTTACCACAGCGGTATGTACTCTTAGAACAAATTCTCTACAGTGCCGCAAACATCAGACATGCACCCAGATGTCGGTACCGCCTAGAGGATTCGCTGGTCGCGATTACTAACATCGAACTAGCAACATCAGTGCGTACGCGAAGGGTGCCCGCGTGAGGTCTAGATCTATCTGGATAGAGAGCGCGAGAACTGGGGACAGAGATAGGCGGGAGGGAGGGCGGGCAAGCCGGAAGAGCTTACCGGAAGCGCGGGAGTGATGAGAGCGCGCAGGGACCGCGTTGCTCCGGCGAAGAATTCGCGTAGCAATGAGCCGATGAAGCACGGGGCGGGCGGGCGGGCGGGCGGGGCGGCGGCGGACCGGAGCAGTTTTTTCTTTCCAGAACAGAGCCGAACAACTGTACAGCAAACGGGGAATGATCGGATTTGGGTCATCTGTAGCTGGGCCAAGCCGCAAATGGCGCTGCTCGCCCGCGACGTGGGCCGGCCCAGCAGCGGCAGGGCTCAGCCGGTTTTCCGTCATTTTTTTTTCCTTCTGGTCTGTGTTTTACTCCGGTTTTCTGTTCGGTTTCCTCAGAAACTCCGGTTCTCAGTGTTTTTTCTTCAGCTTCTTTTTTCATGTTTCTTTTTCTCGTTTGTTTCATTTTCAAAATAATTACATAACTACATATATCTAAGAGAGTGATCCCCACCTGTCAACATGTGATCGTTGAGATCAGGGATCAGTGGAGACCCCCTTTAGTTGTTCGGTCAGGGGCTAAAACACTCGTAGATTCTCAAGGCTTCCTAACAACTATCAGTTACCCAGGTTCAGGCCATCCATAGATGTAATATGCTAGTCCTGCTTTATGTGTGTTTGATGGATGATGAAAATGAACTACAAGTTTAAGCTAAGTGCTCACAACCAGCTTTGGTCGTGCTCAAGTGGGCCTATAGTTGCCTTAAGAACCCTTCTCTTCTTTTTCTCTTCCTAACTTTTCTCCAAAAGTTAGAGAAGTGTTTGGGAGCAGTCTCCTTTCTAATACCCATGGTACTGCCTTTCTATAGAGTTAGGAGGGAGGGGACCTACGAATACGATGACCATTTGAGTAAAAAAGGTAAAATGTTTCAATAGACTTTGTTGCTCTGATGCACCGTGGAGCTTGCTGAGAGTGGCAAATAATCGTTGCCTAAATCCTAGGTATCTCTGGTCAATAGATACACTTGGTCGCGGACATCGTTCTGAGCTCAAATCGTCCGTGTCTATAGCCAGTGGAGGCCGCAACTTTTGTCATGGTGCCAGAACCATAGTCAAAAAGATGGCTCTGTGTAGTCGTGTTAGTCTGATGAGTTGCCCCCCCTTATCACATGAGGAAATGCGATGTCGTCGTGCAAAGCCCCATCATTCCCCTAAAATATGTAGCCTGTCGCGGGCTACGGTTTCTCCTGCTTGACATTAAATATGTTGTAGGCAAATTTACTTTGCCTAATCCAAATGCTTAAGCCTGGGGTAGCCATGCTTGGTGGCTTTGGCCGTGCTCGAGAGCTTGGTCGTGCTCAGGAATTCATCGAGATGTCAGGTGTCGTGCTTGGAGCATTTCTTTTATTCTTGTGAGTGATTCATGATTGACTCGTAGTCGTAGTATAACTGGACGAGGCCAAGCTTCTTCAGCATCGGTAACAACTTAACTATGGATATATTTTTCTGTGAGGCCCATTTTGGTGTGCTCGGAGGGAACCAAGTTTTTGAGTATACCAACACCACTAACATTCAGCCTATCCATGTCAACACACATGCCCCACACATTTCACCCCAGAAAACAAATCATGCAATTATTTGATTAGACCTTTGTGGATTTGGATTAGTTTGCGCCGCTGAAATGCCATAAAGCGCGAACCAACATCCATGATAAGAAAACCAAAATAAGAACGAGGAAGAAAAAGATATCATTATGTAAGTCAATGATCCTTGTATCATAGGTGTTGCGGCTTCTTGAGATTCTAATTGTCATGGTTCTGCAACATCAGAAAGTGCGATTGTGAGGAATCGACATTCTAATGAACGAAATATCGTTGGAATTTCCCGTCTTTTTCAGCTCTGCTCCCAAAAAGAGAAAGGAGATTGATCTTGATATTGCCATTGGTTTTTCCAATGAAAAACAAGGACGTTATTTCATGAACTTCCATGACAATAAATAAAGAAAATGAAATGTAAAAATGCTGATGTCAGATTTTTAAGATTTTCCGGTATTGTCATGTGAAAACAGATAAAATTGACATGTTGTTGTAACGGATTTGCCATGCTCTAATTTTTTTTGCCACATAGTAAAAGAAATGGCAGAAAAGATTACCATGCTACACAGAGTAATTGCCATGGGTTGATCGGGATCTGACTGTAACTGTCCTAAGGGTATTCACTGCGATTGCTTAAAAAACTGATGTTCGCTGGTTAGCGCGCCGGAAAAACCTATTAAATTAGACCTAGGATCCAAATATAATCAAATTCGTCATTAAAACACACACCCCGGCCAAACTTGGATTTCTAGTGGTGCCATGCGCCCTTCTTATGTGAATCTGTAAGATATGGCAAGGTACCACACAACATTATCAACAAGACACGTTTTTTTTAAAAGGACAAAACAATAGAGATGAGATTTTCACATTCTTATATACCTAAGGGAGTTATCCCCACTAACTTATTTATCTCAACATGCAAGTATGCCACCTCACCATATAATTACGAATAGGAAAGGCCAACCTTAACATGCAATCACGCATGACAAAAAACCCACCACAACATTCAACCATGCATGGGAAAATGCTCTCCATTCAATTATTCTACTTGTATTCAATACATATTTTATAGTTATACATAATCCGATATAGTTATACATAATCAGATATAATAAGTCATGTATTTTTAGTTTTGGTTGTCATGCTATCAACCCAAATTTTCATCAACCAATTCACACAACATCGCATGGGGTCTATACATATAATGTACAGTACTGTACAGAGTTGGGTTCACTGACAGTGATCACAATATACAAGACAAGATTGGTTGCACATGAAGTTCCCTCCGCAGAAAGGAAATTGCAACTCTGCATTTCTTTACAGATGCATGTACAGGAATAATTGAGCTAAATCTCTAATCACACCAGCAACCACAGACCACACACACATTGGCTCAAAAACAGCCACTCTTGGGAGTGATCTTCCTGACGCTATCCTGGAGAAACTGGAGCGCACCAGGAGAAACGTAGGCCCTCTCCATTGTATTTACCTTTGGGGCCTCGAGGATCGCCCTTGGAGGAGACAGCGCATGCTGCATTGCCCATATCGCAAGCGGGCGCATATATATCAGAGATCTATAGTGGCCATCAATAGTCCATGCTTCTGGAGTTTGAAACCAATACCTGATTGAAGTGATATGTTAACTATTTATAGCTTATATCCAACAACCAGTTATCTCAAATAAATTGAGTCCCTATATGATTATATCCAACAACCAGTGAACAAGTGGTATTTAATGAAATCATAGGCATTATTAGATGAATTAAGAATTTAAGATAGGGCAACCATCAGCACTAAAAAGCATGATCCTGACCAAAAGCAAATATATGTGAAACACTAAAACTTTAAAAGATAGTGATGAAACAAGAGGTATACCCATAGCCCTCTTCAGACCATCCTGCAAGAAAAATGCCTTGCGCTGTAGTGAAAGCCTGATCCTCCATTCCGTGGAGCAGCATCGTTGCAGCTAAACTGTATGTTACTCCAGTCCAGATTTCTCTTGACTGCATACATGTCTCGTCTACCTTCCCATTTGGGTGCATACCATTGACTGCTCCAATGCGTCCTCCTTTCACCCTCATCACATTATAGTCAAATATTTTCTGAAGCGTGCATTTTATTCTGTCCTCATCAAACAGAGGTGGCAAGCCAGATGATGCAGTGTACCATTGTCCGGCCAACTGATCTGCCTGGATGGAGCGGCTACTGTAACTTGTTCCACTGTCATAATTGAAATATGAACCATTCCACAACTTGGCTTCAAACACGTGTTTAGCCTTCGCAAATTTCACCATGCACCTGTCAGCATAGTCATCATGTCCAAGGCTGCGGGCCATTGCGGCTGCAGCTTGAAGGGCAGCAAGCCAAAGACAACCACAGTAGGCACTTACTCCAAGAACAGTCCAAGCATCATAAGTTTGATCAGGAAAACCATCATTCTCAATCATACAATCACCATCACGATCAAACTGTTCAATGTATTCCATAGCAGTACAAACTGCAGGCCAGACATCCTTGCCAAATGACATGTCGTCTGTTGCAGCAAAATCCCTGTAAACTTGGAGCACAAACTTGGGATTCAGATCTTTCCATCTACTTGTATCATGTATATTGTATGCATTCAATTCATGCCAAGGATCATGTGCTCCGAGATCATGGGGAACAGCACCAATTACTTTGCGTGTGCCCCATGTACCATCAGCAAGAAATCTGACTCTAGTTTTATCTTCACGCAAAACAGCTCTAGCAAAGTCCCGTTGAATACTCAGCTCAATCTTAGGAAAGAGATCCAACAGAGCAAACGAAGCATAGAAGTGTACATCGTAAGTGCACCACATGAAGTACTCCACTCCTTCAAGGTACAAAAACTTCCCAACATTTTCTTTGTCATCAAAATCAGGTGGGCTAGAACCAATAAGTGGAACTGTAGAGTTGCAAGCGCTGTTATGAAGTGGCAAATCACTGTCCTCAGGTAGACTTGAACTCAAATCACTGTCTGGGAGTACATACCACTAGATCAGTAATTACAAAACTACATTATAGAAGCATACACATAATTATATCTTTTGGCATTGTCACCATTCATGAGAGTAGATGCAATTAAAATGACAAGATTAATTTAGTACTGTTTTAATATACTCTGGAACCAATCACATCGAATAAGCTTTCTTTGTTCCAAAAGAACTTAGACTTGAAATAAATGTGCTATATAGATCAATAAGAACTTGTTCGTTCCAAATAAATAAATATTTCCTGAGGAATTTGTTTTTTCTTGTTCTAAACAGCTTAATATTGCAGTGAACTATTTCTACATAGAAATAACCTAGTGGTAGTTCATGTGGAATACTCCACATGAATATTCATGAATGGAGAAAATACAAATTTGTATTGTAATGTCTCCGTTCATGTAAAATAAATACTGTGCTACAAAGGGGTTGTTAACTTGGAAGGTGAGGTCTGGACAAGGACATTCCAAGATGAGACTATCAAGTCAAATCCTATCAGCAGAGAGAAAAGGAAAATCAGGAATAAGGATCTGGAGAGATGATTACCAATCCAAACAGTTCCTCCAGCCACTAGGAAGTATAACTCATTGAAGAGAGTAATTTTGTACCTGCAAGAGTAAAGTAGAATGTAGCGCATAAATATATATTTATCGTGCATGGCTAAAGCTAGACAAAAAAGTAGATTCTCTAAAATGCATATGAAGTGAAGGCTCAAATTCCATGTGATTAATAATTGGAAACTGTCCACCTCACTCCCCCAAAGGCAAGAGTATCGCACCTCAGGTTGACCATGAAACTAATTTTCTGAATAATTAACCACCCTGAACTTTAAACGACCATGAACGCAAAAAACGGAGGGACGATCAGGGGGAGGGGTGGAGGGACGATCCCATCGGTAAATGTTTTTACTGCGCTCGCCGTTGCCTATGTTAGCAGTATAATTATGTTTAAGTTAGAGATAGGATTTGTTTAAAATCATGTACGACTTGCCCCCTACTCCAAGTCTCTCTCACATATTGTACTCTATATATACCCACACCTGGGTCAGATCAATACAACAACAACAATATTCATCCATCTCATACAATTTTTTACATGGTATTAGAGCGGTTTGTCTAACGACGCCGATCCTAGGACCTTCCGCTACTTCCGCAGCGCGCCGCCCCCGGGGAGATTAATCTCCTCTCCCCGGGGGCGCGGCACCCCATCAATCAAATATTAGATCGGTCATGTAGTTTTAGATCCAGTTTTCGAGTTCACAAGCAATAGATCAATTCCTTAGCTAGTTTCGATCAATTCCTTTTAGCCAGCAAATAAATCCAGTGACCTTTGAATCCGGCAAGAAAAATCCAGCAAGATGCTAGTGGTGGAGCACGCGTGGTAGGCTGCACTAGCGTGATCCAGAGGCTACCTCGTCGACGACCGGCCTCGCGACACCAATCTACCCCGAGCAGTCCAGTAGCGCCATCTACGACAACATGCGAGCCAGCAATCAGGCGTCGGCTCGCGGCGTGTGCCTTCCGATCGATCCGATCTGCATCCACCCCATGGGCGATCAGCAGCCGGCGCGTCGGATCCAATCGGACCTCCTCCCGACGCGAGACGCATCCGATGACCGGCCTCCGGCGCATCCACGCGAAGCAGTTCAGCTCGCCATCTACATCGATCTCCGGGCGCGGGACTACAACGAGCGATCGTCTTCACCGCCACACGCAAGAGCTTGAACCAATCTTGATGCCTCTCAGCCGGGTGTTCGATCACGGAGGATTTAACTCGCATGTTATCTCGGATGCATGTATGCGAGTCATCGCCAAGGTGGGTTCTACACGTGCGTGTGGCCAAGAGCCCAAGACTACGTCAAGGTTCAGCGTATCGCCACCTAGCAATCCTGCATCGACATCGCCCTACATCGTGATCCGCATCGAGCCGCAAACCCGCACGTCGCCCACCACAATCTTCGAGCCACGCCCATAACCGCTGCACCAAGCTATCTTCGCCAGCGATCTGCATCGACCAGCGCCACATCATCGAGTTGTACAACTACATCGCACCGAGAAAAAAATCTTCGTCGAGTACATCTACGAAGCGACCACGACATGTACCATCCACACGCCGGGCGGTGTGGAATGCGTGCAATTCTTCATCGACTTCTTCAAAGACGACACGACATCGACACCCGTCGCCACGAGGGACGCCCCAGCGATGCATCACCGTCGACATGTCGCCGCATCACCGACACTTCATCGCCAAGGTCTTCATCAACATGGTCTTCACCAACATCATCGTCAACACATCGCCGCCGCCTCGTCCACAAGATGGACACCTAGCGTCCTCTGACAGACTTTTCTGCAAGGCGCGACCTCGACGACGGCAATGACCGCGTCACGACGATGGCATCGACCGCATCATCCACAACTACAAGACTACATCGACACGGCGTCACTACAGTGATGACCCTACACGGCCACACGGTTCTGGCAAAACCGATGTGTGCTCGATGGGCTTCCTCCGGTCTTGGCAAAACCGAAGGACTCATCGCCGACGGCACCCTCTGACATCCGCAAGGTGCATCGTCCACGTCTGCAACCCCGTCATAGCGCATTTTTTTGCGCCTCCGGCTTTGTGCGGCTTCATCATCCACGACGACCACACCATCGACCACGACTACCTCGACCACGGCTACATCACCATGATCGGCTACCTCGACATTAATGGCTACGTCTACAACAACTCATCGGCAACAACTCCGGTCAGCGGCGTCCGCCTCGTCACTTGCGCTCACGACACTCCCGGTGGATGCGGGAGGAATAGAGGAGAAGACAGGAAGGCACCGAAGGGACGCGATCATCGCCCTAGGTGCCGACCCATCACCATCGAGACGCGATTGATGATGGTGCAATGGAGAGAGGGCAGAAGGTTAAGACTTCAAATTCAGTCGCAATCGTTCGCTTCACTCACGCTACGACTGAGGGGGAATGTTAGCAGTATAATTATGTTTAAGTTAGAGATAGGATTTGTTTAAAATCATGTACGACTTGCCCCCTACTCCAAGTCTCTCTCACATATTGTACTCTATATATACCCACACCTGGGTCAGATCAATACAACAACAACAATATTCATCCATCTCCTACAATTTCTACAGCCTACTCCGTCTTATAGGCGGCTTCGTTGTTGACCCCATGGTGCCCAGCACCGATCCGACCGTTGGGCTGTTGGCGTCTGACGGCGTGTTCGCAGGATCGCCGACTGCAGTGTGCGTGGTGAAGCAGCTACCGTCGCCGGAGCTGAGGCGTTGGAAGGGGCCTCTCCAGGTGGTACTACGGGAGCCTGTCGTCCTAGTCGACGTGATCTCCACGGCAGGATGGAGAGATGTTGCATCATCGGCAGGGTCTCAGCTGTCCTCGTCAACGGTGCGGCGAGTGGTGGCTTCTTCATCTTTGTCATCGATGGGCTCTCAGTCAGTGGTAAAGGAAGCAGTTCGAATCTTAGGGCCGTGGAGGGCGGGCAGACGGCCTGGCCCTCTGCGGTTCTCATCCCAATCTCGGGGGCCATCAATGATGGGCATATGACCCGGTCCGACTCGGCTTTGCAT
This sequence comes from Aegilops speltoides, assembly GCA_021437245.1. Classification (NCBI taxonomy): domain Eukaryota; kingdom Viridiplantae; phylum Streptophyta; class Magnoliopsida; order Poales; family Poaceae; genus Aegilops; species Aegilops speltoides. The sequence goes on from CM038141.1 coordinate 285,002,576, forward strand.
GACAGCCCACGAGGCATGCATAGCTGACGTGACTATCACGAGTCTTAGGGTTACGGTGGAGCCTTTGGAATCAGATACCTCAAAGCATCCGAGTGGGATGAACGGCCACAAATACTGCAACAACTAGCATGCATGATGAGGAAGATCCAGGAGAGAAGATGGCACCTTGGTTGCCAAGCAGGACAAGCAGGCGGAGAGGCTTATACATGGATAACTGATTGATTTACAGCCAAAGAGAAGAAATGAGAGAGTACAGAGTAGCCTATAATGCCCCAGTAGACAAGAACAGAGGACGACTCCTAAAATCGCCCTCCTAGAGAAGTGGTCCAGTATTAAAACTCCGAGATGTAACAATGCAAAATATAGCTTATTAGGGGGTTAAGAGGAATATTTGTGATACTTTGGGGCAGAAAGTAGGCTATTTCCTTAATAATCTTAGAAATAGTTATGAGTATAAGTCATGCACAAGTATTATACTGTACCATTCTGGAAACCTCTCATCACGGAGAATTGGGGTCTGCCACTTATCGATTTCCTCTTCCCAATGCTTGTACTCTGTCAATTAGATGGGAATCAATAGACAGATTCAGAAGTAATAAATTAACCAGAAAAATATCTCAACAGACAGAGCACCGCTAGAATAGAGTATTCAAACCATAATCTTCATGTATGAGGAGAAAATTAACTGCTATAGTCAACATATACCAAATGTATGCCACAATTTTTAAAAACAAAAACATACTCATCAAGGCATCTTGCGCCAGGTTTATAGCAGATCTTGGGGAAGTTCCGTAGAACTTCGTATATCTCCTGCCAAAAGAGCACGAAATCAAACCTTATTAAACAAATGGAACAGCTGGTCTTATTGATCTTAGTATATATTCAGATAAATAAACACGGAAAGTTTAAGAAAAGGTAGCAGAATTATAAATTCAGCCTACGGAATTCGATTTAAGTTTATACAATCACAATCACTATGTTCTATGAAGTATAATGCTACAGTAAGGATGGAGGATAAACTAATGAGTGTGCAGAACATACATGTTTTGGAGTTCAGAATAGATGAATCAACATACTCATTTGGACTTAGCATTATTATCACCAAACATAAGAAGTTTGGAAAATAGAATTTACCTGTGGTACGTACTTCCCTTCTTAAATTTAACCTCGGGAGAAGACCAAGCCAACGAAAATACGACCGTACATCTTCCATGTGGTTCAACCCAGGTTGAAGCAGAAACTGCTGCACAAACTGTATCACCCACTGAAGAAGGCATGCTGGGGCCAGCATTGAAATTATCTTGGTCAAAGCAACCACCCTTTCAAAAATTATATGGCAAGACATAGAGTACAGTCAATTTTTTTTTGCCAGTTTTTGTTTATTTCAAACAGACAAATCGGTTCAATGTATGATTCACTTCTTTGCACGAATATCCAATACCAAGCCTACAAAAAAGAGGTGCATTCTGACTGTAGGACAAAAGGAAAAATCACCTGGACCATTGTGCCCCACATCTCCTTAGCAGTGACTGAACTTTCTCCAGAAAGCCCAAAAATTGGCAACACTGTGACATCAACATTTTGGTTTTCACGTGCAGCAACAGCAAATGTTACTGGAGGATTATTGTTGGCAGTCCTGCAACGTTTGTAATTGATAATTATTGCTAGATAAGCAAAACACTAGATTAGAAGAAACATGCAGAGAATGTCATGTATCTGGCAAAAACTTATTGCTTCTTTAGACAGAGATTGTTGGTGCTTCTAATACAAATATAGGGATGAGAATACATTATGTGACTGAAAAAACTCCGTCCCCAAATCGATCAGAACAAGCCAGTGTGGAGATACTGTTGCAAACAATGATCAGCTAGAAGCTCTTAGTTTGCATTTGGCACTTCATAGAAATGCTTAAGGGAAATCTGCCAAATGACCATAGGAAAGACAATTATGGACAGTTGATGACTTACTTGTGATGTAGGAGAACACCAGAAATTCCATTTTCTCCACTGCATACGAAACAGATTACAAATCATTTCACTATATTTTTAGTTATAGCATAAACTGTACTAAGCAAAGCCCAACTGACATGAATGGTTCATTTACATGACCACCAGACTGATGTGAAAGCCCACCAATAGAATTCTGGATCGCATCAAGAACAGAACATGATTAAATCAAAGAAACAGAAGAAAAAATTACATAAGAACATTGGAGTAAAAGAGTAGCAAGTTACTACCGCCCAGGTCATTACTAGGCTGACTTTTGCCCTTTCCTTTCCGGTATTCACTAGCTGCACAATTTTCATACCCATACAAACATAAGATTACAAATACTCCCTCTGTAAACTAATATAAGAGTGTTTAGATCACTACTTTAGTGTTCTAAATGCTCTTATATTAGTTTACGGAGGGAGTACTACATAAGGCAGCAGTTATTAATAAGAAAAAGCATGATGCTAAATCAAAAATCTCTAATAAAATTGGTGGTCGTGCCACAGTACTTAAATGTACAGTAATATTCTCAGTGTGTTAACAGCGTATACACTCTTCATAAACATACACAAGCTCTGCATACAAGCTTATACAATGAGGAGTTCAAATTTCAGACATGTGAAACATTAAGTCTATATCGCGCCATAATAACCATTGCTCCTACAAGTAATGAAGAACTTACAGTGTAGACAAAAACGGAGACTGGGAGACTACTCTCTTCATAGTTGTGGGGAATAAATGGAGATATTTGACGGCAAGATAATTTCAATTCAGGATCAGGTTCACCTTTTAAATCAAATGGATAAGAACTTGTGAGTCTCATTAGCATGTTTGCAGTACCTTTAATGATGTGCCTCATAATCTATATCTATACAACAACAACAACAACAACAACAACAACAAGGCCTATATTGCTCCAATGGCGAGTGTTTAACATGTTTAGCGTGCAATTAATAACATACCAAATATAGACTATCCACGTAATTAACATGTAATTTATATCCTACCTAATATTAACGTGTAATTATTTTTCTGCCTAACATAAACATGCAATTAATTTTCTATCTGATATCAACGTGCATTACGCATTTAGTTCATACTAAAAGCACTTAGCAATTTATAATTCAGTGGCAAGTGTTCAGTATTTATTTTTTATTTTTATCTTATACAAACATTTTTTTCCTTGCATTTTACCCCCTTCATTGCATATAACACGTCGTTTTGGACATGGATGCAGTCCTAAGCTGTAACTTCGACCTTCATTTTGTATATGAATATATGATTATGTTGCTAAGAAATAGCAAAAGAATTGAAAATATTTAGAAAAATCTAATGATATTGATTTTTTTCTCAATAACCTGTTTATACCATAGGTGTGGATGACACCAACCAAACTAACCCGCAATACGCAGACCTGCAAGATCAATTATCATATGGTCGCTAGCGCAGGCCTGTATCCATGTCTAAAACGACGTGTTATTTGCCCTATGTCATTTTATCTGCTTCTGTTCATATCCTCCTCGAATTATGCTTGCACTGAGATTTTGCTTATACAATTGGATCCTTCTTTTATAACTAAAACAAAAAAAATTAACAAATCAATGATTAGCACCCTCAGCCTTCAGTCCTTAGGTTCTAGTAATCAACGCTTACGCGCTACTTTGTCGATGCTCATGCTGGAGCCTAATAACTTTCCAACCACTTTTTTAGTGTATCGTCCTAAAGAATTTGTATGTTGTCGGTAGTCTAATTATTTACAGAGCATAATATGGTAAAAGGAAATTATGTACTATATTTTTATAGGAGTCATGTATCCATTGCACATCATTAGTGTATGTAGTGGGGTCTAAGTTATTTAAATAACATTTAGCATGCATGTAATATTGTTTATAGTTCAACTAATAATAATTAACATGTGCGCTTAAAAATATTTTTGCGTGTGAGATTTTTCTAAATGCAACTGTGATGATGTATCATTTGTGATTTATGTAGCTAGAGTTACAAAATATACCAGGTACGATCTGTGTAGGACTGTAGGTACAATGTAGCTATAGTTACACAATCTACCAGTTATGATCTTGCGGAGGTACAATTATGAAGATCTAATAGGTGTGATATGTTTAGGCACAATTACAAAGAATCAATCTGTTTAGGTCCATTTATACAGATCTAACAGATGGGATCTGTTTAGGCATGCTTATATACTAGATCTAATGGGTACAATCATTTAGGTACATGTATGTTGATCTAACGGGTATGATCTGTTTAGGTACGATTATATAGATCGAAAGGTTGCGATCTACTATAAAGAGACGGTCCACCAGATCAATGATCGGATGTTTTTCTTTTTGTGGAAATTTCTAGCATATCTCTCTATTTTCAACCATATTGTGCTTTTAGTATATCTATACTACTATATAGTGTACGAGTCTTGGATTGCACCTAAAGCATCAATCCTAGCCACTGGTCTCCTAAATCTAATGGTTGAGATTAGAGGGATTCGCTGTGAACAGTGCCGGCAGCTGAATCTACTTGGTTCTGGAACCATCGCCGCACCGCATCATATCTTCCAGAAAAGAAGACATATGCCTCCTCTACTATTCTGCAATTGTCAGGTTGTGATGAGTAAAAAAAAAAGAATAGGTTGTGAACCGATGTGAGATGGTGTGGAGGAGAAACTAAAGTTGAAGTAAGCAATTTATGGGTTCCACCACGTACATCTTTCTTTATATTCTGGGAAAATTTCTGGATGACTTCAGGCAGTAGTTGTATTTTGTACGAGAGTGGCGTTCTAGCATATGGGAGCGTGCGCTCCTAGATTTTAAAATGTGTTTTAAACATATTTTCAAATGTCAAACAATTCCAAACAAAAATTTGAAGCGTACATCCCAATATTGTACAAGCTCACAAAGTCGTTTCGTGAAAAAACGATAACTTATGTGTCGCGTGTGAAAAAGACAAAATTTGGTGTTAAAAAATGTCTTTCACAAGACATCCTTTTGTCTTTTTACACAAGCCAAAAAAAAAATGTCGGTTTTCTCCGAAACTTGACGTGCACACCTATAATGTCGAGATGTATTCACCAAATTTTTGTTTGGAATTTTTTCACATTTTAAAATATTTTTTCCGTGTGCAGAAGCACGCGCTCCCGGGAGCACCAATGGATTTTCGTATTTTGTACTACCAATTAGTAAATTTCTAAACTCTATTTCACGTGCATCAACAATATAATTTTTTGCTCGGAATTTATTTTTTAAAATAATGTATGTCTTTATTTTCTTTTGGCGGAACCACACCATACTGTTAAGACGTGCAATGCACGTGCATACACACTAGTATATAATATATAATAGACAGATGTGGAAAGCTCGAACATCATATACAGCTATTATGCATGCCCAACTAAAAACTATGACCTATGAGCCATAAGATAAGGAAACTGGAGTGATCTTGTTATCATGATGTCCATCTTACTGCTTGGAGTGATTTCTTACTAAAATAAATGAGTAGCATTACCATCATAAACAGTCCATGCTCGAGGAAACAAAGCATGGTATGTTGAACGATCACCCCTTAATTTCCAATCCCAGGATGATATGCCATCATCGCTAGATTTTCTGAATCAAGAAACATCAAATGATCAGTCAAGTATTTACGATACAACTGATATTAAAAGCTAGAAAGAACCCCCCACAAAAGGGGGATCATGCTTGTCTATATTGTCCATATAATTGAACAGAAATAGTCTAAAGACCGGCAATTAGGTACTGAAAGGGTGTATTACAAAAAGATCCATGGCCTTCATATGAGAAATGTGATTAGGACCGCAAATCAGTTAAATAATTATATAATTATTTTTTATAATAGATTGTGTCATGACTAACTCCGCCTATGTTGTCTCAACATAGCTGGTCCCAAGCCCGGGTAAAGGAGGAGGGTAGTGATAGGCTTGGCGAACCGACATCAAACCTCAGCCACTCTTATGGAAATGAAACCCAAAACGAAGTGGTGGAAGCTCAAGGGGGTGGGGGCAGCTCAGGCTTTCAAGGAAAGGGTTATTAAAGAAGGCTCTTGGAAGGAAGGAGGTGGTGCAAACAATATGTGGATGAAGATGGTGACTTGTGTTTGGGGTGACCAGGGTTAGTAGAAGCGAAGCTAAAGATAACTTGTGGTGGAACGATGATTTTCCAAAGGCTATTAAGGAGAAGAAAGATTGTTTCAGATGCCTACACCTGGATAGGAGTGCTGACAACATAAAGAAGTACAAGTGGCAAAGAAGACCACAAACCGAGCGGTGAGTGAAGCAAGGGGTCGGGCGTATGAGGACCTCTACTAGCGTTTAAACATGAAGTAAGGCGAAAGGGGCATCTATAAGATGGCCAAGATCCGAGAGAGGAAGACGAGGGATGTCAACCAAGTAAAATGCATCAAAGATGGAGCAAATCGACTTTTGGTGAAGGACGAGGAGGACGAGGAGGACGAGGAGATCAAGAATAGATGGCAAGAGTACTTCGACAAACTGTTGAATGGAGAGAATGAGGGCCCTGCCATTGAGTTGGACGACTCCTTAATGATGCCAACGACGTTTTGTGTGACGAATCCAGGAGGCCAAGGAGGCTTCAAAAATGATGAAAGGAGGCAAGGGCATGGGCCCTAATTGTATCCCCACAGAGTTGTGGAGATGCCTTGGAGATAGCAATAGTATGCCTAACTAAGCTTTTCAACCTCATTTTTCGATCAAACAAGATGCCCGAAGAATGGAGGCGGAGTATATTAGTACCAGTCTTCAAGAATAAGAGGGGTGTTCCAAAATATATAAATTACCATGGAATTAAGTTGATGAGCCATAGAATGAAGCTATGGGAGAGTCATTGGGCATCGCTTCAGAAGAATGACAAGCGTGACAAAAAATCAGTTTGGTTTCATGCCTAGAAGGTCGACCATGGAAGTTATTTTCTCGTACGATAACTTATGGAGATAAATGGAGCAAAAGAAGGACCTACATACTATGTTCGTTGACTTGAAAGGCCTACGATAAGATATCGTAGAATGTCATGTGGTGGGTCTTGGAGAAACACAAAGTCCCAACAAAGTACATTACCCTCATCAAGGACATGTAAAACAATGTTGTGACAAGTGTTTGAACAAATGATGGCGACACCGATGAGTTTCCAATTAAAATAGGACTGCACCAGCCAACAAGGGTCAGCTTTGAGCCCTTATCTTTTTGCTTTGGTGGATGAGGTCATAAGGGAGATTCAAAGAAATATCCCATGGTGTATGCTCTTTCCAGATGATGTGGTGCTAGTCGCCGTTAGCTGGACTGGGTTACTAGAAAGTTAGAGTTGTGGAGACAAACTTTGGAATCGAAAGCTTTTAGGCTTAGTAGAACTAAAACTGATTACTAGGCACAAGGAGGAGGAGGTTAGCCTTCATGGGCAGGTGGTACCTCAGAAGGAAACCTTTCGATATTTGGGGTCAATACTGCAGAAGGATGGTGATATCGATGAAGATGTGGGCCATCAAATCAAAGTCGGATGGATGAAGTGGCGCTATCTATAGGACGGCGGTTCGACCTGCGATGTTGTATGGCGCAGAAATGTTGGCCAACAAAAAGGCGACACGTCCAACAGTTAGGTGTAGTGGAGATATACATGCTGAGATGGATATGTGCCCACACAAGAAAGGATCATCTCTGAAATGATGATATACGTGATAGAGTTGGGATAACACTAAGTGAAGAGAAGCTTGTCCAACATCGTCTGAGATGGTTTGGGCATATACAACGCAGGCCTCCAAAAGTGCCGGCGCGTAGCGGAAGGATGAAGTGTGCTGATAATGTCAAGAGAGGTTGAGGTAGACCAAACTTGACATGGGAGGAGTCCGTAAGGAGAGACCTGAAGGAATGGAATATCACCAAAGAACTAGCCATGGACAGGGGCGCATGGAAGTTAGATAGCCATGTGCCAGAACCATGACTACAAGATATTATGGGTTTCAACTCTAGCCTACCGCAACTTGTTTGGGACTGAAAGTCATTTTTGTTATTGTTGTACTGTGTCATGACTGATATATATTCTTACAGACAAAGACCGAAGAGAAGATTCAAGACTTGCATCCATTAGGCAGAACATCCATGGATAAAATTTCAGGAAATTAAGAATGTGTTGTCTGACAGGGCAAAAAAAAAAACATACTTTAAACCATCATGCTGACCAGGAGCTAAAACTGAGGAGTACTTTTTGCTTCCTCCTTCTCTAGTTATAAAGATCTGCGGTGAATTAAGAACAGAATGATTAAAAAAATGAGAGGTGTATTTTAGGTAAGAAATTATACTTTTAGCAAAATCATGCACTGCTTGCTTTGACACTCGTAGAGAACTTAAGAGTGTAGATAAAGATACATCACAAAGCTTACTTAACACGCATGGTCATGAAAAAAAAAACTTACTTAACACATGAGGCAGAATAATCTTCAAGGGCATTTGTTTTTAGTATGGAACGAGTGAGTTTTCATCAAACCTTAACAATCCAAAAACATGATGCCATTCTCAATATGTAACAAAATATTAGGACATTAGTATATTTTTGCTTAATTAACTAGCAGTGCATCTATGATCTATCTACCTAGTGGCTAACACAACGAGAGGGTTCTCAATAATTATGTACTGTCTGTTGGCTGATAACACCATGAAGTATCGTATTCCAAAGGATAATAGGGGGGTTAATATAAAGTACTCCCTTTGTTCCAAATTATTAGAAGTTCTAGCTTTGTCCTAAGTCAATTTTTCTTTATGTTTGACCAATTAATAGAATACATATATCAACATGTACACCTCATTAGATTCATCATAAAATATTGTTCAAAATTGGGATCCATAACAATATGTATTAGAAGCAAGGAAAAATAATGAAACTGAGAAAAAAGTGAGGATATAGCATGTTTAGCAGGGTAAAAGGTCTCAGTCACCGAAAATTGGTTTTCCATCACTGGTGACATATCACATGAACCAGGGGTTATCTGCCAATGTTTGAACTCCCCTCTAAAACCTCTTGATATGCTACCAGTCCTGAAAAGGGGAATAAATCATAAATAGGGAGTGATTGTTGGCAACAGAAATAACTGAAGCATGTTTGTGAAATTTATCATCATGAGTTACACACACCCCATCCCACCAAGGGGTACTCCTTGTGAGGCTGATGGTTTGCTGCTCTCCCTCGTGAATGGATCAATCGGTGCTTTCTGGAAATTGATAAATATCCATGTTAAAAGGAGCCAATAAATAAAGATACACTTGAATGCAACAAGGTTTTCCTTATGTAGAACATTTAGTAATATGAAATGCACAGTCAGCAGGCTCTTGATACATCAGCATCCCAGAGCAGGGACCTGTGTCAGCAGCTGCTGCTACAGTTTTGCCGTGATCAGAAATTTATGTTCTTTGTTTCAATGTTCTTCTTCTTTTTTATAGTTTTATTTCATTTGTTTGGAATTGGTTTTTGGTATGGGTTTGTATTCTGAGGCTTCTCGGTGTCTTTCTTCTAAATTCTAATACAAAATTATGTGAATTTAGATGCATGCTTAAGAAGAAAAAAATAGCATGCCAATGCATTACCCTTCCCTGGGAAGCTTCTTCTCGAACATATGACCAAAGCCGGAGACCAAGCTTCATCTGATGGTCAAGGGGAAAACATAATTTGGACATCTTCCTCAAGATTTCAGAAGAATGACAACAGGGACAGTTAGTACCTCTGATTGACAATTGCATTTTTCATACCATTTTAAATGCTTCTCTGAACGTAACATTGAACTCCTTCAGTCTATTAGCGTGACTACTTAATTTTCTTCTCCAAGCATGTTCTGGTGGTGTACCGTCATCGAAGTCCAGCTGCAGGTGTTGCCATAAAAATCAATAAGAAACATCAGAATAATGAGGCCAGTAACAACAACAGCCTGTTGCAACTATATGATCTTACAAATCCCTATCATATTCTGGGAATGATGCCACATGTTTTACCCAAAAACTAACAATAACTCCTTTCCAAATAAAAAGAAGTCTGACATGAGTCTGTGATGCCTTAGTCATGAAATTTGATCTCTTGACTGCATAAAGCCTGATAAACTGTTTTAGTACAGGTACAACTTCTGAATATTCACAGCGATACAGAAAACATGTCATCAAAATACACAAAAAATAGAAGGACTCTGAATATTCAAAGCGGCCATAATAATTAGCAACATAGCAGACTAAAATATATCAACAAAATGCTGCTGACTTGGAGAATGTCGAATGACGCAATATTACAATTTTGCCACCTCCCCAATACGCACAAAGAGACAATGTGTGCAGACCGATTCTGACTGGCAAGTGGCAACTGATAGCAATTGATGGGATATGATGAAGAAGGCACTCACCAGATGCAGGGTGCTCCTGCTCACTAACTCATCGCGGCGCCATGAGTGCTTCCTCCGGTAGAACAAGCTGCCGCCGGAGGAGGACTTGCCGCGGGGCATGGCGGAATCCCCGGTTTATTTCGAAAAAAGCAAACTGGTGCTGGTAGTTTAGTTTGAGGGCGGCTTGGATAGGGTCAACAGAGATTGGTCTTCAAGAGGGAAAATTTTCGTTGGATTCGATTCTTGAAAACAAAGAAAAAGACGAGAGCAAAGACGAACAAACAATACAAGCAAACTATAGCGAACAACCCTTGCTTTCCAGCAGAGGGAACCACGTCCGCATGGGACGGCACCAGAAGATGGGAGAAGGAGGCTGACCAGGAAAAGAGGCGAAGGATTCCGGCGGAGGAGGAGAGAGGACTTTATCGGGGAAGACTGCCGCGTGCCGGCCCGCCCACATTCAATATATACCTATTTTGCTCCCTTTGTTCCATTTTTTTAAGGGAAACGTTTCAGCGCGGTGCGCCGGCCGAACGATTCGGCCGGTCGCCCCTGGCTCGCTCGCTCTGTCACGCGAGGAACAGGCTGGCACATGCGTCTGGTGGGCCTGCAGCTTATCTCTTCCCTGACGAGCGATTCACAGCAGCCCCCTCCTCCCCTTTTCTCCCCTGGCGAGCGTCCGCCTCCTCCTCCTCCCCCCAGATGGCTGCTACATCCATTCACGTCGGAGCTGCGCCCCTCGACGCCGGCGACCTTGTTTTTGCTCCAGCCGGCGAAGACCAGCAACATGCTTTTTGCTACAACCGACTTCGCTTTTTTGCTACTTCTGCCTTTCTTTTTGCTACAACCGAGGCTGACCGCAGGCGGCAAGCATGGTGACCACGGCGGCGAGGATAGGATCGCGGATTTTGCTACATGCTACAACCGGCGTTGTAATTTGCTACTACCGCATCCAATCGGCTGCAACCGCATCGCGGTTTGCTACATCGCACAACGATATTTTGATTTTTGCTACAATCAAGATCATGTTTTGCTACAAACATATCGCAAAATGCTACAACCGCAGATGCCACAATGGGTCTTGGTATAAGATAGAAGGACGAGAATGAAGATGCTACAATGGTGGATGGAAAATGCTACAACCATGTACACAAATTGATACGAGTAAATAAGCTATGTAATGCGACGATGGGGTGGATGTTGGGACGACGAGCTACGCCCGAGGACGAGGATGGCGACGCGGCGGTAGCTTCGAGGTTGCAGACGAGGTTTTTCGCTACTGAACCGGCGAGATCCGTGCTACAAGCTCCATGGAGCAATTTCTTTTCGAATCGCGGGGTAGGATTTGCGAGGCGGCGATCACGGCGGCCGGCGACGAGCCGGGTGTCTTCTTGGTGCTGAGTCTGACGCTGGCGGCGGATTACGGTGGAGCTCAATGGCGCCATTGCACTGCTCCTCTTCTTGGCGGTTGCAATTTCGCAGGAGAACGATTGAGGAGAAGGACGAAGCAACGACCATATCGACGGTTAGCTAATGTTGCATCAGACGGTCACATGATGACCGCCCAAATTTGGGCGGTCTTGGCCGCGCTAGTACCGCCCTTTTTTTAAAGCACCTTTGTTCGACATATATTAATAAAAATGTACTCCCTCCCTCCATCCCAAAATAAGTGTCTCAAACTTAGTACAATTTTGTACTAGAGTTAGTACAAAGTCAAGACACTTATTTTGGGACGCAGGAAGTAGTAGTATAAAGTTACTAAATCAACAACATTTTTAATTTAAAACGAAGGAAGTACATTTTAAACAAATGGGCTAAATAACGGTGCGTCCCTACATGACGAAACAATATTAAAAAGGACGTCCATAACAGATGCGGCGGTTGATAGTCAATCCTGAGTCTCTATGTGATAGGATTGTGAAGGCAAATATTACCCAAACCAAGATATCCTTGAAGCTGGCCCAAGGGGGTTTCATCTTTCACATGGCGAAGTATAGTTGTGGGTATTCAAACTTTTTTACATCTTGCGCGTGAGAAATGGCAAGTCCATCAACATGTGAAGAGACAAATGGATTCCAACCAGCCCGAATAGGAGGATTATCTCTGAGAGGGGGGTTGTCCTGATTGATAGGGTGTCAGACCTAATCGATCCAAGGACGGGTAAATGGGATGAGAACTTGATTCGGGACATTTTCTCTATGGTAGATGTTGCACGAATTTTAAGGATACCACTCAGCCCAAACGGGTTCGAGGACTTCGTGGCGTGGCACTTTAATAAATCTGGAACTTTCTTTTGTCAAGTCGGCATATCACGTGGAGTGGAGACATCAATTTGGAAATATTTCACAGCAGTTTGCATCTTCATCCGTAGGTTCAAATCCTATATGGAGTAAAATCTGGAAGTTTGTGGTCCCTGGTAAAATAAAAATATTTTGTTGGAGGGCTCTTCATGCGACACTCCAGGTGAAAGCTATACTTGTAAATCGCCACATAGGGACAGATCCTTTATGCCCCATGTGCCATAATTATCTCGATGATATTTCACATCTTCTCTTTGAGTGTTTGCCGGCTCAACACCTTTGGAAAGAACTGAAGCTTGAAGAGCGGATTATGGCATCTTTTGCTGTAGACAAATCAGGTTCAGAAATGATGGAAGCAATCAAGTCCATGATGGAGAATAATCTCGTTCTGAACTTCTCATGAACGATGTAAGACTTATTTGACTTTCAATAAAGTAAGCCATGATGACGTTTCCCTAAAAAAAAGACGTCCATAATTGGTGAATGTTCGCCAGGGAGGGTGGCATTTGCGAACGTTTGCCTCGCAGTTTTAGTTGAGAGGGGGAGGAAAAAGGTGGCAGTTTCTTAGAGTGACATGGCAGCTTCTCTATGAGAAGGCTGAAGGAAATATGCCCTAGAGGCAATAATAAAGTTGTTATTTTATATTTCCTTATTCATGATAAATGTTTATTATTCATGCTAGAATTGTATTAACCGGAAACTTGATAGATGTGTGAATACATAGACAAAACATCGTGTATGCCTCTACTAGACTAGCTCGTTGATCAAAGATGGTTAAGTTTCCTAGCCATGGACATGAGTTGTCATTTGATAAACGGGATCACATCATTAGTGGAATGATGTGATGGACAAGACCCATCCGTTAGCTTAGCATAATGCTCGTTCAGTTTTATTGCTATTGCTTTCTTCGTGTCAAACATATATTCCTCCGACTATGAGATTATGCAACTCCCGGGCACCGGAGGAATGCCTTCTGTGCTATTAAACGTCACAATGTAACTGGGTGATTATAAATATGCTCTACAGGTATCTCCGAAGGTGTTTGTTGGGTTGGCATAGATCGAGATTAGGATTTGTTACTCCGACTATCAGAGAGGTATCCCTGGGCCCTCTTTGTAATGCACATCATATGAAGCCTTGCAAGCAATGTGACTAATGAGTTAGTTATGGGATGATGCACTACGGAACGAGTAAAGAGACTTGCCGGTAATGAGATTGAACTAGGTATGAGGATACCGACGATCGAATCTCGGGCTAGTAACATACCGATTACAAAGGGAATAACGTATGTTGACATTGCGGTTCGACCGATAAAGATCTTCGTAGAATATGTGGGAACCAATATGAGCATCCAAGTTCTGCTATTGGTTATTGACCGGAGAGGTGTCTCGGTCATGTCTACATAGTTCACGAACCCGTAGGGTCCGCACGCTTAACGTTAGATGACGATATGTATTATATGAGTTATGTGTTTTGGTGACCGAAGGTTGTTCGAAGTCCTGGATGAGATCATGGACATGACGAGGAGTCTCGAAATGGTCCAGAGGTAAAGATTGATATATTGGAAGGTTATATACAGACACCGACATGGTTTCGGAAAGATTCGGGAATTTTTCAGAGTACTGGGAGGTTACCGGACCCCCCGGGAAAGTTAATGGGCCTCATGGGCCATAGTCGAGAGGAGGAGGCAGGCTACAAGAGGTGGCGCCCCCCATGGCAGTCCGAATTGGACAAGGGGTGGGGGGAGCGGCCCCCCTTTCCTTCTCCCTCTCCCCCTCTTTCCCCTTTCCCCTCTCCGTTGGAAGGAAGGGGAGCTAACTAGGACTAGGAGTCCTAGTGGGACCCCCACTTGGCGCACCCCTAGGGGTTGGCGGCCTCCCCCTCCTACTTTATATATGGGGGCAGGGGCACCCCAAGGCACAACAATTGTTTCTTTGCCGTGTGCAGTGCCCCTCTCCACCGTCTACTCCTCCGGTCATATTGCCGTAGTGCTTAGGCAAAAGCCCTGAACGGATCACATCACCAACACCGTCACCACGCCGTCGTGCTGACGTAACTCATCGACTCCTTCGTGCCTCTACTAGATCAAGAGTTCGAGGGACGTCATCAAGCTGAACGTGTGCAGAACTCGGAGGTGTCGTACATTCAGTACTTGATCAGTTGATTCGAGAAGACGTTCGACTACATCAACCGCGTTAAGTTAACGCTTCAGCTTTCGGTCTAGGAGGGTACGTGGACACACTCTCCCCTTCTCATTGCTATGCATCTCCTAGATAGATCTTGCGTGAGTGTAGGAATTTTTTTGAAATTGCATGCTACGTTTCCCAACAGTGGCATCCGAGCCAGGTCTATGCGTAGATGATATGCACGAGTAGAACACAAAGAGTTGTGGGCGGTGATCGTCATACTTCTTACCACCAATGTCTTATTTTGATTCGGCGGTATTGTTGGATGAAGCGGCCCGGACCAACCTTACATGACCGCGTTCATGAGACCGGTTCCACCGACAGTCATGCAACTAGTTTTGCATAAAGGTGGCTGGCGGGTGTCTGTTTCTCCAGCTTTAGTTGAATCAAATTTGACTGTGGCCGGTCCTTGTGAAGGTTAAAACAGCGAACTTGATAAATCACCATTGTGGTTTTTGTGCCGTAGGTATGTACGGTTCATGCTAGAAGCCCGTAGCAGCCACGTAAAACTTTCAACAGACAAAGTAGAGGACATCTAACTTGTTTTTGCAGGGCATGTCGTGATGTGATATGGTCAAGACATAGTGTCATATGAAGATTTTTGTATGAGATGATCATGTTTTGTAAAAGTTATCGGCAACTGGCAGGAGCCATATGGTTGTCGCTTTATTGTATGAAATACAAGCGTTATGTAATTGCTTTACTTTATCACTAAGCGGTAGCGGTAGTCGCACAAGCAATGGTTGGCGAGACGACCACGACGCTACGTTGGAGATCAAGGTGTCAAGCCGGTGACGATGGAGATCATGACGTTGCTTCGATGATGGAGATCAAAAGCACAAGATGATGATGGCCATATCATGTCACATATTTGATTGCATGTGATGTTTATCTTTTATGCATCTTATTTTGCTTAGTACGACGGTAGCATTATGAGATGATCCCTCACTAAAAATTTCAAGGTATAAGTGTTCTCCCCGAGTATGCATCGTTGCGAAAGTTTTTCGTGCTGAGACACCACGTGATGATCGGGTGTGATAGGCTCTACGCTCAAATACAACGGGTGCAAGCCAGATTTGCACATGCAGAATACTTGGGTTAAACTTGACGAGCCTAGCATATACAGATATGGCCTCGAAACACTGGAGACCAAAAGGTCAAACGTGAATCATATAGTAGATATGATCAACATAGTGATGTTCACCATTGAAGACTACTCAATCTCACGTGATGATCAGACATGGTTTAGTTAATTTTATCACGTATCATTTAGATGACTATAGGGATGTCTATCTAAGTGGGAGTTCTTAAGTAATATGATTAATTGAACTTAATTTATCATGAACTTAGTCTTGATAGTTTTTTGCATATCTATGTTGTAGATCAATGGCCCGTGCTACCGCTTCTTTGAATTTTAATGTGTTCCTAGAGAAAGCTAAGTTGAAAGATGATGGTAGCAACTACACGGACTGGGTCCTTAACTTGAGGATTATCCTCATTGCTGCATAGAAGAATTATGTCCTTGATGCACCACTAGGTGCAAGGCCTGCTGCAGGAGTAGAAGCTCATGTTGTGAACGCCTGGCAAGCTCGATCTGATGACTACTCGCTAGTTCAGTGTGCCATGCTTTACGACTTAGAATCGAGACTTCAAAGACATTTTGAACGTCATGGACCATATGAGATGTTCGAGGAGTTGAAGTTGATATTTCAAACAAATGCCTGAGTTGAGAGATATGAAGTCTCCAACAAGTTCTATAGCTGCAAGATGGAGGAGAACAGTTTTGTTAGTGAGCACATACTTAGAATGTCTGGGTACCATAATCACTTGACTCAGCTGGGAGTTAATCTTCCAGATGATTGTGTCATTAACAGAGTTCTTCAATCATTGCCACCAAGCTACAAAGGCTTTGTGATGAACTACAATATGCAAGGGATGGAAAAGACTATTCCCGAGCTATTCACGATGCTAAAGGCCGCGGAGGTAGAAATCAAGAAGGAGCATCAAGTGTTGATGGTTAACAACACCACTAGTTTCAAGAAAAAGGGGAAGGGTAAAAAGAAGGGGAGCTTCAAGAAGAATGACAAGCAAGTTGTCACTCCTGGGAAGAAACCTAAAAATGGACCCAAGCCTGAAACTGAGTGCTTCTACTACAAAGGGACTGGTCACAGGAAGCGGAACTGCCCCAAGTATTTGGCTGATAAGAAGGCTGGCAAAGTGAGCAAAGGTATATTTGATATACATATTATTGATGTGTACCTTACTAATTCTCGTAGTAGTGCCTGGGTATTTGATACCGGTTCGGTTGCTCATATTTGTAACTCGAAGCAGGTACTATGGATTAAACGAAGATTGGCTAAGGACGAGGTGACGATGCGCGTCGGAAATGGTTCCAAGGTTGATGTGATCACCGTCGGCACGCTACCTCTACATCTACCTTCGGGATTAGTTTTAGACCTAAATAATTGTTATTTGGTGACAGCATTGAGCATGAACATTATATCTGGATCTTGTTTAGTGCGAGACGGTTATTCATTTAAATCAGAGAATGATGGTTGTTCTATTTATATGAGTAATACCTTTTATGGTCATGCACCCTTGAAGAGTGGTCTATTTTCTGTTGAATCTTGATCGTGATGATACATATATTCATAATATTGATGCCAAAAGATGTAAAGTTGATAATGATAGTGCAACTTATTTGTGGCACTGCCGTTTGGGTCATATTGGTGTAAAGCGCATGAAGAAACTCCATAAAGATGGACTTTTGGAATCAGTTGATTATGAATCATTTGATACTTGCGAACCGTGCCTTATGGGCAAATTGACTAAAACTCCATTCTCCGGAACAATGGAACGAGCTAGTGACTTATTGGAAATAATACATACCGATGTATGCGGTCCAATGAGTGTTGATGCTCATGGCGGGTATCGTTTTTTCTGACCTTCACGGATGATTTGAGCAGATATGGGTATATCTACTTAATGAACCACAAGTTTGAAAATTTTGAAAAGTTCAAAGAATTTCAGAGTGAAGTGGAGAATCATCGTAACAAGAAAATATATTTCTACGATTTGATCATGGAGGAGAATATTTGAGTTACGAGTTTGGCCTTCATTTAAAACAATGTGGAATAGTTTCACAGCTCATGCCACCTAGAACACCACGTCGTAATGGTGTGTCCGAACGTTGTAACCGCACTTCATTAGATATGGTGCGATCTATGATGTCTCTTACCGATTTACCACTATCGTTTTGGGGTTATGCATTAGAGACAGCTGCATTCACTTTAAACAGGGCACCGTCAAAGTCCATTGAGACAACACCATATGAACTATGATTTGGCAACAAACCTAAACTGTCGTTTCTTAAAGTTTGGGGATGTGATGCTTATGTCAAAAGGCTTCAGCCTGATAAGTTCAAACCCAAATCGGAGAAATGTGTCTTCATAGGATACCCTAAGGAAACAATTGGGTACACCTTCTACCACAAGTCTGAAGGCAAGATTTTTGTTGCTAAGAACGGAAACTTTCTAGAGAAGCAGTTTCTCCCGAAAGAAGTGAGTGGGAGGAAAGTAGAACTTGAGGTAACTGTACCTACTCTCAATTTGGAAAGTAGCTCATCCGGGAAATCTGTTCCCATGATGCCTACACCAACCGGAGAGGAAGCTAATGATAAAGATCATGAAACTATAGATCAAGTTGCTACAGAACCTCGAAGGTCTGGCAGAGCACGATCCGCACCAGAGTGGTACGGTAATCCTGTTCTGGAGGTCATGTTACTTGACCATGATGAACTTATGAACTATGAAGAAGCTATGATGAGCCCAGATTCCGAAAAATGGCTTAAGGCCATGAAATTTGAGATAGGATCCATGTATGAGAACAAAGTGTGGACTTTGGTGGATCTGCCCGATGATCGGCGACCCATAGAGAATAAATAGATCTTCAAGAAGAAGACCGACGCTGATGGTAATGTTATTGTCTATAAAGCTCGACTTATTGTAAAAAGGTTTTCGACAAGTTCAAGGAGTTGACTATGATGAGACTTTCTCACCCATAGCGATGGTTAAGTCTATCCGAATCATGTTAGCAATTGCCGCATTTTATGATTACGAAATTGATGACCCACAAGTATAGGGGATCTATCATAGTCCTTTCGATAAGTAAGAGTGTCGAACCCAACGAGGAGCAGAAGGAAATGACAAGCGGTTTTCAGTAAGGTATTCTCTGCAAGCACTGAAATTGTAGGTAACAGATAGTTTTGTGATAAGATAATTTGTAACGGGTAACAAGCAATGAAAGTAAATAAGGTGCAGAAAGGTGACCCAGTCCTTTTTGTAGCAAAGGACAAAAGCCTGGACATTTTCTTATAATGAGAAAAGCGCTCCCGAGGACACATGGGAATTATCGTCAGGCTAGTTTCATCACGCTCATATGATTCGTGTTCGGTACTTTGATAATTTGATGTGTGGGTGGACCGGTGCTTGGGTACTGCCCTTTCTTGGACAAGCATCCCACTTATGATTAACCCCTATTGCGAGCATCTGCAACTACAAAAGAAGTATTAAGGTAAACCTGACCATATCATGAAACTAGTGGATCCAAATCAGCCCCTTACGAAGCAACACATAAACTAGGATTTAAGCTTCTGTCACTCTAGCAACCCATCATCTACTTATTACCTCCCAATGCCTTCCTCTAGGCCCAAATAATGGTGAAGTGTCATGTAGTCGACGTTCACATAACACCACTAGAGGAGAGACAACATACATCTCATCAAAATATTGAACGAATACCAAATTCACATGACTACTAATAGCAAGACTTCACCCATGTCCTCAGGAACAAACGTAACTACTCACAAAGCATATTCATGTTCATAATCAGAGGGGTATTAATATGCATTAAGGATCTGAACATATGATCTTCCACCAAGTAAACCAATTAGCATCAACTACAAGGAGTAATCAACACTACTAGCAACCCACAGGTACCAATTTGTGGTTTTGATACAAGATTGGATACAAGAGATGAACTAGGGTTTTGAGAGGAGATGGTACTGGTGAAGATGTTGATGGAGATTGACCCCCTCCCGATGAGAGGATCGTTGGTGATGATTTCCCCCTCCCGGAGGGAAGTTTCCCCGGCAGAACAGCTCCCCCGGAGCCCTAGATTGGTTCCACCAAGGTTCCTCCTCGTGGCGGCGGAGTTTCGTCACGTAAGCTTGCTTATGATTTTTTTTCCAGGGTAAAAGCCTTCATATAGCAGAAGATGGGCACCGGAGGGCCACCGGGGCCCACGAGATGTGGGCGCGCCAGTGGGGCGCACCCCACCCTCGTGGCTAGGTGTGGGCCCCTCCGTACTTTCTTTGCTCAATAATTCTTATTAATTCCAAAAATGACTTTCTTGGAGTTTCAGGACTTTTGGAGCTGTGCAGAATAGTTTTCCAATATTTGCTCCTTTTCCAGCCAGAATCCCAGCTGTTGGCATTCTCCCTCTTCATGATAAACCTTGTAAAATAAGAGAGAATAGCCATAAGTATTGTGACATAACGTGTAATAACAGCCCATAATGCAATAAATATCGATATAAAAGCATGATGCAAAATGGATGTATCAACTCCCCAAGCTTAGACCTCGCTTGTCCTCAAGCGGAAGCCGATATCGAAAAATATGTCCACATGTGTAGAGATAGAGGTGTGGATAAAAATAAAATACGGACATAAGGGCATCATGATCATTCTTATAACATCAACATATATAGATTTTGTCATATGATTTCTTATGCTCAAGTAACAATCTATTCACAATGCCAAGTATGGTTCAGAAACTTCATTGAGAACTAACAACCTATAATCTCAGTCACTGAAGCAATTGCAATTTATCATAACATCGGAAAGAGTCAAGAATAGAGCTTTTCAGCAAGTCCACATACTCAACTATCATATAGTCTTCTACAATTGCTAACACTCACGCAATACTTATGGTTATGGAGTTTTAATCGGACACTGAGAAAGATAGGGGCTTATAATTTCGCCTCCCAATGTATTCACCTTTGGGTGATGTCAACAATAATAGTTCATGCTAACTTACATCCATTTGGATATATATATATATATCAGTATCTTTCCAACACGAGGTGCTTGCCAAAGGATAAAATGAAAAGGGGAAAGGTGAAAATCACCTTGACTCTTGCATAAAGTAAAGGACATAAAGTAAAAGATAGGCCCTTCGCAGAGGGAAGCAGAGGTTGTCATGTGCTTTTAGGGTTGGATGCACAAAATCTTAATGCAAAAGAACATCACTTTATATTGCCACTTGTGATATGAACCTTTATTATGCAGTCCGTCGCTTTTATTACTTCCATATCACACGATCGTATAAAGCTTATTTTCTCCACACTAATAAGTCATACATATTTAGAGAGCAATTTTTATTGCTTGCTACATGACAACTTACTTGAAGGATCTTACTCAATCCATAGGTAGGTATGGCGGACTCTCATGGCAAAACTGGGTTTAAGGATATTTGGTAGCACAAGTAGTATCTCTACTTGGTGCAAGGAATTTGGCTAGCATGAGGGGGAAAGGCAAGCTCAACATGTTGGACGATCCATGCCAATATACTTTAACTGAGATGTGATAAAACATAACCCATTAGGTTGTCTTCCTTGTCCAACATCAACTCTTTAGCATGTCATACTTTAATGAGTGCTCACAATCATAAAGATGTCCAAGATAGTATATTTATATGTGAAAACCTCTCTTTCTTTATTACTTCCTATTAATTGCAACGATGACCAAAACTATGTTTGCCAACTCTCAACAACTTTTAAGTATCATACTCTTTATGTGTGAAGTCATTATTATCCATAAGATCAATATGAACTCTTTTATTTCTTTTATTTTTTCTATTTTCTCAAGATCATAGCAAGATAGCAAAGCCCTTGACTCAACACTAATCTTTATTATATATAGCTCACGGACTCGATTACATAGAGAGATCACAAAGCAAAACTCAAAACTAATTCATACCAAAACTTTATTCTACTACATCAAGATATTACTAAAAGGATCGAACTAAGTAAAACAGTAAAGATAGGAGTGTGATGGTGATACGATACTGGGGCACCTCCCCCAAGCTTGGCAGTTGCCAAGGGGAGTGCCCATACCCAGGGGATTATGTCTCCTTCTTCAGAGTTGGGGTTGTGATCTTCTTGGCGATGATGCCCCTCAGGATACGATTCTCCTCCTCGAGCTTATTTAATTGTTGCTTGAAGTCCATATTTTCCTTGCGGAGCTTGCCCGTGACAGCTAATGCTCCTTTTACCCAAGGATGCTTCATAGCTTCTGGAGAACAAGTGACACTCTTTTTCATATTTTCATAAGAAAGAAATTTAACATTGGAAGGGTTGACCGAGTTTGGAATAGTTGAGCTCTGTAGTTCCCCCATCATGAATCCTGCTTGGAAGCGAGAGGTAACTTCTTGATCCTCCTCCATGGCATCTATCCTTTTCAAATCGGCCTCCATCTCATCCTCCATTGATGGCCCAAAGTGATAAGCATTGTTGTTTGCTCCTGGACCTGGCGTCAGGTGGGACACCCGACTCTCCCCGACTGACTCTTGAGAAGACATCTTGCTCTAAATCTGTAACAGAAACAACTTGAAACGAAAACAGAAGATTTTTGCGTGATACGGTGGTCAAAAACTTTAGGAGATTATATAATGAATTTTTACCAACCAAAAGAACTAACGTGCAAGAAAATGGAGTCCGGGAGGCACACGAGGTGCCCACAAGGCAGGGGGTGTGCCCAGTAAGGGTGGGCGCGCCCTCCACCCTCGTGGAGGCCTCGTGTCCTTCCCAGATTACTTATTGCTTCCCTAAGGCTATGTTTGATAGTAAAGTATTGTAAAAACCAAAGTATCAAAAAACTACAGTAACTTATCTTGTAGGCATCAAATACCGTGGTTTTGACACAACATAATATTTCAGAGTATTTGCGATACTGAGAACCTGTTTGGTGCAGCGACGAAAAAATGCTAGCTAGCTTAACAATTCAGTTTACGGTGTAGTTGCATGCCCCAACCGACTGACTAAGACCGCCATGTACACGGCAATAGAGCAGCCATTTTTCTAGCTAGCTAGCCGTTGCCATCTGGATGCATAAGAACGGAAGCTAGCACAAAGTGACCTCCACGAACACCTACACTCGTGGCTTGTAGGTTACCAAAGAGGCAAAGAGGGCACCCAAAAGATGGCGAGCCGGCAAAGAACTTCAACATGTCATAAAGCTGCACGAACTACAACCGCACAGCCAAGCTAGACGCATTGCATTGTTCTTTTCGGTTGCTCAGTTTTAAAAAAAGAGGTGTTGGGTTCTTTTTTTTATGCAGAGAAAAAACTGCAGTTTTGCCGATATTGTAGTATTAAAACCACAGTTTTTAGGGGCAATCAAACAGCTCATTGTAAATAAAACTACGATAATCTAAAAAACTGTAGTATTCACAGAAAACTTAGAAAATACTTTGCTACCAAACAGGGCCTAAATTCTTAAATATTCCAAAATGGAGAAAAGTTGCCATTAGAACTGTTTTGGAGTCGGTTTACTTACCGTACCACATACCTATTCCTTTTCGGAGTCTGAAACGTTCTGGAAAGTGTCCCTTATGTATTCCTCCGGGGTTACGATTTCAATAATATTAGTTTCAATATTTATAGGATTTCCTGAGATATAATGTTTGATTCTTTGACCGTTCACCACCTTCGGATTTGTGCCTTCAAAGTTGTTGATTTTTATGGCACCGGAACGATAGACCTCCTCGATAACGTAAGGACCTTCCCATTTAGAGAGAAGTTTTCCTGCAAAAAATCTTAAACGAGAGTTGAATAGCAACACATAATCACCTACGTTAAACTCACGCTTTTGTATTCTTTTGTCATGCCGTCTTTTAACTTTTTCTTTGAACAGCTTGGCATTCTCATAGGCTTAGGTTCTCCATTCATCAAGTGAGATAATGTCAAATAACCTCTTCTCACCGGCAAGTTTGAAGTCATAGTTGAGCTCTTTAATGGCCCAATATGCCTTATCTTCAAGTTCAAGAGGTAAGTGACATGCTTTTCCATAAACCATTTTATACGGAGACATACCCATAGGATTTTTATATGCAGTTCTATAGGCCCATAATGCATCATCAAGTTTCTTGGACCAATTCTTTCTAGATCTGTTGACAGTCTTTTGCAAAATTAATTTGAGCTCTCTATTACTCAATTCTACTTGACCACTAGACTGTGGGTGATAAGGAGATGCAATTCTATGACTAACATCATATTTAGCAAGCATTTTACGAAAAGCACCATGAATAAAATGTGAACCACCATCAGTCATGAGATGTCTAGGGACTCCAAACCTCAGAAAAATAACTTCTTTAAGCATCTTAATAGAAGTGTTATGTGTTGGGGAACGTAGTAATTTCAAAAATTTTCCTACGCACACGCAAGATCATGGTGATGTATAGCAACGAGAGGGGAGAGTGTTGTCTACATACCCTTGTAGACCGGCGAAGCGATCACAACGTAGAGGAAGTAGTCGACGTTCTCCTCGCGATCCGACCGATCCGGCGCCGTTACTCGACGCCCGAGTTCTTGACACACGTACAGCTCGATGACGTCCCTCGTACTCGATCCAGCCGAGTGTCGAGGGAGAGTTCCACAAGACGACGGCGTGGTGACGATCTTGATGTTTCACGCGCGCAGGCTTCGCTTAAGCTTCATGACAGTATAACCGAGGTGGAATATGGTGGAGGGGGCACCGACACGGCTAAGGAACGATCTCACGATCAACTTGTGTGTTCCAAGGTGCCCCTTGCCCCGTGATATAAAGGAGCCAGGGGGGAGGGGGCGGCCAAGGAGGGCGCTGCAGGAGTCCTACTCCTCGGGAGTAGGATTCCCCAATCCTAGTCCAACTAGGATTCCTGAGGGGGAGAGAGAGAGGGGGCGGCCCTTCTCCTAGTCCTAATAGGACTAGGGAAGGGGAGGGCGCAGCCCTCTTGGGCTGCCCTTCTCCTTTCCACCAAGGCCCATAGTGGCCCATTTACCTCCCGGGGTTCCAGAACCTCCCGTACTCCATAAATTCCGTTTTGCCCGAACCATTCGAACTCCAAACATAGGCTTCCAATATATCAATCTTTATGTCTCGACCATTCCGAGACTCCTCGTCATGTCCGTGATCACATCCGGACTCGAACTCCTTCGGTACATCAAAATACATAAACTCATAATAAGCGCCATCGTAACTTTAAGCGTGCGGACCCTACGGTTCGAGAACAATGTAGACATGACCTAGAACTATTCACGGTCAATAACCAACAGCGGGACCTGGATGCCCATATTGGTTCCTACATATTCTACGAAGATCTTTATCGGTCAGACCGCATAACAACATACGTTGTTCCCTTTGTCATCGGTATGTTACTTGCCCGAGATTCGATCGTCGGTATCCAATACCTAGTTCAATCTCGTTACTGGCAAGTCTCTTTACTCGTTCCGTAATACATCATCTCACAACTAACTCATTAGTTGTAGTGCTTGCAAGGCTTCAGTGATGTGCATTACCGAGAGGGCCCAGAGATACCTCTCCGACTATCGGAGTGACAAAACCTAATCTCAAATACGCCAACCCAACATCCGCCTTTGGAGACACCTGTAGTACTCCTTTATAATCACCCGATTACGTTGTGACGTTTGGTAGCACCAAAGTGTTCCTCCGTAAACGGAGTTGCATAATCTCATAGTTACAGGAACATGTATAAGTCATGGATAAAAGCAGAGCAACATACCGAACGATCGTGTGCTAAGTCGATGGAATGGGTCATGTCAATCGATCATTCGCTAATGATGTGACCTCATTAATCAAATAACAACTCCTTGTTTATGGTTAGGAAACATAACCATCTTTGATTAATAAGCTAGTCTAGTAGAGGCATACTAGTGACATGTTGTTTTGTCTATGCATTCACACATGTATCATGTTTAGGTTAATACAATTCTAGCATGAATGATAAACATTTATCATGAAATAAGGAAATAAATAATAACTTTATTATTGCCTCTAGGGCATATTTCCTTCATCTCCCACTTGCACTAGAGTCAATAATCTAGATTACATAGTAATGATTCTAACACCCATGGAGTCTTGGTGCCGATCATGTTTTGCTCGTGGAAGAGGCTTAGTCAACGGTCGCAACATTCAGATCCGTATGTATCTTGCAAATCTCTATGTCTCGGTCCCGACTAAGTCCGGATGGAATTGAAGCGTCTCTTGATGTGCTTGGTCCTCTTGTGAAATCTGGATTCCTTTGCTAAGGCAATTGCTCCAAAGATTGTCACGAAGATTTTCATTGGACCCGATGCACTAGGTATGACACCTAGATCGGATATGAACTCCTTCATCCGACTCCTTCATTAGCTGCTTCCGAAGCTGCTATGTATTCCGCTTCACATGTAGATCCCGCCACGACGCTTTGTTTAGAATCGCACCAACCGACAGCTCCTCCGCTTAGTGTAAATACGTATCCGGTCTGCGATTTAGAATCGTCGGATCGGTGTCAAAGCTTGCATCAACGTAACTGCGTTTACGATGAGCTCTTTGTCACCTCCATATACGAGAAACATATCCTTCGTCCTTTTCGTATTTCAGATGTTCTTGACCTGTCCGATGATCCACTCTGGATTACTTTGGTACCTCCTGCTAGGCTTATAGCAAGGCACACATCAGTCCGGTACACAAGCATTGCATACATGATAGAGCCTATGGTGAAGCATAGGAACATCTTTCATTTCTCTCTATCTTCTGCAGTGGTCGGGCATTGAGTCCGACTCAACTTCACACCTTGTAACACAGTGCAAGAACCCTTTCTTTGCTTGATCCATTTTGAACTTCTTCAAAACTTTGTCAAGGTATGTACTTTGTGAAAGTCCAATTAAGCGCCTTGATCTATCTCTATAGATCTTGATGCCCAATATGTAAGCAGCTTCACCGAGGTCTTTCATTGAAAAACTCTTATTCAAGTATCCCTTTATGCTATTCAGAATTCTATATCATTTCCGATCAGCAATATGTCATCCACATATAAGATCGTAAATGCTACTGAGCTCCCACTCACTTTCTTGTAAATACAAGCTTCTCCAAAAGTCTCAGACAAACCCAAATGCTTTGATCACACTATCAAAACGCTTATTCCAACTCCGAGATGCTTGCACCAGTCCATATATGGATCATTGGAGCTTGCACACTTTGTTAGCTCCCTTTGGATCGATAAAACCTTCTCGCTGCATCATATACAACTCTTCTTCCGTAAATCCATTCAGAATGCGTCTTTACATCCATTTGCCAAATTTCATAATCATAAAATGCGCAATTGCTAACATGATTCGGACGGACTTAAGCATCGCCACGGGTGAGAAGGTCTCATCGTAGTCAATCCCTTGAACTTGTCGAAAACCTTTTGCGATAAGTCGAGCTTTATAGACGAGAATATTACGTCGTCGTCGGTCTTCTTCTTGAAGATCCACTTGTTTTCTATTGCTTGCCTACCCTCGGGCAAGTCAACCAAAGTCCACACTTTGTTTTCATACATGGATCCCATCTCGCATTTCATGGCCTCAAGCCATTTTATGAATCTGGGCTCACCATCGCTTCTTCATAGTTCGTAGGTTCATCATGATCTAGTAGCATGACTTCCGAACAGGATTACCGTACCACTCAGTGCGGATCTTACTCTGGTTGATCTACGAGGTTCTGAAGAACTTGATCTCAAGTTTCATGATCAACATCATCAACTTCCTCACTACTGGTGTAGGTGTCTCGTAAACCGGTTTCGCGATTTAACTACTTTCAAGTAAGGGAGAAGGTACTATTACCTCATCAAGTTCCACTTTCCTCCCACTCACTTCTTTCGAGAGAAACTCCTTCTCTAGAAAGGATCCATTCTTAGCAACGAATGTCTTGCCTTCGGATCTGTGATAGAAGGTGTACCCAACTGTTTCCTTTGGGTATCCTATGAAGACACATTTCTCGATTTGGGTTCGAGCTTATCGGGTTGAAGCTTTTTCACATAAGCATCGCATCCCCAAACTTTAAGAAACGACAACTTTGGTTTCTTGCTAAACCACAGTTCATAAGGTGTCGCCTCAACGGATTTCGACGGTGTTCTATTCAGGTGAATGCGGCCGTCTCTAGAGCATAACCCCAAAACGATAGCGGTAAATCAGAAGAGACATCATAGATCGCACCATATCTAGTAAAGTACGATTCGACGTTCGGACACACCATTACTGTTGTGGTGTTCGGGTGGCGTGAGTTGCTAAACTATTCCGCATTGTTTCAAATGTAGACCAAACTCAGAACTCAAATATTCACCTCCACGATCGATCGTAGAAACTTAATTTTCTTGTTACGATGATTTTCAACTTCACTCAAATTCTTTGAACTTTTCAAATGTTTCAGACTTATGTTTCATTAAGTAGATATACCCATATCCGCTTAAGTCATCTGTGAAGGTGAGAAAATAACGATATCCGCCACGAGCCTCAACATTCATCGGACCACATACATCTCGTATGTATGATTTCCAACAAATCTGTTGCTCTCTCCATAGTACCGAGAACGGTGTTCTAGTCATCTTGCCCATGAGGCACGGTTCGAAGTGCCAAGTGATTCATAATCAAGTGACTCCAAAAGTCCATCAAGATGGAGTTTCTTCATGCGCTTTACATCGATATGACCTAAACGGCGATGCCACAAATAAGTTGCACTATCATTATCAACTCTGCATCTTTTGGTTTCAACATTATGAATATGTGTATCACTACTATCGAGATTCATAAGAAATAGACCACTCCTCAAGGGTGCATGACCATAAAAGATATTACTCATATAAATAGAACAACCATTATTCTCTCGATTTAAATGAATAACCGTCTCGCATCAAACAAGATCCAGATATAATGTTCATGCTCAACGCAGCACCAAATAACAATTATTTAGGTCTAAAACTAATCCCGAAGGTAGATGTAGAGGTAGCGTGCCGACCGCGATCACATCGACTTTGGAACCATTTCCCACGCGATCGTCACCTCGTCCTTTGCCGGTGTTCGCAATCCGTAGTCCTGCTTTGAGTTGCAAATATTAGCAATGTAACCAAGATCAAATACCAGTGCTCTGCGAGCTCTAGTAAGGTACACATCAATAACATGTATATCACATATACCTTTGTTCACCTTGCCATCCTTCTTATCCGCCAAATACTTGGGGCGTTCCGCTTCAAAGGACGACCGCTTGCGGTAGAAGCACTCGATTTCAGGTTTAGGGCCGACTTGGGTTTCTTCTCCGAGCAAAGAACTTGCTTGTCGTTCTTCTTGAGATTCCTTCTTCTTCCCTTTGCCTTTCTTCTTGAAACTAGTGGTCTTATTGACCATCAACACTTGATGCTCCTTCTGATTTCTACCTCCGCAGCCTTTAGCATTGCGTAAGAGCTCGGTATAGTCTTTACTAACCCTTGCATATTATAGTTCATCACGAAGCCTTTGTAGCTTGGTGGCGTGATTGAAGAATTTCATCAATGACACAATCATCCGGAAGATTAACTCCCAATTGTGTCAAGTGATTGTAGTACCCGCACATTCGAGTATATGCTCACTAATGTAACTATTCTCCTCCATCTTGCGTTATAGAACTTATTGGAGACTTCATATCTCTCAATCCGGGCATTCTGTTGGAATATTAACTTCAACTCTTGGAACATCTCATATGCTCCATGACGCTCAAAACGTCGTTGAAGTCCCGGTTCTAAGCCGTAAAGCATGGCACATCGAACTATAGAGTAGTCATCAGCTTTGCTCGCCAGACGCTCATAACATCTCGCAGTTGCATTAGCAAAGAGTCTGGCACCTAGCGGTGCATCCAGACGTAGCTCTTACGTGCAAAGAATGAGGATGATCCTCGTTACGGACCCAAATCCGTGTAATTGCTACCATCATCTTTCAACTTTGCTTTCTCAAGGAACGCATTAAAATTCAACGGAACAACAAAGACGAGCCATCTATCTACAATCAAACATAAACAAGCAAGATACTATCAGTACTAAGTTCATGATAAATTTAAGTTCAATTAATCATATTACTTAAGAACTCCCACTTAGAAAGACATCTCTAGTCATCCAAGTGATCACGTGATCCAAATCAACTAAACCATAACCGATCATCACGTGAAATGGAGTAGTTTTCAATGGTGAACATCTTATGTTGATCATATCTACTATATGATTCACGCCGACCTTTCGGTCTCCGTGTTCCGAGGCCATATCGCATATGCTAGGCTCGTCAAGTATAACCCGAGTATTCTGCGTGTGCAAAACTGGCTTGCACCGTTGTAGATGGACGAGAGCTTATCACACCCGATCATCACGTGGTGTCCGGGCACGATTTAACTTTGGCAACGGTGCATACTCGGGAGAACACTTCTTGATAATTTAGTGAGAGATCATCTTATAATGCTACCGTCAATCAAAGCAAGATAAGATGCATAAAAGGATAAACATCACATGCAAATCAATATAAGTGATATGATATGGTCATCATCATCTTGTGCTTCATGATCTCCATCTTGCAAGCACCACCATGATCACCATCGCCACCGGGCGCGACACCTTGATCTCCATCGCAGCATCGTTGTCGCCTCGCCAAACTTATGCTTCTACGACTATCGCTACCGCTTAGTGATAAAGTAAAGCATTACAGCTGATTGCATTGCATACAATAAAGCGACAACCATATGGCTCCTGCCAGTTGCCGATAACTTCGGTTACAAAACATGATCATCTCATACAATAAAATATAGCATCACGTCTTGACCATATCACATCACAACATGCCCTGCAAAAACAAGTTAGACGTCCTCTACTTTGTTGTTGCAAATTTTATGTGGCTGCTACGGGCTTAAGCAAGAACCAGTCTCACCTACGCATCAAAACCACAACGATACTTCGTCAAATAGACTCCGTTTTAACCTTCTCAAGGACCGGGCGTAGCCACACTCGGTTCAACTAAAGTGAGAGAGACAGCACCCACCGGTCACCTTTAAGCAACGAGTGCTCGTGAAGCGGTGAAACCAGTCTCGCGTAAGCGCACGCGTAATGTCGGTCCGGGCCGCTTCATCTCACAATACCGCTGAACCAAAGTATGACATCTTTGGTAGGTAGTATGACTTGTATCGCCCACAACTCACTTGTGTTCTACTCGTGCAAAACATCAAACCATAGAAAAACCTAGGCTCGGATGCCTTTGTTGGGGAACGAGTAATTTCAAAAATTTTCCCACGCACACGCAAGATCATGGTGATGTATAGCAACGAGAGGGGAGAGTGTTGTCTACATACCCTTGTAGACCCGGCGGAAGCGATCACAACGTAGAGGAAGTAGTCGACGTTCTCCTCGCGATCCGACCGATCCCGCGCCGTTACATCCGACGCCCGAGTTCTTGACACACGACAGCTCGATGACGCCCTCAGACTCGATCCAGCCGAGTGTCGAGGGAGAGTTCCACAAGACGACGGCGTGCAGGACGATCTTGATGTTTCACTGCGCAGGCTTCGCCTAAGCTTCATGACAGTATAACCGAGGTGGAATATGGTGGAGGGGGCACCGACACGGCTAAGGAACGATCTCACGATCAACTTGTGTGTTCCAAGGTGCCCCTTGCCCCGTATATAAAGGAGCCGGGGGAGGGGGGCGGCCAAGGAGGGCGCTGCTGGAGTCCTACTCCTCTCGGGAGTAGGATTCCCCAATCCTAGTCCAACTAGGATTCCTGAGGGAAAGAGAGAGAGGGGGCGGCCCTTCTCCTAGTCCTAATAGGACTAGGGAAGGGGGGGAGGCGCGCAGCCCGCTTGGGCTGCCCCGTCTCCTTTCCACCAAGGCCCATAGTGGCCCATTTACCTCCCGGGGTTCCAGAACCTCCTGTACTCCCAGAATTCCGCCGCCGGAACCATTCGAACTCCAAACATAGGCTTCCAATATATCAATCTTTATGTCTCGACCATTCCGAGACTCCTCGTCATGTCCGTGATCACATCCGGACTCGAACTCCTTCGGTACATCAAAATACATAAACTCATAATAACTGTCATCGTAACTTTAAGCGTGCGGACCCTACGGTTCGAGAACAATGTAGACATGACCTAGAACTATTCACGGTCAATAACCAACAGCGGGACCTGGATGCCCATATTGGTTCCTACATATTCTACGAAGATCTTTATCGGTCAGACCGCATAACAACATACGTTGTTCCCTTTGTCATCGGTATGTTACTTGCCCGAGATTCGATCGTCGGTATCCAATACCTAGTTCAATCTCGTTACGCAAGTCTCTTTACTCGTTCCGTAATACATCATCTCACAACTAACTCATTAGTTGTAGTGCTTGCAAGGCTTCATGATGTGCATTACCGAGAGGGCCAGAGATACCTCTCCGACTATCGGAGTGACAAAACCTAATCTCAAATACGCCAACCCAACATCCGCCTTTGGAGACACCTGTAGTACTCCTTTATAATCACCCGATTACGTTGTGACGTTTGGTAGCACCAAAGTGTTCCTCCGTAAACGGAGTTGCATAATCTCATAGTTACAGGAACATGTATAAGTCATGGATAAAAGCAGAGCAACATCTTCGAACGATCGTGTGCTAAGTCGATGGAATGGGTCATGTCAATCGATCATTCGCTAATGATGTGACCTCATTAATCAAATAACAACTCCTTGTTTATGGTTAGGAAACATAACCATCTTTGATTAATAAGCTAGTCTAGTAGAGGCATACTAGTGACATGTTGTTTTGTCTATGCATTCACACATGTATCATGTTTCCGGTTAATACAATTCTAGCATGAATGATAAACATTTATCATGAAATAAGGAAATAAATAATAACTTTATTATTGCCTCTAGGGCATATTTCCTTCATTATGATCAGCACTACTAGTTGGAATAGCTTCTACCCACTTAGTAACGTAATACAGCAACTAAAATATGTGTATATCCATTAGAGGCAGGAAAAGGTCCCATATAATCAAAGCCCCAAACGTCAAATGGTTCAACAACAAGAGAATAATTCATAGGCATTTCTTGACGTCTACTAATATTACTAATTCTTTGACATTCATCACAATACAAGACAAACTTACGAGCATCTTTGAAGAGAGTAGGCCAACAAAAACCGGATTGCAATACCTTATGTGCAGTTCTATCTCCAACGTGGTGTCCTCCATATGGTTCGGAGTGACAGTTGTGCAGGATATGTTCATGTTCATGCTCAGGTACACAACGTCTAATAACACCATCTACTCCTTCTTTATAAAGGTGTGGGTCATCCCAGAAGTAATGTCTTAAATCATAAAAGAACTTTTTCTTTTGCTAGTATGTTAAACTAGGTGGTATAAATTTAGCAACAATGTAATTAGCATAATCAGCATACCACGGAGCAGTACGAGAAGCATTAATGACCGCTAATTGTTCATCAAGGAAGCTATCATCAATAGGTAGTGGGTCATCAAGAACATTCTCTAACCTAGACAAGTTGTCTGCAACGGGGTTCTCAACTCCCTTTCTATCAATAATATGCAAATCAAATTCTTGGAGCAAGAGGACCCATCTAATAAGTCTAGGTTTAGCATCTTTCTTTTCCATAAGATATTTAATAGCAGCATGATCAGTGTGAATAGTTACTTTAGAATCAACAATATAAGGTCTGAACTTATCACATGCAAATACAACTGTTAAGAATTCTTTTTCAGTAGTATAATAATTTCTCTGGGTAGTATGAAGAGTTTTACTAGCATACTGGATAACATTTAATTTCTTAGCAACTCTTTGCCCTAGAACAACACCTACAGCATAATCACTAGCATCACACATAATTTCAAAGGGTAAATTCCAATCATGTGGCTAAACAATAGGTGCGGTGATCAAAGCTTTCTTAAGTATTTCAAATGCTTCTACACAATCATCATCAAAGACAAAAGGAATATCTTTTTGCAATAAACTAGTCAGAGGCCTAGAGATTTTAGAAAAGTCCTTAATGAACCTCCTATAAAAACCGACATGACCAAGGAAACTTCTTATACCTTTAATGTCCTTGGGACATGGCATCTTTTCAATAGCATCAGCCTTAGCTTTATCAACTTCAACACCTCTTCCAGAAATTTTATGCCCCAAGACAATGCCTTCATTAACCATAAAGTGGCACTTTTCCCAATTCAAGACGAGACTAGTGACTTCGCATCTCTGCAAAACTCGATCAAGGTTGCTCGAGCAATCATCAAAAGAGGATCCATAAATGGAGAAGTCGTCCATGAATACCTCACAAATATTTTCACAAAAGTCAGAGAATATAGCCATCATGCATCTTTGAAAGGTAGCAGGTGCATTGCATAAACCAAAAGGCATACGTCTATAAGCAAAAGTACCGAAAGGGCAAGTAAAAGTAGTTTTTGATTGATCATCCGCTGACACATGTATTTGAGAGAAACCAGAATAACCATCTAGAAATCAGAAATGTGTATGTTTGGATAGTCTTTCTAGCATTTGATCAATAAAAGGTAAAGGGTAATGATCTTTCTTAGTAGCTTTATTTATTTTATGAAAATCAATTACCATCCTATAACCTATAATAATTCTTTGCGGAATCAATTCATCTTTATCATTAGGAACAACAGTAATACCTCCCTTCTTAGGGAGGCAATGGACAGGACTTACCCAATCACTATCAGCGACGAGATAAAGTATACCTGCCTCAAGGAGCTTTAGTATCTCCTTTCTTACCACTTCTTTCATCTTAGGATTTAACCGTCGTTGATGATGTCTAACTGGTTTGGAGCCTTCGTCCAATTTAATTTTGTGTTGGCATAGAGTGGGACGCCATTAAGATCATCAAGAGTATATCCAATAGCAGCACGGTGCTTCTTCAGAGTTTTCAATAATCTTTCCTCTTCTTGCTTTGAAAGGTTATCACTAATAATAACAAGATATATCTTCTTTTCATCAAGATAAGCATATTTAAGATTAT
Organism: Aegilops speltoides; assembly: GCA_021437245.1. Taxonomy (NCBI): domain Eukaryota; kingdom Viridiplantae; phylum Streptophyta; class Magnoliopsida; order Poales; family Poaceae; genus Aegilops; species Aegilops speltoides. The sequence continues at coordinate 285,037,567 of CM038141.1, forward strand.
CAGGTAAAGGTTTGAGCTCAAACACGGGATCACCCTTGGGTGGAGGAGGATCCCCTAGGATTTCAACAGGTAAGTTGTGTTTCAGAATAGGACCCTGTTTTAGGAATGATTCATCTATTTCCCTTCTTTCATTCATAAACATATCATTTTCATGGTCTAGCAAATATTGTTCTAACGAACCAGTAGGAGGCACGACAATAGAAGCAAGACCAATAATTTCATCCTTACTAGGCAATTCTTTATCATGGGGTTGTCTACAAAATTTAGCAAAATTAAACTCATGTTTCATCTCCCCCAAGCCAATTGTAACAACATCCTTTTCACAATCAATCTTAGCGTTGACAGTATTCAAGAAGGGTCCACCAAAAATAATGGGACAAAAGCTATCTTGTGGGGAACCAAGAACAAGAAAATCGGCAGGATATTTAACTTTCCCACACAAGACTTCAACATCTCTAACAATCCCAAATGGTGTAATAGTATCTCTATTGGCAAGCTTAATTGTAACATCAATATCTTCTAACTCAGCGGGTGCAATATCATGCATAATTTCTTCATATAAGGAAAAAGGTATTGCACTAGCACTAGCACCCATATCACATAAGCCATGATAACAATGATCTCCTATTTTAACAGAAATAACAGGCATGCCTATAACAGGTCTATGTATCTTAGCAGCTGGTCTAGCAATATTAGTAGCTTCCTCACAAAAGTAAATAACATGCCCATCTATATTATCAACCAAGAGATCTTTAACCATAGCAATACTAGGTTCAACTTTAATTTGCTCAGGAGGTGTATATGTTCTAGTATTACTCTTACAAACCACAGTTGAAGCTTTAGCATGATCCTTCATTCTAACAGGAAAAGGTGGTTTCTCAACATAAGTAGTAGGAACAATAGGATCATTATAAGTAATAGTCTTTTCTTCAACCATAATAGGTGCAACTACTTTTACTTCAGTGGGAGGATTATATTTAAACCACTTCTCCTTAGGGAGATCAACGTGAGTAGCAAAAGATTCACAGAAAGAAGCTACTATCTCAGAGTCAAGTCCATATTTAGCGCTAAATCCACGAAAAGCATCGGTATACATAAAAGATTTAACACAATCAAACTTAGGTGTCACACCTGACTCCTTACCATCGTCGGAACCCCAATCTTCAGAGTTGTGTTTAATTCTTTCCAATAAATCCCACTTGAATTCAATAGTCTTCAACATATAAGAACCATCACAGGAAGTATCGAGCATGGTGCGATCATTGAGAGAAGCCGAGCATAATTTTTTGAATAATCATATCTCTTGAGAGCTCATGATTCGGGCATGAATATAACATTGACTTAAGCCTCCCCCAAGCTTGAGCGATGCTTTCTCCTTCACGAGGCTAGAAATTATATATGTAATTACGATCACGATGAAAAAAGATGCATAGGATAGAACTTCTGGTGAAATTCCAATTTCAATCGTTTATAGTTCCAAGATCCCGTATCATCACATAGCCTATACCATGTCAATGTGTCTCCCTTCGAAGATAAAGGGAAGACCTTCCTCTTAACAACATCATCGGGAATACCTGCAAGCTTAAATAATCCACAAACTTCATCCACATAGATAAGGTGTAAATCGGGATGCAGTGTCCCATCTCCTGCAAAGGGATTAGCTAGCAGTTTCTCTATCATACCGAAGGAATCTCAAAGTAAACATTTTCAGAGGTTCAGAGGTTGAGGAGCAACTCTTTGCTCTCTTGGTCGGGCAAATATGCCCCGAACAAGCCCCTCAAAGGATTAGTTTCCATAGTAACAAGTGATAGAAAATTTCAGCACACTATATAAATGTTTCCTTACCAAGTTCCACTCACCAAAGGCGCTTCACTCCCCGGCAACGGCGCCAGAAAAGAGTCTTGATGACCCACAAGTATAAGGGATCTATTGCAGTCCTTTTGATAAGTAAGAGTGTCGAACCCAACGAGGAGCAGAAGGAAATGACAAGCGGTTTTCAGTAAGGTATTCTCTGCAAGCACTGAAGTTGTAGGTAACAGATAGTTTTGTGATAAGATAATTTGTAATGGGTAATAAGCAATGAAAGTAAATAAGGTGTAGCAAGGTGGCCCAATCCTTTTTGTAGCAAAGGACAAAAGCCTGGACAATTTCTTATAATGAGAAAAGCGCTCCCAAGGACACATGGGAATTATCGTCAAGCTAGTTTCATCACGCTCATATGATTCACGTTCGCTACTTTGATAATTTGATATGTGGGTAGACCGGTGCTCGGGTACTGCCCTTTATTGGACAAGCATCCCACTTATGATTAACCCCTATCGTAAGCATCCGCAACTACAAAAGAAGTATTAAGGTAAACCTAACCATAGCATGAAACTAGTGGATCCAAATCAGCCCCTTACAAAGCAACGCATAAACTAGGGTTTAAGCTTCTGTCACTCTAGCAACCCATCATCTACTTATTACCTCCCAATGCCTTCCTCTAGGCCCAAATAATGGTGAAGTGTCATGTAGTCGATGTTCACATAACACCACTAGAGGAGAGACAACATACATCTTATCAAAATATCGAACGAATACAAAATTCACATGACTACTAATAGCAAGACTTCACCCATGTCCTCAGGAACAAACATAACTACTCACAAAGCATATTCATGTTCATAATCAGAGGGGTATTAATATGCATTAAGGATCGAACATATGACCTTCCACCAAGTAAACCAATTAGCATCAACTATAAGGAGTAATCAACACTACTAGCAACCCACAGGTACCAATTTGTGGTTTTGATACAAGATTGGATACAAGAGATGAACTAGGGTTTTGAGAGGAGATGGTACTGGTGAAGATGTTGATGGAGATTCACCCCTTCCCGATGAGAGGATCGTTGGTGATGATGATGGTGATGATTTCCCCCTCCCGGAGGGAAGTTTCCCCGGCAGAACAGCTCCACCGGAGCCCTAGATTGGTTCCGCCAAGGTTTCGCCTCGTGGCAGCGGAGTTTTGTCCCGGAAGCTTGCTTATGATATTTTCCAGGGTAAAAGCCTTCATATAGCAGAAGATGGGCATCAAAGGGCCACCAGGGGGCCCACAAGACAGGGGGCGCACCCAGTAGGGGGGCGCCCCCCACCCTCGTGGCCAGGGTGTGGGCCCCCTTTGGTACTTTCTTTGCTCAATAATTCTTTTTAATTCCAAAAATGACTTTCGTGGAGTTTCAGGACTTTTGGAGCTATGCAGAATAGGTTTCCAATATTTGCTCCATTTCGGCGAGAATCCATTACTAAGCATTCTCCTCTTCATGATAAACCTTGTAAAATAAGAGAGAATAGCCATAAGTATTGTGACATAACGTGTAATAACAACCCATAATGCAATAAATATCGATATAAAAGCATGATGCAAAATGGACATATCAGAAATCTGGCAAATGGATGTGAAAATTGCATTTCTTAATGGATTTCTTAAAGAAGAGTTGTATATGATGCAACCAGAAGGTTTTGTCGATCCTAAAGGTGCTAACAAAGTGTGCAAGCTCCAGCGATCCATTTATGGACTGGTGCAAGCATCTCGGAGTTGGAATATACGCTTTGATGAGGTGATTAAAGCATATGGTTTTATACAGACTTTTGGAGAAGCCTGTATTTACAAGAAAGTGAGTGGGAGCTCTATAGCATTTCTAATATTATATGTGGATGACATATTGTTGATTGGAAATGATGTAGAATTTCTGAATAGCATAAAAGGATACTTCAACAAGAGCTTTTCAATGAAAGACCTCGATGAAGCTGCTTATATATTGGGCATCAAAATCTATAGAGATAGATCAAGACGCTTGACAAGATAAGCACATACCTTGATAAAGTTTTGAAGAAGTTCAAAATGGATCAGTCAAATAAAGGGTTCTTGCCTATGTTACAAGGTGTGAATTTGAGTCAGACTCAATGCCTGACCACTGCAGAAGATAGAGAGAAAATGAAGTCATTCCCTATGCTTCAGCCAGAGGTTCTATCATGTATGCTATGTTGTGTACCAGACCTGATGTGTGCCTTGCTATAAGTTTAGCAGGGAGGTACAAAATTAATCCATGAGTGGATCATTGGACAACGGTCAAGAACAACCTGAAGTACCTGAAAAGGACTAGGGATATGTTTCTCGTTTATGGAGGTGACAAAGAGCTTGTCGTAAATTGTTACGTTGACGCTAGCTTTGACACTGATCCGGATGACTCTAAGTCACAATCCAGATACATATTGAATGGTGGAGCTGTCAGTTGGTGCAGTTCCAAGCAGAGCGTCGTGGCGGGATCTACGTGTGAAGCGGAGTACATAGCTGCTTCGGAAGTAGCAAATGAAGGAGTCTGGATGAAGGAGTTCATATCCGATCTAGGTGTAATACCTAGTGCATCAGGGCCAATGAAAATCTTTTGTGACAATACTGGAGCAATTGCCTCGGCGAAGGAATCCAGATTTCACAAAAAGACCAAACACATCAAGAGACGCTTCAACTCCATCTGAGATTTGGTCAAGGAGGGAGACATAGAGATTTGCAAAATACATACGGATCTGAATGTTGCAGACCCGTTGACTAAGCCTCTTCCACGAGCAAAACATGATCAACACCAAGACTCCATGGGTGTTAGATTCCTTACAATGTAATATAGATTATAGACTCTAGTGCAAGTGGGAGACTGAAGGAAATATGCCCTAGAGGCAATAATAAAGTTGTTATTTTATATTTCCTTGTTCATGATAAATGTTTATTATTCATGCTAGAATTGTATTAATCGGAAACTTGATAGATGTGTGAATACATAGACAGAACATCGTGTCCCTAGTATGCCTCTACTAGACTAATTTGTTGATCAAAGATGGTTAAGTTTCCTAGCCATGGACATGAGTTGTCATTTGATAAACGGGATCACATCATTAGTGGAATGATGTGATGGACAAGACCCATCCGTTAGCTTAGCATAATGCTCGTTCAGTTTTATTGCTACTCCTTTCTTCGTGTCAAATATATATTCCTCCGACTATGAGATTATGCAACTCCCTGACACCGGAGGAATGCCTTGTGTGCTATCAAATGTCACAACGTAAATGGGTGATTATAAAGATGCTCTATAGGTATCTCCGAAGGTGTTTGTTGGGTTGCCATAGATCGAGATTAGGATTTGTCACTCCGATTATCGGATAGGTATCTCCGGGCCCTCTCGGTAATGCACATCATATGAAGCCTTGCAAGCAATGTGACTAATGAGTTAGTTACGGGATGATGCACTACGAAACGAGTAAAGAGACTTGCCGGTAACAAGATTGAACTAAGTATGAGGATACCGATGATCGAATCTCGGGCAAGTAACATACCGATGACAAAGGGAATAACGTATGTTGACATTACGGTTCGACCGATAAAGATCTTCGTAGAATATGTGGGAACTAATATGAGCATCCAGGTTCCGCTATTGGTTATTGACCGGAGAGGTGTCTCGGTCATGTCTACATAGTTCACGAACCCGTAGGGTCCGCACGCTTAACGTTCGATGACGATATGTATTATATGAGCTATGTGTTTTGGTGACCGAAGGTTATTCGGAGTCCCGGGTGAGACACGGACATGACGAGGAGTCTTGAAATGGCCGAGAGGTAAAGATTGATATACTGGAAGGTTATATACGGACACCGGAACGGTTTCGGAAAAATTCGGGAATTTTTCGGAGTACCGGGAGGTTACCGGAACCCACGAGAAAGTTAATGGGCCTCATGGGCCATAGTGGAGAGGAGGAGGCAGGCCACAAGAGGTGGCGCCCCCCATGGCAGTCCGAATTGGCCAAGGGGTGGGGGGCGCGGCCCCCTTTTTCTTCTCCCTCTCCCCCTCTTTCCCCTTTCCCCTCTCCGTTGGAAGGAAGGGGGAGCCGACTAGGACTAGGAGTCCGAGTGGGACTCCCCCCACTTGGCGCTCCCCTAGGGGCCGACGACCTCCCCCTCCTCCTTTATATACGGGGCAGGGGGTGTGACGCCCCCGATTCAATCGTACACTAATCATACACGCAAATGTGTATGATCAAGATCAGGGACTCACGGGAAGATATCACAACACAACTCTAGACACAAATAAAAATAATACAAGCTTTATATTACAAGCCAGGGGCCTTGAGGGCTCGAATACATAAGCTCAATACACAAGCGTCAGCGGAAGCAACAATATCCGAGTACAAACATAAGTTAAACAAGACTGCCTTAAGAAGGCTAGCACAAAAGCAACATGATCGAAGAGGTAAGGCCTCCTTCCTGGGACCTCCTAACTACTCCTGGTCGTCGGTGATCCACGTAGTAGCATCCATCAGTGGTGGCATCTGGCTCCAGGGATCCACCATCTGGTTGCAACAACCGGAAAGAAGAAAGAAGGGGGGGAAGGGGGTAGCAAAGCAACCGTGAGTACTCATCCAAAGTACTCACAAGCATCAGATCTATACTAAGTATGCATTGGTATCAAATGGAAGGTTTGTATCTGTGGACTAAACTGCAGAATGCCAAAATAGAGGGGGGGGGGAAGCCTAGCCTATCAAAGACTAGCATCTTCAAGCAGCTCCGAGCATCTTGCAGCATGTGGAAGGGAAATAATAACAGCTTAATATTTGACAAACATGTTGTAGAAACAACGCCCAGAGATCCTTCCCCGACTCCGTGTAGAAAAGCAATCTCGGAGCCACATATCCATCACATATCTCAAGTATCCACTTCTAGTTATATTAGATCAGGATATAAGTCTATACGTCCGTTACCGTGGACACGACTATTAACAGATAATCTTCCCTACAAGGGTGCACCACGTTACCCAACACGCTTGATTACTCTGGCCGAACACACCTTTCTGGGTCAACGCCCAGCCTCGGAAGATCAACACGTCGCAACCCTACATAGGCTCAGCAGAGAGGTCCCCGCCGGTCTACATCTTAAGCACTCCGGGGTCTTGGGACCATCGCCCATTGCACTCTGGGTCATTGTGTGCAGGGTGGATACCAGCACTGCCTTGGATGGCCAGCATGATCCGACCGTGCCACAATGCTGAACTGGACGTCCGTCAAAGCTTCGGCTAATACTGCGACGTCGAGGCCCATAACTATTCTCGCGTGGTGGTTAGTGCGTAAAGGCCAGAGGCCAACTCAGAACAAATACCCAAACCTGTTAGTGCATTGGGGGCTTGCGCAGACGAGCAGAGACTCACAATAATGTGACCCCGTCGCCCCATCTCATGGACTTACGACAAGGGCCCAGAATGCCCGGCCATGCCTCGTAGAAAAGTCGCAGGTGCTCTGCAAGCCCGCCCGACTTTCACATCAACTCGTGGGTACCCCTCAGGGCCGACCCGACTCCAACAATGGTCTCAAGTAAAGTCCGGGTATCCGTGTGTCCAAAACATCAAGGGGAAAACCCGAGGAATCACCCTCGATGGATTCCACTCGATGTAATCATGGGGGTGAACGTGGGAGGAATCACCCTCGAGGTCCACACTTGAGAGGTTGCACGACAGAGTCATATCATGGGTGGTGAAGGAGGAATCAGCCTCGATAACCATGACCGGATAGCTATACTACAAAGTTATCATCAGGAGTGTGTTACAAGGTATCACCCTTGGCACTCGTTAGTATCTCTACAGGGTCAGGCAACAAAGGGGGTGTGATGTGATGTGAGGTGTCGGGCTCTTGTCGTCGATCACGTTGATCGAGTCTTCGATGATGAAGCAGGGGCAAAAAGGACAAGGTGGGGGTCACTGATGGATCACTAACCAACCTATACTAAGCAGTTTAGGATAAGCAGGTAAGGTACAACAGTAGGTACAAAAGCAGGCTATGCATCAGAATAGGAGCAATCAATTACAATAGCAAAATCTAATGCAACCATGAGAGAATGGAATGGGTGATATCAGGATGATCAAAGGGGGGCTTGCTTGGAAGCTCCGCTGAGGGAAGAAGGGTCGTCGGTAACATAGTCGATCACTGGGGCATGAGTAGCGATCTTGGGGTCTACCGGAGAAGAAGAGGGGGAGAAACAGTAAATACAAAGCACATAGATGCATAACATTACAATAAGCGGTGCTAGGGTTGTTTGATAACCCACAATTATAGGGGATAATTGTAGCCTCTTTCGATAAGTAAGAGTGTCGAACCCAACAAGGAGCTAAAGGTAGAACAAATATTCTTTCAAGTCCTATCTGCCACTGATACGCCTCTACGCACGCTTAGTGTTCGCTTTACCTAAAACAAGTATGAAACTAGAAATACTTTGTAGGTGTGTTAGGATAGGTTTGCAAGATAATAAAGACCACGTAAATATAAACTAGGGGCTGTTTAGATAAAGAAGCAATAAAGTAAATATAGCGAGTGTGGAAAAGTGGTGGTCGGAGTTGTGAAATTGTCCCTAAGCAATTGACTACTTTACTAGACCGGTAGCAAGTTTTATGTGGGAGAGGCATAAGCTAACATACTTTCTCTTCTTGGATCATATGCACTTAAGCTTGGAACTCTAGCAAGCATCCGCAACTACTAAAGATCATTATGGTAAAACCAACCATAGCATTAAAGCATCAAGTCCCCTTTATCCCATACGCCACAACCCCCTTACTCGGGTTTATGCTTCTGTCACTCAAGCAACCCACTATAAGCGAATCATGAACATATTGCAACACCCTACAGCGGGAATCCCTACGCTTGCGCGACAAGGAGGGCACAATAGGACAACAACATAACCACAAGCAAATTAAACCAATCATAGCAATTCATGAATCACCGGTAGGACAATGAAAATCTACTCAGACATCATAGGATGGCAACACATCATTGGATAATAATATGAAGCATAAAGCACCATGTTCAAGTAGAGGGTACAACGAGTTGCGGGAGAGTGGACCGCTGAATATAGATGGGGAAGATGATGGAGATGTTGGTGTAGATCGCGGTGATGATGATGGCCCCCGGCGGTGTTCCGGCGCCACCGGAAGCAAGGGGGAGTGAGCCCCCTTCTTCTTCTTCTTCCTTGACCTTCTCCCTATATGGGAGAAGGGTTTCCCCTCTGGTCCTTAGCTCCCATGGCGTGGGAGGGGCGAGAGCCCCTCCAAGATTGGATCTGTCTCTCTGTCTCTCTCTGTTTCTGCGTTCTCAGATTCTGACCTGGGACCGTTTTTTTATATCTGGAGATCCGTAACTCCGATTGGATTGAAACCTTCGCCCAGATATTTTCCCAAAAAATAGCTTTCTTGCAGCGAAAGAAGGGCGTCAACCGCCTTACGAGGGGCCCATGAGGGTCAGGGGTGCGCCCAGTATAAGTGGGCGCATGGGCCACCCTCGTGGCCACCTCGGGCATCGTCTTGCGTTGATTTTACTTCCCAAAAATCATAAATATTCCAAAAATAAGCTCCATCCGTTTTTATCCCGTTTGGACTCCGTTTGATATGGGGTTTTTGCGAAACATAAAACATGCAACAAACAGGAAGTGGCACTGGGCGTTGGATCAATATGTTAGTCCCAAAAAATAATATAAAAAGTTGCCAAAAGTAAATGAAAGTTGTAGAATAATGGCATGGAACAATCAAAAATTATAGATACGACGGAGACGTATCAGCATCCCCACGCTTAATTCCTGCTCGTCCTCAAGTAGTTAAATGATAAAAAAGATAATTTTTGATGTGGAATGCTACCTAGCATAATCTTGATCATATGTCTAATCATGGCATGAATATTAAGACACGAATGATTCAAAGCAATAGTCTATCATTTGACATGAGAAAAATAATACTTCGAGCGTACTAATAAAGCAATCATGACTTTTCAAAACAACATGGCCAAAGAAAGTTATCCCTACAAAATCATATAGTCTGGCTATGCTCCATCTTCATCACACAAAATATTCAAATCATGCACAACCCCGATGACAAGCCAAGCAATTATTTCATACTTTTGACGTTCTCAAACCTTTTCAACTTTCACGCAATACATGAGCGTGAGCCATGGATATAGCACTATGGGTGGAATAGAATATGATGGTGGAGGTTGTGTGGAGAAGACAAAAAGGGAGAAAGTCTCACATCAACATGGCTAATCAACGGGCTATGGAGATGCCCATCAATTGATGTCAATGCGAGGAGTAGGGATTGCCATGCAACGGATGCAGTGTAGCGACCAGACCTCAAACAGTCTGATCTCTGTGCATTAGTGTCATCCTTGATCAGTAATGCTGACATGCACAGTACTTGAAGGATTTATAACAGAGTAGCAATCACACACTTATTATATCGAATGTCTCCAAAGAGAACTTATTACAATAAATATGTCTTAAGGCCATCTAATAATGATAACAGCGGAAGGCTTGGAAGATAAGTGAGTCCATCAACTCCAACGGCATCACTGAGTATAGAACCACGATCCTAAGGCATCTTACTCGTCGTCTGAAAAGTCTGCAACATGAACGTTGCAGCCCAAAACGGGGCAGCACATGTAATATGCTGGCAATGTAACACATACAGAGTAATGAAAGAATAATGCTATTCTACATGCATATATGGCGTGGTGGAAAAGCTCTATGGTTACAGTTTTGCATAAAGCCAGTTTTTCCCTACTGCAAAGGAATAAATTTTATTTAACTATCATGGTAGTTGTTAGACATTGAGGGCGTAGACACCCTCTCAATCCCAATTAAGCATCATCATTAATACCCAACAATATTGATTAAAGTAACATGATGAGATTCACATGATAATCCAAGTACTAGATACTCAAAACGTCCATAACTGGGGACACGGCTAACCATGATTAGTTTATACACTCTGCAGAGGTTGCGCACTTTTCCCCACAAGACTCGATCTCCTCCGTTGAAATTCTCGCACTACAAGATGTTTGAGAAACGGATGACCGAGACATAGTCTTTCAGAAGCGCTAGAACCTTACGATCGGGTAGACAGTACCAACCTACATCCCCTACATCTGCTAGTCTACCACCATAAGAGTTCGCACGACTTAATCAACTATGCTAGAGCCCATAGTAGCTTGTGGCTGCACACGGAAGTTTCTAGCATGAATAATCTCATGATCCCTTTGAGCCTGGGTGGCGGTCCATAAAGAAAACAGGTGTAGGATCGAAAGTATGTCTAGAGGGGGGGTGATTAGACTACTTGACAATATAAAAATTCTGCCTTTTGACAAAGACAAGTTTTTGGCAGATTCACAATGATGATTAAGTCAAGCATCACCCTACACATGCAATTCTAGAGTATAGGCAGCGGAAAGTAAATTGCACATGTAGTAAAGAGAGGTGGAGAAGAGCAAACGCAATTTTGGAGACGCGGTGATTTTTTCACGTGGTTCCGATAGGTGGTGCTATCGTACTTCCACGTTGATGGAGACTTCAACCCACGGAGGGTAACGGCTGCGAGAGTCCACGGAGGGCTCCACCCACGAAGGGTCCACGAAGAAGCAACCTTGTCTATGCCATCATGGCTCACGCCCACGGAGGGCTAGCCTTACTCGGGGTAGATCTTCACGAAGTAGGCGATCTCCTTGCCCTTACAAACTTCTTGGTTCAACTCCACATCTCGACGGAGGCTCCCAAGCGACACCTAACCAATCTAGGAGGCACCACCCTCCAAAAGGTAATAGATGGTGTTGATGATGATGAACTCCTTGCTCTTGTGCTTCAAATGATAATCTCCCCAACACTCAACTCTCCTCACTGATTTGGCTGTGGTGGAAGAAAGGATTGAGTGGAAAGCAACTTGGGAAGGCTAGAGATCAAGCTTCATATGGTGGGAGTGGAGCAACTTGATCTCAACACAAGGGTAGGTAGTTATCTTCTCTAAATGTAAGGTAGGAGTGGTAGTTCTTTCGATGGCTCTCTCCACGAATGAAGAGGGGTGGAGGGTATTTATAGCCTCCACACAAAATCCAACCGTTACACACATTTGACCAATCTCGGTGGGACCGAAGTTGACAACTTCGGTGAGACCGAAAGTTCAAATCATGTGAGCGTTGGGATTTTCGATGGGACCGAAAATACAAACTCGGTTAGTCCGATTCGTAAAGACAAGAGCTTGCCAATCTCGGTGGGACCGACTTCATCATCTCGGTGACACCGATTTGATGATGAATGTTCTGAAGCTTGGCAACTCAAGTTTCGGTGAGACCGAGTTCGTAATCGGAAAATCCGAGATTTCTAGGGTTTGGCTATATGGTGAGGTGGTTCATCTCGGTGTGATCGAGTTTGGAATATCGGTGGGACCGAGATTACTTATGAGTGTATATGGCGGTGAAAGTTGCCGATAGTTTAGGAGATGTATCACTAAGCACTTGAGCAACGGATCATCATCATAACCTCATCCCCTTTTAATAGTATTGGCTTTCCTATGGACTCAATGTGATCTTGGATCACTAAACCAAAAATGGAGTCTTGAGCTTTTGCCAATGCTTGCCTTAGCATTTTGAGGGGTCCACTTCTTGATCCTTGCCATACCCATATCAATTGAACTTTCGAAATGATTCTCAAGAAACTATTAGTTCAATGATATATATGTTGTTATTAATTACCGAAACCACCCGGGATTAGTTGCACTTTCAATCTCCCCTTTTGGTAATTGATGACAACATATAGATCAAAGCTCGACAAAGGATATAATCAATGAATAATATAAATCGCTTTGAGAAGTATGTGATAAGCAAGAGCTCCCCCTAAATTTGTGCATTATTTAAGATTTGCGTTTGAATGCAAATGCACAATCGATTAGGATCATGGGTCACTCTTCCATGTCACATACATCTTGGTGGAGCGCACAAAATGATAAGAATGAATAGCATGCACCCAATCACCAAGACATGAGTAAATGGTCATACAAGATAGGAGTAGCATATGATAGGCATTAAGCACACATTAAAGCATAGTACGACCAAGCACTCATTAAACACGCATAGGAATGGTATACGATTCTACCTTAATGAGCATCAAACTTAGTATCAAACACACAGAATGTCTCGAAAACCAAAAGTATCTCAAAGAAACCGCAAATAAACGAAAGAGCAAAAGCGCAAAGACAACAACACTCTCTCTCTCGAAGTCCTATGATCTATACAATTTCTCCCCCTTTGGCAACAAGTTACCAAAAAGTTCGAAAAGGCATAGAGCTAAGCGTCACTAGGGACTCTTTGGCGGCTCTATGCAGGTTGATGTTGGAGTTGATATGACAAAGATCGGCGAAGACTTGGTGATGTCTGTCTTTGGAGGAGTGGTCTTTGGAGCTGGAGCTGGAGCAACTGATGGAGCTGTGGAGGTGTCTCAAGCTGTAGTCTGGTGTCGATCCATGGAATAGCGGTGATCGGGTCCTTTGGGAACCGGCGATCTGTTGATAAGCATCTGGACTAGGTCATCCTGCATCTCACGCATAAGCTCTTCCTTCTCCTCTTTGCTTCCTCAATATCCGCCTCAAGCTTGTTGTGATCACTTGCACTTGATCGACTTCACATCTAGAGCGTGGATCTTGTCTTCAACAATCCTTTCTAGGCTCTCCGAGGCTGTATAATCTTGCCAGCGTTGTTCAATCCTTTGGGTAGCTTCAAGTAGCTGTTCTCCAACACTCTTTGGTTTAGCTGCTCACGCCGCTTCCTTGTCGACTTTGGCTTTCTTGGCAGCTTCAATCTTGGCTTGACCTTCAACAGATGTTGGGTCCTCCTCATCCATCACAACATCATTATCCTCATGCTCGAGGCTGCGGTGGTAAGTGTTCTCTATCCAACAAGAATGTGCCCGTGCCAAACTTGGCATTGATAAGCATCTGAATATGCGGGCAAATCCACACGACCTTTTTCTCGTCATTGCGGTCCTCTTAATGGTTTCTACTATTAAGTCCATCATCTTGAAAGGTGCTTTCTCATCAAGTATATGCAGCATGTTGATAGAGTATCCTCCGATCATGCGATGATCTCGACTTGGGCATCAAGGTATGCCTCGAATAGTATTTGTGGTAGGTAGACTGCTCGAGATAGTACACCGAGCCGAGCTTCAGATTCCCAAATCCTTTCTGTGGAACCTCTTTGTACATGTTCTTCATGGATTCATGGTTCTTCTTTGGAATACCATATACATCAACATCATCCTCTCTTTGCCTTTGGAGCATTGAAGTTCTGCCCATTCTTCAACAGATGAAGAAAATCTTTGGCCTTCATCATCCATACAATCTTTCCATCTGGGTAGAAGTGAGTGTGGCATAGAATTGCATAATCATCTCATCGTTCCAACTTGTCAACTTCGACCTACAAAGTCTGCAACACCACATGCGGTGAAGCTTTCATGCACATGTGGAAAGAAATCTCTGTGCTCTTATTTGTCAATGTATTTCCAATCAACATATCTTGTATCCGCCACAATGGGCTTCTTGTCCATCAAGACAGTCTCATAGAAGTCCTGCTGCTCTCGGTGTGAAATCTGGGATCAAGCAAAGCAGTTCTTCTCCTCACGGCATATGGATCAGCTTGTCTCCATAGCCCGAGACCTCTATCTTTCCTTTCCTTCATATTCTCGGCTTGAGGATGAGCATCATTGTGAAGTGGCGGTTTTGGACGAAGTTTCAAAGAAAACTGGTCCTTCATCATCCGACACTGTTGGTGGCACATCATCTTTGTTCTTTTCAGATTTGGAATGTTCTGTTGTCTTCTTGGGCTTGGCAAAGAAGCTTTCTTTGGAGCTGCCTTTAGCTGGAGCAGATGGCTTGGGCTTTGAAGTGGCTCCAGCCCTGATGGCATCACCCATGAGCTTAGGCTTCTGAGGAGGCTGGGGTGCTTCCTCATCCTCATCTTCCTCTGCTGCATCATCATGCACTAACCTCTTCCTCTTGGAAGTTTTCTTCACCTTGCTTGCAGCTTCTTCCAAATTCAGCTTCTTAGCAACAGTTGATTCCTTCACTTTTCTGGTGCCCTTCTTGGTTTGCTGACCTTGAGGCTCTTTGGCAACAACTTTCCTCTTAGGCTTTGATGTGACCTCTTCCTCAATAACAAAATCTGAGTCTTCATCATCTGAGTTCCTCTTCTTTCTGGCTCTGGTGGCTGCAGGAGGCAAACCACTTGGTGTACTCCTCTCACCATCATCTGATGAGCTGCTGGGATCAGGACTAGTGCCTGCCTCTGGAATATCTGCTATAGGTGACTCGACCTGTTCGGTTGTCTTTGGCATCGACATGGTGACAACTTTGTGAATAGATAAGGTGTAGGCGAGTAGAAGAGTTATCACAAAGCGCGAAGTTTTGCAAACAAATGAGTTCAAATTCTAGCATTAGGTTTTCACAGAAGACATTTCGGTCGGACCGAGTTTAAAATTCGTGAATCCAAGTGTTCAAACAAGCATTCACACCACTTTCGGTTGGACGAAGTGGGTTTTGATCCCGCCGAAAACACTAGGGTTTCACTAAATCCTCATTTCGGTCACACCGATTTGCACAACTTCGGTTGGACCGAAGGTGCGAGGCAATGGCCATAGGCCAAATCAGTCATACCGAAAATGTAAAATCAGTCTCACCGAGATGTGTTCGCGGAAACCTAACCCTAAAACTCTTACGAATCTCGTTCAAAAGAACCAATCGGTGTTCGGGAATATTTCAATCGTGGCAAGATTACAGGCAAACCAAACGTGCATTGAATCGGAGATGGGAGCACGAGTGGGATCAAACTCACCCTAACTTGGTGGAGTTTCTCACTGGCAACAAGCGCGGAGAAGATGTCCGTGACGGCGACGGAGACTGCGGCGAGGGCTGGCGGCGACGGCAACGATCCGGAGACCAAGGCGGCGGCGGCAAAGAGTGCGGGGCGAAACGTTTGAAGTAGAAATCAGCGCTGCCCTCTGAGTATATATACCCTTTGTTGTCGGTGGGACCGAGTTGTAAAACTCGATGGCACCGAGATGGATAACTGCTGGGCAGTTATTCACTTCGGTCACGCCGAAAATCACAACTCGGTTTCACCGAGGTGAAAACCTAGATCAATCTAAATGTTTTCGGTTTGACCGAATTTGAGTGAGTTGGTCTGACCAAAATCACTTAGAAGGTTTTGGAAGTTAGCCTTTGACGGATCGGTGGCTCCGAGTGCTCCTCACTCGGAGGGTCCGAAAATGACTTGTTCAAAGTTTGTGATGTAAGCATGAATAGAATTTGAGACAAGAAAGCATAGATAGCTAGGGGAGGTACTTAGGCATTCTTGTCCATCCATTTGGTCAGAAAAATCAAAACGACCAAAGCAACAAATGGATGTCCTTGAATGGATAAAATCATGCATCCAACATGCTCACACAATAAGATAGCAAATGAAATATGTGTCAAACATGCACAATCAAAAACTCTAGCTACTAACACACAATTTGTCGATGACTAGGTCATCTTTATATGAGTATATTGACTTAGGAGCCAAATGAGAACATTTGATCATAGGTCATACTCATCGTTTAAGCACAAGTGGGGTTACCACTTTTACATAAAGCATTGATGTGTTCACATCATTTGAAGATGCTTTAGCTCAATTCTTTAGAGCAAAGCTCCCCCTAGATGTGAGAACCCCTTTTAAAGGATCAAACTAACCTTGGGTTGTCGTAGAAGACTTCATGTAGATGTTGAAGATGTGGATGCTCAATGTTGATGAAGATCATCAAGAGTTGGGAGCAATCCTTTGGATTGGGCACTTTCAATACCTACATGGGTTAGTCCCACAAGGAACAAACAAGGATATCCATGGACATAGATTGAGATACACAATAGATGATGTCCATGAAAGCAATGATTACCTTGTCCCTTGACTTACCAACAAGAGGGTTTGTGACTCCATGAACTAGTGCATAATGTGGAAGTTGATTGCACAAGTTTTTGCCAAAATGAATGTGAGTGAAGTATGTTCATGAGTCACCCTCAAGAACTCTCTAGTTCTTCTTCTTCGGGATCCACATCATCTTGATGGGAATCCTTGGGGTTGTAATTGAGCTTGACGAAGTAGAACTTGACGTTTCCTTGGGAACCCACTTGACCATGGCTTTAGGTGCTTCAATAAATCCATCAATCTCCTCTTGAAGCTTGTCCTTGCCTTTTAGCTTGTGGTCTTGTGGTGGAAGGTCATCTTGAGCTTGTTCCACATTGGAAGAAGTAGGATCGTACTTCTCCTTTTGAGAAACAAACTGTGGAGTAGGACATTGACCTTCTTCCCATTCAACACCCTCGGCGTTGAACTTTCGCTCAAAACCAATTCCTTGATTCTTCGGTGCCTTCCTTGCTTGTAACAATTTCCTCAAAGTTCTTGCTTCCGGCAAGGCTCTTGTAGACACCTTTCTCTATAATCCCTTTCAATAAACTATTTTCTTGCTCAAGTGTAACTTGGCTTGAAACATTGTTAGTGGAATCAAGAGAATTACTAGAAGCAACAATATTGGATTTAGCATGGTTATTGTTACTACTAGATGAAGAATTTTTCTTATGCTTGTCATGCTTAGTTTTAATAGGAGGCAAGAAATTTGACAAGAGAAGTCGTTTGGCAAGATATGAAGAACTCTTCTTTCGAAGATCGTCATTGATTGCTTTTAGAAACTCATGTTCTTGCTCTAGAGTGAGCTTCTCGAAGCGTAGCTTCTCATGAGATCTTAGGAGCTCTCTATGATCTTCTTGAGTTGTTTCATGAGCTAACTTAAGAGTGTTTAGTTCTTTAGTTAGACGCTCAATCTCCTTCATAGCATTTTTATTCGACTCTTCTCGACTATAAAGACTACTAGCATGTTCATCATTACTAGGCTCACTAGATTTATCATGTAAGAGCTCATCTTCACCAAGCAAGTCATCCTCATCACTATCTAAGTCAATGAATTCAGGGTGTGATACCTTGGGGCCTTTAGCCATGAAGCATCTTCCAATTCCCTCATTTGGTGAATCAAATAAGTCATAGGAGTTGGAGTTGGAGGACACGAGAGCAAGACCGGCAACACCTTCATCTTGTCTGTAGTCGGAGTTGGAGTGATAGCTTCTTTCGGATTGATTGTCGGAGTCGGAGCCGGAGACCCATTCACCTACATGAGCTTGATGTTTTCTTCTTGTGTAGCTCCTTGATGACTTGTCTTTCCTCTCCGAATCCTTGCTTCTCCGAGAGGGTCTTCGTTCATAACGATCATCTCTACTCCTTCTCTCTTTCCGAGGTGACTCATCTCTTGAGCTTCTTCTTCTTGGAGATTCTTCTCTTCTCTTGTGGGGAGCCGAACACTCATTTGAGTAGTGTCGGGTCTTCCACAATTGTAGCAGATTCGATCACGACTAGAAGATCTCTTTTCATCATATGATCTAGACTTTGAGCTTCTCTCTTTGCTTCTACTCTTGTAGAATTTGTTGAAGTTCTTCACCATTAGGCTTATCTCTTCATTGGAAACTAGCTTGTCACTTGAGGTTGTGGGAGAATCACATGTAGCTTTGTAAGCACCACTTGCCTTGTTGTGAAGCTCTTCCTTATCTTTAAGTGTCATCTCATGAGCAACAATTCTTCCAATGACTTCGGTTGACTTGAGATTCTTGTAGTTTGGCATCATTTGGATCAAAGTGCACACGCTGTCATACTTTCCATCCAAAGCTCTGAGAATCTTCTTGATGATGAATCGGTCGGTCATTTCTTCGCTTCCTAAGCCGGCAATCTCATTTGTGATGAGAGCAAGCCTAGAGTACATTTCAGCGACTCCTTCACCTTCCTTCATCTTGAACTTGTCAAGTTGACCTTGAAGAACATCTAGCTTTGATTCCTTCATGGACTCGGTACCTTCGTGCATTTCAACCAAAGTATCCCAAATCTCTTTTGCATTCTCAAGGCGGCTGATTTTGTTGAACTCCTCGGGACACAAGGCATTGAAGAGAATGTCACAAGCTTGAGCATTGTTTTGCAACATCCGCAATTCATCCGTTGAAGCCGCGATCCGGAACTTTTCCTTCCTCGAAGAATTCACCTTGCATACCAACACAAATAATGCCCCATGCGGCTGGGTTATGGCCAAGAATATGCATTTTCATTTTATGCTTCCAACTAGCAAAGTTTGTACCATCAAAGTAAGGACCTCTCTGAAAATTACCCTCACTAGGCGCCATACTCTCCTAGGTTGTGAAACCAAGCTTATGGAATCCAATGCAATGGAAACCAATACAATGGAGACCAAAGCTCGATACCACTTGTAGGATCGAAAGTATGTCTAGAGGGGGTGATTAGACTACTTGACAATATAAAATTCTGCCTTTTGACAAAGACAAGTTTTTGGCGATTCACAATGATGATTAAGTCAAGCATCACCCTACACATGCAATTCTAGAGTATAGGCAGCGGAAAGTAAATTGCACATGTAGTAAAGAGAGGTGGAGAAGAGCAAGCGCAATTTTGGAGACGCGGTGATTTTTCACGTGGTTCCGATAGGTGGTGCTATCGTGCTTCCACGTTGATGGAGACTTCAACCCACGGAGGGTAACGGCTGCGAGAGTCCACAGAGGGCTCCACCCACGAAGGGTCCACGAAGAAGCAACCTTGTCTATGCCATCATGCCTCACGCCCACGGAGGCTAGCCTTACTCGGGGTAGATCTTCACGAAGTAGGCGATCTCCTTGCCCTTACAAACTTCTTGGTTCAACTCCACATCTCGACGGAGGCTCCCAAGCGACACCTAACCAATCTAGGAGGCACCACCCTCCAAAAGGTAATAGATGGTGTTGATGATGATGAACTCCTTGCTCTTGTGCTTCAAATGATAATCTCCCCAACACTCAACTCTCCTCACCGATTTGGCTGTGGTGGAAGAAAGGATTGAGTGGAAAGCAACTTGGGAAGGCTAGAGATCAAGCTTCATATGGTGGGAGTGGAGCAACTTGATCTCAACACAAGGGTAGGTAGTTATCTTCTCGAAATGTAAGGTAGGAGTGGTAGTTCTTTCGATGGCTCTCTCCACGAATGAAGAGGGGTGGAGGGTATTTATAGCCTCCACACAAAATCCAACCGTTACACACATTTGACCAATCTCGGTGGGACCGAAGTTGACAACTCGGTGAGACCGAAAGTTCAAATCATGTGAACGTTGGGATTTTCGGTGGGACCGAAAATACAAACTCGGTTAGTCCGATTTGTGTAAAGACAAGAGCTTGCCAATCTCGGTGGGACCGACTTCATCATCTCGGTGACACCGATTTGATGATGAAGATTCTGAAGCTTGGCAACTCAAGTTTGGTGAGACCGAGTTCGTAATCGGAAAATCCGAGATTTCTAGGGTTTGGCTATATGGTGAGGTGGTTCATCTCGGTGTGGTGAGTTTGGAATATCGGTGGGACCGAGATTACTTATGAGTGTATATGGCGGTGAAAGTTCTTTGATAGTTTAGGAGATGTATCACTAAGCACTTGAGCAACGGATCATCATCGTAACCTCATCCCCTTTTAATAGTATTGGCTTTCCTATGGACTCAATGTGATCTTGGATCACTAAACCAAAAATGGAGTCTTGAGCTTTTGCCAATGCTTGCCTTAGCATTTTGAGGGGTCCACTTCTTCAGTCCTTGCCATACCCATATCACTGAACTTTCTGAAATGATTCTCAAGAAATTATTAGTTCAATGATATATATGTTGTTATTAATTACCAAAACCACCCGGGGATTAGTTGCACTTTCAACAGGCAATCTTGGAATACCCAGGTACCTCAATCCACCCAGATGTGTATTAAAGTTGCCACCTTAAATAAACCATTAAATTAACAATCTCACATCTATCATGGATACACTCACCCAATCCACATCTACTAGCATAGCATGGCATAATAAGCAACGTAGAGTAACTCCCAAGGGTTTGATAATAAAACAGGTAATAGGTACTACCTCATCTACTTCCCAAAACCCACGTGTTATCAATCCTACTCATGCAATGTTTGAGGGTTGAAACTAATGCATAAAAACTGGGTATGAAAAGGGATATGATCAAAGTGTTACTTGCCTTGCGGATGATCCACGAAACCTAGAGATTCGAAGTAGCAAGCGGCGCAATCCGGGTACTCTATCGCAAACAAACAAGCATACAATAAGTACTCATCTAATGCACAGGCAAAACTCAAATAAGAGATCTAACCATAAAATTCAACTTAAGAACTCCGGTTTGCACAAAGAATCAAATCAAACGAAGCAACAAAAATCAGGCGGTGAAAGAAACAAGCTTTGTTTACTAATCGGGATCTAAGTCAAATTTTACAGTAGCAAAAACTTGTTTGAGTTGATTATTCGGAAACAGGGTTCCGAGACGAAACTCTAGGCGCTTGAATCGCCCGATTCCGATAAACGAGCGAAAAGTTATACTAAAACAAAAATCGGATCAGAAATCACGATCAGAAAAATCGCGGAATAAATCCGAGAAAAAGAAAACAACGAACAGATTAACGAACGAACGTTCGTTATCTGGATCTAAACGATGAATGTGTTCGTTAAAATGAATGAGCGAGCAAACACTCGCTAATTAACCTAAACCGAAAAAACCGATCTAATAAAAAATGGATCTAAAAAAGAACCGACGAAAAACCGACGGAAAAACCGAACGGTTTTTATCTAAAAAAACGGTGGCGGCGGCTAGGGTTTGGGCGGCGGTGGTGGCTCGGGTGGGCTGGGGGCTGGCGGCGGCCCGGGTGGCGATATATAAAGGCCCCGGCCGGGAGAGTCCTGGCCGATCCCTGTCCGTAGTCGGTTCGGATTTTTTTAAAATAATTTTCGCGCAGAAAAACAAACGAAAGACATACTAAACGGACTCCAAAAATCCCGAAATAAATTTTCCCCGGCTTCTGAAATCAAGCCGGTTTAGATGAACATTTATTTGGGGGCCTAAATGCAATTTTGAAAAACACGCATTTTTCCTAAATTCAAATGAAATAGCAATAAAATCCAAAATAAAATCTTATTTGATTTTTTTTATTAAATCCTCAATATTTCTTTATTTTGGGAAAGTCATTTTATTCCCTCTCTCATTTTTTATAATTAAAATAATTGAAGATAAAATAAATAAAATCAAATGATCCTATTTCCAAAATTTGAGAAAACTCAAATATGAAATTTACGAAATCCCCAACTCTCACCGTGGGTCCTTGAGTTGCGTAGAATTTCTAGGATCAAGCAGAAATGCAATAAATATGATATGCAATAATGATCTAATGTATAGCATTCCAAATTGAAAATTTGGGATGTTACAAACCTATCCCCCTTAAGATGAATCTCGCCCTCGAGATTCGGGTTGGCTAGAAAATAGGTGAGGGTGGTCCTTCAGCTGATCTTCCTCTCGCTCCCGGTGGCTTCATCCTTGGTGTGGTGGCTCCTTGAACTTTGCAAAACTTGATAACCTTGCGGGTGACTCATTTGGCATACTCAAGAATCTTAACTAGTTTCTCCTCATAGGTTAAATCACTGTCCAACTAAATCGCCTCTAGCGGCACTGTATCTCTCAGCGGTATATCAGCCATCTCTGCGTGGCACTTCTTCAACTGTGAAACGTGGAACACGTCGTGAACTCCTGACACTCCCTCAGGCAATTCCAACTTGTAGGCAACTTCTCCCATACGCTCCAAAACTTTGTGTGGTCCCAAGAAACATGGCGCTAACTTTCCCTTAACTCCAAATCGCTTAACTCCTCGAAGTGGTGATACACGAAGATAGACTCTATCTCCAACTTCGTAAACAGTCTCCTTGCATTTAGAATCTGCATAGCTTTTCTGCCTGGACTGGGCTACCTTGAGCCTATCGCGAATCAACTTCACTTTCTATTCAGACTCCTTAATCAAATCTGGTCCAAACAACTGGCAGTCTCCAACTTCATCCCACGATAGCGGGGTCCTGCACCTCCTTCCGTATAGGGCTTCGAAAGGGCCATCTTCAAGCTAGATTGTTAACTGTTGTTGTAAGAGAACTCTGCATATGGCAAATTGTCGTCCCAACTAGATCTGTAATCTAGCGCACAAGCTCTCAGCATATCCTCCAAAATCTGATTGACTCTCTCGGTTTGTCCATCTGTCTGCAGATGAAAAGCTGTACTGAACTCTAGCCTGGTACCCAAGGTTTCGTGCAACTGATTCCAGAACTTTGAGGTAAACTGGGTTCCTCTATCTGATACAATGCTCCTCGGAACTCGATGCAGACATACGATCCTGGTCATGTATATCTTGGCCAACTTAGCACTGGTGTAAGTGGTCTTCACTGGAATGAAATGTGCTACCTTCGTCAAACGATCAACTACAACCCAAATCGAATCATAGCCTGAACGAGTCTTGGGTAATCCCGTAATAAAATCCATGCCTAGTTTATCCCAGATCCATTCGGGTATCAGCAATGGTTGTCACAATCCTGCTTGGATTTGATGTTTTGAATATGATTGCTTTTGGCTCGAAATGTCCTTTGCAGGTCCACAGCAAGTTGCTCACTGTAGTCGACTTATTCCTTAGGCGAGCACTGGGCTGCAGCTAAGCCTCCGAGTGAGAGGTTTGCTCTTCACTCGGTAGGATTTTTATATCTTAGGCGTAGCTACTGGCTGCAGCTAAGCCCCAGTGAGAGGTTTGCTCTCCACTCGGTAGGATTTTTATATCTTAGGCGAGTGCTGGGCTGCAGCTAAGCCCCGAGTGAGAGGTTTGCTCTTCACTCGGTAGGATTTTTATACCTTAGGCGAGCACTGGCTGCGGCTAAGCCCCAGTGAGAGGTTTGCTCTTCACTCGGTAGGATTTTTATATCTTAGGCGAGCACTGGCTGCATCTAAGCCCCGAGTGAGAGGTTTGCTCTTCACTCGGTAGGATTTTTACGTTGTATTTGTGGCAAAGCTCGGAGGAGAGGGTCGCGATCGACTGCACCTCGTCTTCCTCCGAAAGACATTGTACTTATGGCGTAGTTCGGAGGAGAGGGTCGCGATCGACCCGCACCTTGTCCTCCTTGCGGCGTCACGTTGTACTTATGGCGTAGCTCGAGAGGAGAGGGTCGCGATCGACCCGCACCTCGTCCTCCTTATGGCGTACATTGTACTTATGGCGAGCTCGAGGAGGAGGGTCGCATGATCGATCTGCACCTCGTCCTCCTTGCGAGCGTACGTTGTACTTACGCAAGTACTTGGACTGCAGCTAAGCCTCCGAGTGGAAGTCTGGCTTACCACTCGGTAAGATTTTTTTATAACTTAGGCGAGCACTGGGCTGCAGCTAAGCCCCCGAGTGGAAGTCTGGCTTACCACTCGGTAGGATTTTTTACAACTTAGGCGAGCACTGGGCTGCAGCTAAGCCCCCGAGTGGAAGTCTGGCTTACCACTCGGTAGGATTTTTTACAACTTAGGCGAGCACTGGGCTGCAGCTAAGCCCCCGAGTGGAAGTCTGGCTTACCACTCAGTAGGATTTTTTATAACTTAGGCGAGCACTGGGCTGCAGCTAAGCCCCCGAGTGGAAGTCTGGCTTACCACTCGGTAGGATTTTTTATAACTTAGGCGAGCACTGGGCTGCAGCTAAGCCCCAGTGGAAGTCGGCTTACCACTCGGTGGGATTTTTATAACTTAGGCGAGCAGGGCTGCAGCTAAGCCCCAGTGGAAGTCCGACACCACTCGGTAGGATTTTTATAACTTAGGCTAAACGGATTCGGCTAAGCCTCCAGTGGAAGTCGGCTTACCACTCGGTAGGATTTAATACAAACTTAGGCGAAAGCGGATTCATGCTAAGCCACCCATCGGGGAAAATTTTCTTCGAAAAAAAAAATAAAAAGTGACAAAAATTATGAAGGAATTATGACACTATTATTTCGAAATCCATGAACTACAGAAGTACTTTATTACAACTCATCCAAGTGAAAAACTTTAAGTGTAAAATGGGTGGAGCAGATCCGCATTCCAAGCTCGGGGCTCTTCGATATTGTGTTCGACGTTGTAAAGACGATATGCCCCGTTGTGGAGAACTTTGGTGACGATGAAAGGTCCTTCCCAAGAAGGAGCAAGCTTATGTTGTTTCTGCTGATCCACTCGGAGAACTAGATCTCCTTCCTGGAAGGCTCGATCTCTCACATTTCTGGCATGAAAGCGACGCAAGTCCTGTTGGTAGATGGTCGATCGGATCAGAGCCATCTCCCTTTCTTCCTCTAGAAGGTCGACTGCGTCCTGATGCGCTTGCTCAGCTTCTGCTTCATTGTAGAGTTCAACTCGAGGAGCATTGTGAAGAAGATCACTCGGCAAGACTGCTTCAGCTCCATAGACCAAGAAGAATGGAGTTCTTCTGGTCGACCGATTGGGTGTGGTCCGCAATCCCCAAAGCACCGAAGGGAGTTCGTCAACCCACGCTCCAGCCGCATGCTTGAGATCACACATCAGTCGGGGCTTCAAACCCTTGAGGATTAAGCCATTGGCTCGCTCTGCTTGTCCATTCGACTACGGATGGGCGACTGAAGCGTAGTCGATTCGTGTGCCTTGAGAGTTGCAGAAATCTCTGAATTCTTCCGAGTCAACGTTCGACCCATTATCCGTAATGATGTTGTGCGGGACTCCATATCTGAACGTCGGCTCACGATGAAGGTAACAGCGATGCAGCGTCAAGATTCTTGATTGGTTTAGCCTCAATCCACTTGGTGAACTTGTCATTCGCTACCCGATGCGTCGTGAAACCACTTCGACCTGTTCTCAAGGGACCGACCATGTCCAACCCCCATGCTGCGAAAGGCCCGACGAGTGGAATGGTCTTGAGCCAGCGCAGCTTGTGTGACATATTGGAGTAGAACCGACATCCCGCACTTGTCCACTATTTCCTTTGCCATCTCATTCGCCCTCGGCGGTAAAATCCGGCTCGGTATGCTTTGGCTACAATGGTCCGAGAGGGCGCATGGTGACCACAGGTCCCCGAGTGGATATCATTGAGAATGATTCGACCTTCTTACGGCGTTATGCATTTTGACCAACTCGATCGGGCTCTCTCTATATAACTGTCCTTTGATAGCGGTAAAGGCTTTGGATCGACAGACGATCTGCCGAGCCTCTTCCTCATCCTCTGGGAGCTCTTTTCTCGGGATATCGCGATATAGGGAATTGTCCATCGGGAGTGACCACTAAAACCTCCATGACCAAGTCGACCCTTCTTTGGGACCTCAACCTCGGTCGGATCTGTGGCGCTCTTGGGCTGTGGAGCTTCTTCGTGAAAGGATCTTCTTTGGTCGACGGAGTGTGTATATGCTCCAAAAACACATCACTCGGAATGGCTTCTCTTTTGGAACCTATCTTTGCGGATCATCTGCTTTGATTTTTCGATCGGGGATGTGATGGAGCTCTAACCTCGAACTTCTTTTCCGGCTTCCTCATTGCATTGCAGTATCCAGTCATATTTGGGCTTCTCATGTCCCCTCCTTCATCACCGGTTGACCACTAAATCTGAATCGCCATAGACCATCGAGCGACGGACGCCGAGTGAGATGGCCATCGCAATCCATATAAAAGGGCCTCATATTGTGCCTCATTGTTGGAGGAATCAAAGTGAATCTGGAGCACATACCTAAGCTTATCTCCTCGGGGAAACCAGAACAACCCCAACCTTTGGAACCATTCAAACATCTTAGAGCCATCGAAGAACATGGTCCAATGCTCGAGTGAACTTCGATCGGCTGCTGTGTTGTTCAATCCACTCGGCGAGGAAATCTGCTATTGCACAGGACTTAATGGCTTTCTTTGCCTCAAAATTGATATCAAGGGAAGAAGTTCAATCGCCCATTTCGCCACTCGACCGGTTGCATCTCTGTTGTGCAGAATCTCTCGACGGTGGGCGTCGGCGGCATCTGTGATGGAATGATCGAGAAATAATGAGCAACCTTCTTCATGGTCATGTATATTCCATATACAAGCTTCGATAATGAGGATATCTCGCTTGGATGGAGTCAAGACTTGGACAAATAATACCTCGGGCGCTGAACTTTGAAGGCTTTTCCTTCCTCTTCCCGATCGGTAGTAAGCCTTTATCTTGACGACTTGTCCTGTGGCTGCGATATAAAGCAACAGAGGCTCTTTGCTGATTGGAGCAGCAAGCACGGCTGGGTGGATAGCGAGCTTTTAGCTCGCAAGCGCTGCATCGACTTCGAGTCCACTCGAACTTATGCGCCTTCTTCATCGATCGGTAAAGAGGCAATGCCTTTTCACCGAGTCTTGAGATGAATCGACTTAATGCGGCAAAGCATCCGAGAAGCTTCGGACGCCGTGCACTTTCGACAGGCGTTTCATTAGGAGAATAGTACCGATCTTCTCGGATTAGCATCGATCCCTCGTTCGAAGCGAAAACCGAGTAACTTTCCGCGGGAACTCCGAATGTGCACTTTGATGGATTGAGCTTGATATCATACCTTACGAGGTTGGCAAATGTTTGGCGAAGTCGCAAGCAGGTCGGAACCCTT
Source organism: Aegilops speltoides (assembly GCA_021437245.1). Taxonomy (NCBI): domain Eukaryota; kingdom Viridiplantae; phylum Streptophyta; class Magnoliopsida; order Poales; family Poaceae; genus Aegilops; species Aegilops speltoides. The sequence continues at coordinate 285,064,988 of CM038141.1, forward strand.
CGCGACTTGCGATGATATCATCCATATCGCTTCCACATTCCGGTGATTTGGTGAGAAGACACTTCAATCATTAGCATAAATGTGGCTCCGGCATTCTTGAGGCGAATGGCATGGTGATATAGCGAAGCACCGAATGGAGTGATGAAAGCTGTTTTTCTTCGTCGGGTCCATCTGAGCCGGATCGATGGTACCGGAATATCGTCTAGAAAAGACAATCTCTCACATCCCGCGGTCGAGTCAACAATTTGATCTATGCGAGGAGAGAAAATGATCTTCGGGCAGGCCGATTGATGTGCTTGAAATCAATGCACATGCGGAGTGACTTCTCCTTCTTGGGAACCATGGCGACATTAGCGAGCCACTGGAGTGGTATATCTCTCGGATAAATCCTGCCGCCAACAGTTGAGCCACTTCCTCACCAATAGCCTTTCTCTTACGGACGGCGGACCACGAAGATGCTCTTTGGTGGTTTTGCTGATTTGTCGACTCGAGGCGATGCTCGGCCAGTCCCCAGGAACACTGGCATGTCGGTGGCTTCCATGCAAAAATGTCCCGATTCTCACGGAGGAACTGGATGGCGCTTCTTCCTATTTGGTCGAGTGTTGTGGAGATGTGGGTCGGGCTGCATTGGGGTCGGTCGGGTGAATGTGAACAGAGCCGTCTCACTAGGCGATCTGAAATGCGATTCTGTGGCGGGTTTCTTGGATCGCAACAAATCACTCGGATCTGCGTTTTGCTTGTACTCTTGAACTCGATCATTGTCGCTGGAATCGGCAATCTTGAGCCCTTCCGAAAGCACTCTTACGCCTTTTTCCGATCACGGTGGATGTGATCACTCCTTTGGGACTGGCATTTTCAGTTTGAGGTACACGTAACATGGTCGAGCCATGAACCGTGCATAGGCTGGCCTCCCCAAAATGGCGTGGTACGCACTCTGAAAATCCACGACCTCAAACATCAACTTTTCCTTGCGAAAATGCTTTGAATCACCAAACACCACATCGAGCTATTTGGCGAGTGACTCAGCTTTCTTCCTGGTATGAACGTGGAAACTCATATTCTTGGTGCTCGGTCGGGACATCGGAATGCCCATTCCTTTCGGTGTGTACGCATACAACAAGTTCAGCCCACTACCACCGTCCATCGGCACTTTAAATCGGTCGAGTGCCTTCGACAACCGGATCGACCACCAAAGCTTGCCTCCCGGGGTGGCAATATGAGTCGGGTGATCAGATTGGTCGAATGTGATGGGTGTTTGGGACCATCTCGAGATAACTTGGTTTCTTTGGGGCAACCATGTTCACCTCACGGTTAATGACTTTCGATCGACTCTTGCTTTCCACATCTGCGAAGATCATCAGTGGAGTTGACATGCGGATATCCTTCCTCCTTGTCCTCTTTGTCTTAGGCCTTGTCCGACTCCTTCTCCTTGTCCTTAGACTGTTTTCCTGGCTTCTTTGGATCGAGAGTCGACCTTTGGCAGTGGTGTGCTTTGGGTAAATGATGTTGCCCTCTTCGTCTTTCTTCGTGTGGATGTGACACGGCATATCCATCACGTCGTTTCCTTCTTTATCCTTTACTTTCTTAGGATTCGAGGTTCCTTTTGGCTTGCCCTTGAACTTTCCACGAGTGATGCCGAGCCTCTCCAGAGCTGCTGGTTCGCCTTCCGCTTCGCTTCCATTTGGAGTTTCCCTTCTCCGATCGACTCGGCTTGTACTTGCCGCCGAGTCGGTCTTCTTCCTGCCGTTAGGCGTGCTTGGTAGCAATCTCCATCATCCGACTCAGGGTCATGTCTCTGGTTCGACCAAATTTCAAACTCAATTCTCTGTTCTTGACGCCATCCTTGAAGGCGCAGACTGCCTGATGATCAGACACATTTTCCACAGTATGGTGCAAAGTGATCCACCTGTGAATATACTCTCTGAGAGTTTCGTTGGTTTTCTGCACACAGACTTGCAGCTCTGTCAATCCAGCTGGTCGCTTGCAAGTTCCTTCAAAAGTTCTGACGAACACTCGGGACAAATCTTCCCAAGTGTAAATACTTCTAGGAGGTAACTGATTCAACCACGCTCTGGCTGAACCTTCCAACATGAGGGGCAAATGCTTCATGGCCACCTCGTCATTCCCACCACCAATCTGAACAGCCACTCGGTAATCTTCAAGCCAAGTTTGAGGCTTGGACTCCCGATGAACTTGTCGACTCTGTTGCCAACTTTGAAATTGGGGAATCACTGCGGCTCTGATAGCCTGCTAAAACACTCTGGACGAGAAACATGCACTCATTTGCTCGTGGGCGCATCTCTCGGGTCCACCTCGATGGGCTCTGTTCGGTCGACCAAGCCTTGCACAATAATGGATCGCGTCGAAGCCTGGTTCCACAGGGTCGTTGGAGCTCTTCGCCCAAGACCGAATCGGCGCTGTCATCCTGCCGCCGAGGAGGCGTAAGACCCATCCCTCGGAGGAAGCGGGCACTCGGCGCTGTCATCTCGGTCGTGTCGGTCTCCATCTTGATCTCGCCGGTTGTCGCGCCCTTCCGCCCGCGGAGGCGATCTGGGGCGTGAGCCGACCGAACCGTATTCGCAGCGACGGATCAAGCTGTGAATTACATTGCGCGATCGCGACACGGCTGAGTTCGGTCTCCTGCCGCCGGAGCAAATCTCGTCTGCATCAAACCTCTGCGACCTCCGGTCGAGAGGGCTGGATGGACTCGCTATACGGGTTGCGGTTGCTAAATTCTGGATTGGGGTTCGATATACGAGTCGGCGGAAAGAGTTGGCGTCGATTGGCGTCGAGGACTCGTTGTTGCTGGCGCTCGCCGAGTGCTCGCTGGAGGTTCTCGAGACGAGCGCGTTCACCAGATTGCCAATGGCGTGCCTCCTCCAAGGCACGAGCCTCGTGGGTTTCTCCGCGATGGGAGTATCAGAGCATCCATGTTCTGCAGCGAAGCTCCTCCCTCTGCGAGAGTCGAGTGTCTCGGCTGGTACTCTTCGTGGTCTCAGACGGGTCACCTCCGCCGCTGCCCGCCCTCGGCGGCTCGAGGGCTGCGGGTCCGTTGACTATCGAGGATTTCGCCACGGATCGCGATATCACACTGCATGCGATCTCTACGGAGCGGTCGACGGATCGAACAAGCCGTAGAGAGACTCGTCGGGCTCGATTGCCGCGACCTGGGCGATGGCCGTCTGGCGGGCCACCACATGCTTCACCCACCGCTGGAGCCTCGACCGACCAGAGCGCTTGCGCTGGTGGGAGACCGGCGGGTGGTCGATAAAGGAGTCGACCGTCACGGGTCGACGGTTGCCGCAGCAGTAACGCCGGACACATCTTGCGAAAATCGTCGCACCGCATGGACGGAGCGCGATCGGCGTCGAGTGGAGCCTCCCGGAGCCACGCGAGTCATCGGCGACAAAGGTGAGAGCGCCGAGGCGGATCTCGCGCCCTCGACCAAAACTCCGAAGTCATCATGATGAAAGTACTGGAAGTACCGCAACTTCTCCACAAAATCACTAAAACACCGCCTTACGGTGGGCGTCAACCTGTCGTGGTTCTAAGTCGGCAAGAGAGTGGGGGGTAGGTATGGAGAGGCAAGGTCCTAGCTATGGAGATGTTGTAAACACAAGCGATGTCTGAGTTCGAGGCCCTTCTCGGAGGAAGTAAAGCCCTCGTCTCGGAGCCTGTGGCGGTCGAGTGGATTATGTATGTATGTGTTACGAGGTGCGAACCCATACACTGTGAGGGGGGGTGGCTTATATAGAGTGCGCCGGGACCCTGCCATTACGTAATGAAGGGTTTAAAGTACATTAAGTGCAGGGCATTCTTGTGCGCCCACATAAAGTGTCTTAACTACCATAAAGTCTATTCAATTATAGGCCGTTGCGGGAGAATGCCTTGACCTTACGGTGGTCGAGTGAGTCTTCATGGTCGAGTCCTTCAATCCAGTCGAGTGGGTTCCTCGTAGGTCGACTGGAAGGTGATCTCTTCTAAAGGTGTCCTTGGGTAGGGTACTTAGATCAGGCCTATGACCCTACCCTAGGTACATGAATCCATCACCAGGCCTAGTGACTCGTTTCACCCGGTAAGGGCCTTCCCACTTCGGCGTCAACTTGTTGGAATTCTTGGCGGACTGAACGCGCCGAAGAACAAGGTCGCCTTCCTCGAGACTTCTGGCATTAACTTTGCGGCCATGGTAGCGGCGCAAAGCTTGCTGGTATTGAGCAGCTCGTCTGCGGACTCAAGACGGTCTTCCTCAAGGAGCAGCGTGTCATCTGTCGCAATCGCTGCTCTGCTCAAGCTCATCATAAGCAAGCACTCGAGGTGACCCATATACGAGTTCCGTGGGGAGCGCCTCTGCTCCATAGACTAGAGCGAAGGTGTCGGCGGTGGCTCGATTTGGCGTCGTCTGATCGATTAAAGAACCACCGTCACTCGTCGATCCAGCTTCTTCCGCACTTGCGCAGCCTGTCAAAGTCCTGGTCTTGAGCCCGCAGACTTCAAGCATTGCCCTCTCCGCTTGACCATTGCTTCTCGGATGAGCAATGCGCGGCGAACCTTGGCGCCAAGATCTTGGGCGTCTTGTATGAAGGTGCGGCTCGTGAATTGCGTGCCGTTGTCGGTGATGATCTGTTAGGGATCCCGGCGCAAACAATCGACCAAGAACTTGCTGTTGTCTTGTCACCTTCCTCATCGCTTCCACTTCGGCCACTTTGTGAACTTGTCGATTGCGACGTACAAGTACTCAAAGCCCCGACAACTTCGGGAAAAGGGCTAGGATGTCGAGCCCCGGACGAAAACGACCGGGATAAAGGGATCGCCCGGAGAGCTTGAGCTGGCTGGTGTATCTGCTTGGAATGGGCCGCACGCTTCACACTTGGTTACTTGTGCGGTTGCATCACGGAGGCTGTCGGCAAAAGAAACCTTGCCGAGCGCTTTGCAAGCAAGCGCTCTTCGCCAATGTGGTGACCACATATGCCTCCACGTATCTCGCCAACAGCTTTTGTCCATCTTCGGTGAATACACTTCAATTTCACACCGTTGAGTCCTCTTACATGCAGTGTGTTGTCGACAAACCGATACATACTTGACCGCAGGGCTACTCTTTCCGCTTCTTCTTGCTCTTGGGAAGTTCTCTGTCTGAAGAAGCAGGCATCTCTTGTACCCATCTTTGGAGCTTGCGGCTCGACAACAAGGACTAAAGGCACATCTGCTGCTGCAGAACATCCGCTTCTCTGGCGAGAACCTGCGGCTCGGCCGGAGCTTAGCGTTCCCGGCAAGCTTGCGGGGCAAAACTTGTCGGGGCGTCGCTTCAACGGAACAAACCCTAGGGCTTGCAGAGCGCATCGCTCCTCGGCACCCTTGGTGTTGATCTTGGGAACCTTCTTGGCGGCGGCTTCGGGGAGCTCACGGAAAATAGTCACCGAAATCAACTTCCTCTTCTTACTCTGTCCGAGTTGATGGCGTTCTGACGGTTGAGTCGGTTTGAGCACAAAGATCCCTGGTTCCATTGTGTAACTTAAGTGCGGCGACTTGACAAAGCCATCGGCAATGTCGTTCGAGCTCTTGGAACATGTTCCATCTGTAGGCCGTCAAAGTGCTCTTCTAACTTTCTCACTTCATCAACGTAAGCTTCCATCAACGGACTCTGATAATTCTTGTTCAAGTGGCGGACGACAAGCTGCGAGTCACCCCTGACAATGAGCTTTTTGATCCCAAGGCCTGCTGCGATCCTGAGACCGGCAAGCAAACCTTCATACTCTGCGGTATTGTTTGTTGCTTGCTCCTTGGGAAAGTGCATGTGGACTACGTACTTGAGGTGCTCTCCGGTGGGCGCAACAAGTAGCACGCCCGCACCGGCGCCATGTAGCGAGAAGGCACCATCAAAGTACATCAGCCACTCTTTGCTTGCTTCCTTGACGGGGATGCTCGTTTCGAATTTGTTCATCGGTGTTGGCGTCCATTCGCTATGAATTTCGCCAATGCTCTGCTTTGGATAGTTGAAGTGCTCTCAAACTCGAGGCCAAAGCTTGATAGTTCGGTGCCCACTCGACAATCCTACCGCTGTTTACGGATTCTGCAAGTATCCTCTTGATGGAAAAGCAGTGACAAGCTGTGATCTCATGTGCTTGGAAGTAATGGCGCAGCTTTCTCGAGGCCATGAGAAGGCGAAAAGCAATTTCGCACACGGAATACCTTGACCTAGCCCCTGCGAAGGGAACCGACAAAAGTAAACCGGGGCTGCACCATTCTCTTTGTATCTCCTCACGCGCGCTGCAGATCCATCTTTAATCGGGACGAGCTTGTCGGTGAAGTCCCCGCTTGTCATTGGATGCATCTGCCGTGGTTCTTTGGCTCATCATCCGCCTCCCTCTCCGCTACTAACGCAGCACTAACCACTTGATTGGTTGCCGCTATATACAACAACAACTTCTCTTGTGGCTTAGGTGCGACAAGTGTTGGAGTGGAGGGCAGTATCTCTTCAAGTCTCTGTAGCGACTTCCGCTTCGAGTCCATTTCATTGACCTGCCTTTTTCAATATTTTGAAAAGCGGCGGTAGCGCTCAGCAGAACCTAGAGATAAACTCGCCGAGAGCAGCCACGCAACCGCAAGTCTTCGTACATCCTTGGCGCTTTGGTGCTTCAATCTGCTCAATGGCCTTGATCTTGTTGGGATTGGCTTCAATTCCCCGCTGAGACACGAAGAACCCGAGAAGCTTGCCGGAGGGGACCCCAAACACACACTTCTCGGGGTTAAGCTTGAGGTTGATCTTGCGCAGATTTCCAAAGGTTTCGTCTAAATCCTGAATCAGAGTTGCCTTGTCCTTGCTCTTGACCACTATGTCATCCATGTAGGTTTCCACATTTCTGTGCATTTGTGGCTCAAAAGCGTCATGGACTACCCTTGCAAATGTTGAACCAGCATTCTTTAAACCAAAAGGCATCCGTATGAAACAGTATGTGCCACATGGAGTGATGAATGCGGTCTTCTCCTCATCTTCTTCTACCATGAAGATCTGATGGTATCCTGAATATGCGTCAAGAAATGAAAGCAAGTCACATCCAGCCGTGGAGTCAACAATCTGGTCAATGCGCGGTAAGGGAAATGGGTCTTTGGGACAAGCTTTATTGACATCGGTAAAGTCGATACAAAGCCTCCATTTCCCATTAAGCCTTGCGCGCGACCACGAGATTGGCCACCACGAGGATGGAGCACTCGATAAGGCCTCTTGCTTCCAATTTCTTGATTTCTTCTGCGATGAATTCTTGGCGCTCCACTACTTGTTTCGACCTTACGCTTGACGGGCGCGCGATGAGGACGAGCGGCAAGATGGTGCTCGATTACTTTCACAGGAACAGGGGATGTCGGATGGTTGCCACGCAAACACGTCGGCGTTCGCCGCAGGAAAGCAACGGCGTGCTTTCTATTTAGGGTCGAGAGTGGGCGATGGTGAAGGTACCACCAGTTCCGTCCTTGTTGGCGGACACCTTCTTGGTCTCTGGCGGAGCTGCCATTGCCTTCTTATGCTTGCCGGTGGAGCTCGATGGTGCGTCCTCGACGGTAGCGCAGCACTCCGAAGAGGTGCGCTTGCCGGAGTGGGCATCCGAACTCTTGTTGGACTTGGTCTTCTTCTTCCCCCCGGGAGCTTCAACGGCAAGTGACTTGCGATCTATTGCGGCTTTGCTTCGGTAGATCTTGTCGGCACAGATAAGAGCATCCTTCTTGTCGCCGAGGGCGGAGATGACACTTATCGGGCTGGCATCTTCAACATGTTGTGTGCGTAGTGAGAGGCTGCCATGAATTTGGCGAGTCTTTGGGCCGAGTATCCCATTGTAAGGCAATGGAAAGTCAACAACGTCAAAAGTGACCCTCTCGATCCCGAAGTTCAACTTGCTGCCAAATGTCACCGCAACGTGATCTTTCCTTGACTGCTCCTTCCGGATTGATTCCTTGGAATGTGCGGTCTCTTCGAGCTTCATTGTCGGGGATCTGGAGTTTCGGAGTACCGCGGAGGAGATCAGGTTCAAGCCGGCCCGCCGTCAACTAGCATCTTAGTGACCTTGAGGTTGCGGATAGTTGGTGAAACCAACATCGGCAAGCACCGACCGCTTGATTATGCGATTAGGGCGGTCCTCAATATGAAAGATGATAGGCGTCTTTGGACCATTCGAGAGGTTTGTGTGACTCGGCGGGTGGTTACGCGCATTGACTTCCCGCACCTTTGCTTGAGTGGCGGTCGAAGTATGCGAGAAGCACCGCCATCAACGCCACAGGACCTCGTGGCTTTCGAAACTCCCGCTCACCGGTCTCGTCATCATCCATATCTTCATCGTCATCGTCATCTTCATCCTTGTCGCGGCCACGGGGAGGTCTATCTCCTTGCCGATGCTTGGCCTTGCAAGGTCCTCCTCGGCGGGCGTTTCTTGCGGATCCTCCAGTACCTTCTTGGGCCTTCTCCTTGTCGCGTCGCTCATATTCAGCCTTTTTTTGCTCGACAAGCTGCTCAACCTTCTTGCAGCTCTCGGAGGTCATGGCCCTTAGTGCGGTGGATCTTGCGATCTTGCTTGTTGGTGCCGTCCCGCTTGTCGGCGACCGCCACACTGGCAGTTGGTGCATGCGGCAATCTCCTTGCGGAGCTACCAGCTTTGGCTTTCTTGGCGCCACCTCCGTTCTTGCGGACTGCTCAACGACTAGCACATCTTTGCCTTTCTTCTTCTGTTGTTCCGCCGCGGTTTTTCTTTGCGGGGCAGCATCCTCATTGTCCGATCCTCCTGCTCTGTATTCTCTCCGAGGAGTTTCCTCCTTCCTCGCGCGTGCACACTTGTCGGCCAGGCATATAGCTCGCGGCGTCTTTGATCTTGCACATCACCATCTCCTCCGCATCCTGCGGTTTCGCGCGTTCTAATGGAACGCTACCGATGACATGGCAGGTGGACATCTGAGATGTTGTCTTTGTACACGGCTAAATCTCTGAATGTACTTGCGAGGGCTCTCCTTCCTTACAGGCGGCGAGATGAAGGTCGCTCTCTTGGCCATGAGGTTTGTGGTCGCTGTAAAGTGCCGACAAACCGATGGCATAGGTCTGCCAGGAGGATATGGAGTTATCCGGCAAGTGCATGAGCGAGACGACATTGGGCTTGAGCACCGCGGAAGTAATTGGCAAGGATCTTGTCGTCCGCCCGGCAGCTTGCACGCGATGGTGTAGATCTTTGAGGAACTCCGACGGATCGACTTGCCGTCGTACTTCTCTGCACGTCGGCTTGAAATTCTTCGTCTTTGGGCCCTTTGGACTTGCCGCAGCTCACGAGTGAGCGCAGGGCAACCTACCACGTCTGACAAGTCGCTGGTTCCCTGGCGCATGCATGTCGACAGAGGGCCGGTAGCGCTGGTCCGATTAGCGCCAGCGCTTCTCTTGGCGCTCGATCGAGTCTGGCGTCTTCTTCCGCTCGTTCATGAAGAACTTGGCGCTGATCGCAGCGAGCTCGGCGATAATACTCCTACTTGCTGCATGCGAGTGTATTGAGTTCTTGCTCGGGCGCTGAGTGCTCTGATACACACTAGTTGCTAACGAGACCGGCGTGAGTGTTTTTCGCCTTCAACCCCCTCTATGTTGCGCATGGGCCTCCTTTTATATGCTCAAGGGTCACCGGCAGTGGCAGCGTGAACAAGGGTAAAATGGAAAGGTGTTGCGGTTGGTACAACTACATGCGATGTATCATACCTAACCCGACGGCGGGGACAAAGGCATTAAATGCCCGTCTGCGTCGCCCAAATAGTGCAAAAAGGACCGTCGGGACGCCACCGCTGCCATGATGGCAATCTTGTCGGCGCCGCTATACCGCGCACGCTGGCTGCCTGACCTCTTGCCACGCTTGGCGCTGGAAAGGTCGAGGCGACACGTTGGTGGATGTCTTTGGGCGCTTGGTGCTGGTGGTAGCTTGCGCGGCAAGCGCCTTGCCATGATCGTTGTCTTGTCGCGTCCGGAAGCTTGTCGCTCACGGGCCTCGCCGGGGCAGCGTGGTAGCGTCATGGCAAGTTCCTTGAGATGCCTTGGTTGGCCTTCCCGGCAAGCTCCTCTTGCCGGGGCCATGTCTCCTTGGCTTGAATACTTTGTTCTTGAATGGCTCCAAAGGAACCATGGAGGACCTTGGCGGTCACCCGGCAAGCCTTGCCACGGGGTGCTGCGACTGCCCGTTCACAAGTTCGGGATACTAGGGTACCCCTACTCTAGTACACCGACACCCCGTTAGGCATCCCACCTTTCTTCTTCAACAACTATCGGTTAGTATCAGTTGAGCCTAAGTTTTTGCTTCTTCACATGAGTTGTGCTATCCTTGCAATGTCATTTTATTTTGTTTTGCTTGCTGTTTAAATAAAATCATTGGATCTGAAATTTTGAATAGAAAAGGAACCCTCCCATGGCTAGTTATTATTTGCCTACTCAGTGTCCTTCACTCATATCTTTTGGAGTAGTTTGTCATTTACTCTTGTGCTTCATGTATATCCTATGAGTAAATGGGGGAATGAATTGAATGTCATAAATCTGAATTTTTATATGTTTCATATGCTTATAACATGGTTAGTGATGACTTCACACATAGAAAGTATGAGGCATAAAAGTTGTTGAGAGTTGACAAACGTAGTTTTGGTCATCGTTTCAATTAATAGGAAGTAATAAGGAAAGAGAGGTTCACATACAAATATATTATCTTGGACATCTTTTATGATTGTGAAGCACTCATTAAGTATGACATGGTAAAAGAGTTGACGTTGGACAAGGAAGACAACGTAATGGTTTATGTTTTCCGACATCTCAGTTAAGTCATTGACCTTCTAAACATGTTGAGCTTGCCTTTCCCCCTCATGCTAGCCAAATTCCTTGCACCAAGTAGAGATACTACTTGTGCTTCCAAATACCCTTAAACCCAGTTTTGCCATGAGAGTCCACCATACCTACCTTTGGATTGAGTAAGATCCTTCAAGTAAGTTGTCATCGGTGCAAGCAATAAAAATTGCTATCTAAATATGTACGACTTATTAGTGCAGAGAAAATAAGCTTTGTATGAACTTGTTGTGGAAGTAATAAAAGCGACGGACTGCATAATAAAGGTCCACATACAAGGGGCAATATAAAGTGACGTTCTTTTGCATTAAGATTTTGTGCATCAACCCTAAACGCGCATGACAACCTCTGCTTCCCTCCGCGAAGGGCCTATCTTTTACTTTATGTTTTTACTTTATACTTGAGTCAAGGTGATCCACACCTTTCCCTTTTTCATTTTATCCTTTGGCAAGCTCCTCGTATTTGAAAGATCATGATATATATATCCAATTGGATGTAAGTTAGCATGGGCTATTATTGTTGACATCACCTAAAGGTGAATACGTAGGGAGGCAACACAATAAGCCCCTATCTTTCTCGATTGTAAAATTTGAAACTCCATAACCACAAGTATTGCGTGAGTGTTAGCAATTGTAGAAGACTATAGGATAGTTGAGTATGTGGACTTGCTGAAAAGCTCTATTCTTGACTCTTTCTGATGTTATGATAAATTGCAATTGCTTCAATGACTGAGATTATAGTTTGTTAGTTCTCAATGAAGTTTCTAAACCATACATGACATTGTGAATAGATTGTTACTTGATCATGAAAAGTTTTATGAGATAAGCTACTATTATGACACATTTTGATGCTAGTGAAGGTGATCGAAATTATCATTGATCAAACTTGTGCACCTGCTAGTATTAACACTTGATAAATTATTTCTTTTATCATTTACCTACTCGAGGACGAGCATGGATTAAGCTTGGGGATGCTGATACGTCTCCAACGTATCTATAATTTATGAAGTACTCATGCTATTATATTATCCATCTAGGATGTTTTATATGCATTTATATGTCATTTTATATGATTTTTGGGACTAACTTATTAACCTAGAGCCCAGTGCCAGTTTCTGTTTTCTCCTTGTTTTAGTGTTTTACAGAAAAGGGATACCAAACGGAGTGCAATTGATTTGATGTGCCAATTTTTGAGGATTTTTTCTGGACCAAAAGAAGACCACGGAGCATCGGAGTTGGGCCAGAGGGGTCCCGAGCTTCCCACAAGACAGGCCCCCCCCTTGGGGGCGCCCTCCTATCTCATGGACAGCCCGGAGGCCCCCTTGACGTGAAACCAACGCCAAAAATTCCTATAAATACTGAAACCTTCGAGAATTAACCTAGATCAGAAGTTCCGCTGTCGCAAGCCTCTGTAGCCACGAGAAATCAATCTAGGCCCTCTCCTGCACCCTGCTGGAGGGGGCCATCATCACCGGAGGCCATGGAGGAGGATCTCGGAGGGGCCATCATCGCCATGAAGGCCAAGGACCAGAGGGGGAAAGCCATGGAGGAGGAAGCACAAGGGGGAGAACCTCTCCTCCTCTCTCTTGGTGGCACCGGAGTGCCATCGGGAGGGGAATCATCGCCGCGGTGATCATCTTCATCAACATCACCATCGTCATCTCTTTTACGCGGTCCACTCTCCCACACCCTGCTGTAATCCCTACTTGAACATGGAGCTTTATGCCACATATTATGATCCAATGATGTGTTGCCATCCTATGATGTTTTGAGTAGATATCTTTTGTCCTTGAGTTGATTGATGATCTAGATTGGTACGAGTTGTATGTTTTATTTTGGTGCTGTCCTATGGTGCCCTCCGTATCGCGCAAGCGTGAGAGATTCCCGCTGTAGGGTGTTGCAATACGTTCATGATTCGCTTATAGTGGGTTGCTAGAGTGACAGAAGCTTAAACCCGAGTAAGGGGGTTGTTGCGTATGGGACAAAAGGGGACTTGATGCTTTAATGCTATGGTTGGGTTTTACCTTAATGAATCTTTTAATATTTGCAGATGCTTGCTAGAGTTTCCAATCATAAGAGCATACGATCCATGTAGGAAAAGTATGCTAGTTTATGCCTCTCCCTCATATGAAATTGCAATGACAACTATCGATCTTGTTAACAATTGCTTAGGACAATTCCGCACACCGATCCACCATTATTCCACACTCGCTATTTATATTATTTAGTAATATATCCTAACTTTATGATAACAGCGCCTACTTTTATATTTTAGCTCTCCGATATCATACAAAGTTATCCTCTTTATACCCACAACACAGTTTTATTTCTAGTTTCTAGTTGGAAGCAAACGTTCGATGCACGTAGAGTCGTATTAGTGGCAGATAGGGCTTGAGAGAATTGATCTTACCTTTAGATCCTTGTGGGTTCGACACTCCATACTTATCACTTCCACCTTTGGGAATTGCTATGCTGATTCCCTGCACTTGGGGATTATCAAGCTCTTTTCTGGCGCCGTTGCCGGGGAGCAATAGCGTGGGGTTGATATTTTCGTGTGTGCTTGTTTGCTTTCTTTACTTACTAGATTTTGTTTTTCCTTTTTGTTTATATTTTGTTGTGGGTGAAACATACAAAAAAATTTAAAAAGAATGAAAATACCAAAAAATATTTACTTGCCTCTCATGCCTAAAAAAGTTTTTCAAAAAGAGAAGTGATTGGAAAGTTATGCATTGAAGAAGTGAGGGTCGACCTTGAGCACTTGTGTTCATGCTCTCGGAAACAATGTAGAATTTTTCATGGAAGCTTCTCTGTAAATAATCATCCCCTTGTTAATATCCTTTGTATTATAAAAATTTTGTGCCTAGCGTTGGTTGTAGGATGATTAAAATAGCTTGCTTACTATGTGCAGAACAAAAACAGAAACTTTGGCTGTAGTGCATGAATTTACATTTTTTACTGGATAGTCAAATGGGTCTGAAACTTTTTGCACATTACTTCTGTACACATTTTTCAAATTTTCAAATTTATTTCATAATTTTAGTAGTTACAGAAGTTTACGAAACTTCCAGATTACTACAGACTGTCCTGTTCTTGACAGATTCTGCTTTTCGCGTGTTGTTTCTGATTTTGATGCATCTATGGCTAGTATGTGGAGGTATGAACCATATATAAGTTGGAATACAGTAGGTTTAACACCAATATAAACAAATAATGAGTTAATTACAGTACCTTAAAGTGGTAGTTTGCTTTATTACACTAACGGATCTCACAAGTTTTTGTGAATGAAGTATTTGAAGAACGAGGAGTTACCGATGTGAGAAGAATAAAGAGAGACAAGAGTTCAAGCTTGGGGATTCCCAAGGCACCCCAAGTAAACATTTCAAAGGATACTCAAGCATCTAATCTTGGGGATGCCCTGGTTGGCATCCCATCTTTCTTCTTCAACAAATATCGGTATACCTCGGTTTTTGTTTTGTTCACATTGTTTTTGTCCTTTGTATATTTGTTTTTCTTTAAGAGTCATGCTAGTATGAGATATCTCTTCATTGATTTATATAATACTTCATGTGCTTCACTTATATCTTTTAAGTATGATCTTATAGAGTTGCTCTTTGTGCTTCACTTAATTCGTTTGAGTATGGTTCTATAGAATGCTTCGTGCGCTTCACTTATATATTTTGAGCTTGGATATTGGCTAGTCTATATTAATTGTAGGATGCTCCATGAACTTCACTTAGATATTTTGGAGTATGAATAATACTATAATTTAAAGTGGGTTTGGAAGAGTGTCAACTTTAGGAATTAGCAATCCCACTATCTTGGAGGGTGTTGAATCTTCGTACGATATTTATGAAAGTGGATTTGGAAGAGTGTCAACTTTATATAGTATTCCACTATTTCGGAAGAGGTTCCAAATGAGTATGAGAACAAATTTGCTATCCTTGATGCTACTGAAAAATTATTATGAGGGAGGAATATGTGCTTGTAGGAGTTGCAATAATATCAAGTTTCCTCTCTATGTGCTTAAAGTTTTGAAGTTATACTTGTTTTGCCTTCCTATGCTAGTTGACTTTTGTTCCTATAAATTGTGTGCTCAAAAAATCCCTAGGCATAGGAAGTGAGTTAGATTTAAATGTGCTAGTCATATTCTTCATGATGCTCTTTTCATGTTTCAACTCTTATCTTTTATGTGAGCATCATTGAAATCATCATGCCTAGCTAAAAGGCATTAAAGAAAAGCGCTTGTTGGGAGACAACTCAATATTTATCCTTACTGTTTTTGTGTGTCCACATGATTAAGCTACTGTAATAATCATGTTTTATGCTTTTTTGTTTCAATAAAGTGCCAAGTAAGACCTTTGGGAAGACTTGGGTGAAAGTTAATGTGATCTTGCTGTAAAAAACAGAAACTTTGCGCTC
This sequence comes from Aegilops speltoides, assembly GCA_021437245.1. Classification (NCBI taxonomy): domain Eukaryota; kingdom Viridiplantae; phylum Streptophyta; class Magnoliopsida; order Poales; family Poaceae; genus Aegilops; species Aegilops speltoides. The sequence goes on from CM038141.1 coordinate 285,080,240, forward strand.
ACGAGATTAGCTGTCATTTTTACATAAGAGTGCTTTTGAGTTGATTATTTCTGCAGAAGATTAATAGACAAATTACTCAAGTCCACCAATTTATTTCATAATTTTTGGAGTAGCAGAAGTATGGTTATTGTTTAGATCATTACAGACTGATCTGTTTCTGACAGATTCTGTTTTCATTGCATAGTTTGCTTGTTTTCTAGTTTCTATGGCTTATATTTCTCATTATAAATTGTAGAAATGATATGTTACAGCAGGTATTATGTGAAAACAATTATGAGCCTTGTCTTTTACGGTACCAAAATGCATGGTTTACTCTTTATCATACTAACCTATCTCACGAAGTTCCATTAAGTTTTGTGTGATTGAAGTTTTCAAGTTTTGGGTGAAATATCGATATGAGGAGAATAAGGAGTGGAAAGATCCTAAGCTTGGGGATTCCCAAGGCACCCCAAGGTAATATTCAAGGAAGACTCAAGTGCCTAAGCTTGGGAATGCCCCGGAAGGCAACCCCTCTTTCGTCTTCAAAACTATCGGTACACCTTACTCGGAGCTATATTTTTATTCGTCACATGATATGTGTTTTACTTGGAGCGTCATTTTATTTTGTTAGTATTAGCTTGCTGTTATTTAGAATAGTGTTTTTCATCTTTATCTTCAATAAAATGTTAAGGATAGCCTTTACCATGCTTATTTTGCTAGTATACATGTTGCTGTTTGAAAACAGAAAGTTTACCGCTGTTGCAAAAAATCCCTAGAAAAGTAAGAGCATGATATAATGTTGAAACTTTTTGCACAATGAGCTCTGATAAATATACTACAGTGGGAATTTTCTCTCATAATTTTTGGAGTTAGGGAAGTATTGATACTCTTGCATTCTTTACAGGCTGTACCGTTTTGACAGATTGCTGTTATGTTTGCATTGTTTGCATATGTTTGCTTGTTTAATAATTCTATTTGAGGATAGGAGTATTAAATATGCAGAGACATTTAGTATGAAATGTTGAATGATAATTCTAGTGATTTGTTACAGTAGAAAATGATAAGGTTTTGCATTGGTTTATACTAACCTATCTCACGAGTTCTTGTTGAGTTTGTTGTGGATGAAGCTTTTGATAAAAAGAGAAACCGTGATATCAGATGAATTAAGGAGACACAAAAGTTCAAGCTTGGGGATGCCCATGGCACCCCAAGATAAACATTTCAAGAAGTCTCAAGCATCTAACCTTGGGGATGCCCCGTTAGGCATCCCACCTTTCTTCTTCAACAACTATCGGTTAGTATCAGTTGAGCCTAAGTTTTTGCTTCTTCACATGAGTTGTGCTATCCTTGAAATGTCATTTTATTTTGTTTTGCTTGCTGTTTGAATAAAATCATCGGATCTGAAATTTTGAATAGAAAAAAGAACCCTCCCATGGCAAGTTATTATTTGCCTACTCAGTGTCCTTCACTCATATCTTTTGGAGTAGTTTGTCATTTACTCTTGTGCTTCATGTATATCCTATGAGTAAATGGGGGAATGAATTGAATGTCATAAATCTGAATTTTTATAGGTTTCATATGCTTATAACATGGTTAGTGATGACTTCACACATAGAAAGTATGAGGCATAAAAGTTGTTGAGAGTTGACAAACGTAGTTTTGGTCATCGTTTCAATTAATAGGAAGTAATAAGGAAAGAGAGGTTCACATACAAATATATTATCTTAGACATCTTTTATGATTGTGAAGCACTCATTAAGTATGACATGCTAAAAGAGTTGACGTTGGACAAGGAAGACAACGTAATGGTTTATGTTTTCCGACATCTCAGTTAAAGTATATTGTCATTGAACTTCTAAACATGTTGAGCTTGCCTTTCCCCCTCATGCTAGCCAAATTCCTTGCACCAAGTAGAGATACTACTTGTGCTTCCAAATACCCTTAAACCCAGTTTTGCCATGAGAGTCCACCATACCTACCTTTGGATTGAGTAAGATCCTTCAAGTAAGTTGTCATCGGTGCAAGCAATAAAAATTGCTCTCTAAATATGTACGACTTATTAGTGCAGAGAAAATAAGCTTCGTATGAACTTGTTGTGGAAGTAATAAAAGCGACGAACTGCATAATAAAGGTCCACATACAAGGGGCAATATAAAAGTGACATTCTTTTGCATTAAGATTTTGTGCATCAACCCTAAACGCGCATGACAACCTCTGCTTGCCTCCGCGAAGGGCCTATCTTTTACTTTATATTTTTACTTTATACTTGAGTCAAGGTGATCCACACCTTTACCCTTTTCATTTTATCCTTTGGCAAGCTCCTCGTGTTTGAAAGATCATGATATATATATATATAATATATATATACATATATATATATATATATATATATATATATATATAGGGTCGCTATTATTCGCCACCACAGGTGAGGAATAGTTATTCTTCACCCCCTCTATTTTAACATCAATGCACGTAATTTTACGTTTACGTAAATTTTGTCTTATTTCAGGCATAAAAAAGAACGTAAGGAAATATATAATTGCCGTAAAAAAATTTATATTACGTAAATTACAAATGTAAAAACATAGTGTAAAATGTACATAAATGTATTTTTTTCTGGTATTCTGACTTTTTTATGCCAAATTTTACACAATGAATTAAAATGACTGTAACTATTTATATTTGAAACATAATTTATTTATGAAATGATTGTAAGATTATCTCGGGTGAAGAATAACTTTTTCGCACACAGGTGATGAATAGTAACACTATATATATATATATATATATATATATATATATATATATATATATCAATTGGATGTAAGTTAGCATGGGCTATTATTGTTGACATCACCTAAAGGTGAATACGTGGGGAAGCTGACACAATAAGCCCTATCTTTCTCGATTTCAATTTGAAACTCCATAACCACAAGTATTGCGGGAATGTTAGCAATTGTAGAAGACTGTAGGATAGTGGAGTATGTGGACTTGCTGAAAAGCTCTATTCTTGACTCTTTCTGATGTTATGATAAATTGCAATTACTTCAATGACTGAGATTATAGTTTGTTAGTTCTCAATGAAGTTTCCGAACCATACTTGACATTGTGAATAGATTGTTACTTGATCATGAAAAGTTTTATGAGATAAGCTACTATTATGACACATTTTGATGCTAGAGAAGGTGATTGAAATTATCATTGATCAAACTTGTGCACCTGCTAGCATTCACACTTCATAAATTATTTCTTTTATCATTTACCTACTCGAGGACGAGCAGGAATTAAGCTTGGGGATGCTGATTCGTCTCCAACGTATCTATAATTTATGAAGTATTCATGCTATTATATTATCCATCTAGGATGTTTTATATGCATTTAAATGCCATTTTATATGATTTTTGGGACTAACTTATTAACCTAGAGCCCAATGCCAGTTTATGTTTTCTCCTTGTTTTAGTGTTTTACAGAAAAGGGATACCAAACAGAGTCCAATTGACGTGCCTATTTTTGAGGATTTTTTCTGGACCAAAAGAAGACCACGGAGCATTGGAGTTGGGCCAGAGGGATCCCGGGCTGCCCACAAGACAGGGGGCGCCCCCCCCCTGGGGGGCGCCCTCCTATCTCGTGGATAGCCCGGAGGCTCCCTTGACGTGAAACCAACGCCAAAAATTCCTATAAATACTGAAACCTTCGGGAATTAACCTAGATCAGAAGTTCCTCTGCCGCAAGCCTCTGTAGCCACGAGAAATCAATCTAGGCCCTCTCGGCACCTGCGGGGGGCCATCATCACCGGAGGCCATGGAGGAGGATCTCGGGAGGGGCCATCATCGCCATGAAGGCCAAGGACCCGGAGGGAAAGCCATGGAGGAGGAAGCACAAGGGGGAGAACCTCTCCTCCTCTCTCTTGGTGGCACCGGAGTGCCATCGGGAGGGGAATCATCGCCGCGGTGATTGTTTTCATCAACATCACCATCATCATCGCCATCCTCATCTCTTTTACGCAGTCCACTCTCCCACAAACCGATGTAATCCCTACTTGAACATGGTGCTTTATGCCACATATTATGATCCAATGATGTGTTGCCATCCTATGATGTTTTGAGTAGATATCTTTTGTCCTTGAGTTGATTGATGATCTAGATTGGTACGAGTTGTATGTTTTATTTTGGTGCTGTCCTATGGTGCCCTCCGTGTCGCGCATAGCGTGAGGATTCAGCTGTAGGGTGTTGCAATCGTTCATGATTAAGCTTATAGTGGGTTGCTAGAGTGATGAAGCTTAAACCGAGTAAGGGGTTGTTGCGTATGGGACAAAAGGGGACTTGATGCTTTAATGCTATGGTTGGGTTTTACCTTAATGAATCTTTTAGTATTTGCGGATGCTTGCTAGAGTTTCCAATCATAAGAGCATACGATCCATGTAGGAAAAGTATGCTTGTTTATGCCTCTCCCTCATATGAAATTGCAATGACGACTATCGATCTTGTTAACAATTGTTTAGGACAATTCCGCACACCGATCCACCATTATTCCACACTCGCTATTTATATTATTTAGTAATATATCCTAACTTTATGATAACAACACCTACTCTTATATTTTAGCTCTCCGATATCATACAAAGTTATCCTCTTTATACCCACAACACAATTTTATTTCTAGTTTCTAGTTGGAAGCAAGCGTTAGATTGCGCGTGAGAGTAAATGTCGATGGCGGTAGGGCTTGAGAGAATATTGATCTTACCTTTAGCTCCTTGTGGGTTTGACACTCCATACTTATCACTTCCACCTTTGGGAATTGCTATGATGATTCCCTGCACTTGGGGATTATCAATACTCGATGAACTCGGAGGAATGTGGCATGACTGCCGCCGGGAAGTACATGTACATCACCACCCTCATCGCCGCCGTCTCACTCTTTTGCATACATTGCCACATGGCCCGCACCGTCCTCGAAATCTCCTACTCATTGTCAAACCATGTAAGGATCTCCTTCAACCTGGCTAACTTTGCCTGGTCGCCGCCGGTGATCTGCTTGATTCGCTGCTGCATCCTCTCCATAGATGTTCTTCTGAGTGGTCCGGTGCTAGCTTTGGAAGATGGGAGGAGAGACGGTGGTCTTGCAATAGAGAAGAGGGAGAGGCGAAACGGTGGTTTTGGAATGGAGATGATGGAGAGGAGAGGAGGTGGTTTTGCAATGGAGAAGATCAGAAGAGGGAGAGGCGAGACAGTGGTTTTGGAATGGAGATGATGAGAGGAGAGGAGGTGGTTTTGCAATGGAGAAGAGGGAGACGAGCGTGCGACAGCGATTTAGGATTGGATGAGAGGGCCGGCGTGCTGTGACTGGATCAAAATCAAAATCAATTTACCCTTCAATTAAGAAAGCAACGCCACATTAACTAGTCTCCCATTTATTCTGGGTCATAATTGACCATGATTTTCGCACATAAAATATATGTTATACGTTGCAAAAATAATATAATTTGAAAGTACATTCATATACGAACCGACGATATAATTTTTGGTGACATGCATTCACATTTTGCTTGTCAATACAGTACGTGGTCAAACTTTGACCCAAAATACGCAAAACAACAAAAAAATACTTCCAAGACCAGCACCGCTCTTCCACTCTTCTCCTCTTAAACCACCGCCGCTCCTCTCTTGTTCCAATCTAAATCCAGCGCCACTCCTCTCCTCTTCCATTTCAAAACCACCGCCCCTCCTCTCCTATTCAAGTCCAAAACCAGCGTCGCTCCTCTTCCGTTCTAATCCAAAACTAGCGCTGCTCCTCTCCCCTTCCATTCAAAAACCACCGTTGGCGAGTGAAGGTGCTGTGGAGAAGTAGATTGATGGAGGAGTACAACTGATACTTTAGGATCGCGGACGGCGACCCTGTGAAGCTAGCTAGGATGTTGGAGATACAGTCTTGGTTTGACAACAAGGACCAACTAGCGGCGAGGGCGACATCCATGGCCAAATATCTGCAACAGAGTGAAAAGGCGGTGATACTCCCGGAGGGAGTCGCGCGGGAGTACATAGAGCTTCTCCTCTGGGCATTGGGGAAATCTATTCACCGACTCCGATCGTGAGGGAGCGGTGGTGGGAGTATCGATCCCAGATGGAGCATCCACCAGAGATTGAAGGATCGAGCATCTACAGGGTGCCGTTTGTGAGGGTGTCCTGCCAGATCATGCCGGTGGAGTCTTCGTCGACTGAACCCAACTACAAGAGGAGAAAAGCAGTTGGCCCGATGACGCTTCCCCTCCATCCTCTCCCTCGCCGTTCACATCGTCTCACGGGGCGGCTGTCTTCCGCCGAGGAATAGGAGGGGACTGCCCCCCAGCCCAATAGTCGGGCAGGTTGTGAATTGTCAGGAGGAGCTTAGGGTTGTCAGCATTTGCAAGTTGTGAATTGTGTTTTGTGTTGTGTATTTTGAGAGTACTTTCAGATATGAATGTCTTTTGAATTTCATATTTGCAGTATTGAGCATATGAAGTATTTTATGAATTCTAGAGATCTATTTTAGCACTTAAAAATGTAGTTTCATAGGAGTATAAAAGTGCGAGACAATGTGATTCTCGAGAGAAAAGCGCAAGTTTGATTTGAGATAAGCGCAAGTTTAGTTTCGAGATAAAGCGCAACTTTCAGAGGCGAGCATTTATATTAACACGGCCTTTTCAAACAGGGTTAACATCATGTTGGAATTTTTATTCATGGTTGAAAATGGAACTACCAGCTAGTTAACATCATGCTGATCAACATTCACGCATAGCACATCTTCATATGATGCACAGTCAAAATGCCCACACAATTTCGAGTGTGCGAAACAAAGTGAAAACGAGGGACGAAGTTTTGGCAAGTGTTGGACGTGGTGTGCGTAGATGACAATGGGGACCCACATGTAAATAAAGGCAGAGGCAAAAAAAATGGAGATATTTTCCCTGCACAGGTGGAATTGAACCCGGGCGGAACAGCTGTTGGGTAGTGTCACTTGGCCACTAGGCTAGTTCAGTAGTTTCATTAATAATAAGGCACTTCCTCAGGTGGTCGGATCCCCTCCTGCGCCTTTGTGCGCTCGCCACGACGCCGTTTTCTGCCATTGTGAACATGCTAAACAAACGAGAGGAAGCTGGAGAGGATTGTACGTGGAGAGGCGGACAGTCGGGACCACCAGGTCTATGGCCGTACGCAAGCAAGTGCCTCATTGAAAAAATACTTCCTCCTAATGCTATACTAACATTGGGGCCCACTGGTTTGTCAACATAGTTACATTTTTTAGGTGCTTCAACGTAGTTACTATAGGATATAAATTCACAATGAAGCCGGGGAGCTGACATGTATCATTTATTATCACCAGGGCAGCAAGTATCAGCTGGGTTTTGGGCTGCCCTGTCTAGGCTTTCATTTTTAACATGCGCAGCCCACGACCTCGGATGGGAGGTCCATAGGCGTGTTTGTATTTTCTTGAGGGCCATCATGTATCGACCGGCCTATGGACCTCCCATCTGAGGTTTTATTTTTCCTGAATATCGGCAGCCCAATTTATGTATTTTTTTGAAGAAAACGCAGAGGGCTGTTCTATTTTTCTATATAAGAATAGGAACGCCAGGTCCAACTTATGTTTCCCTTCTAACTATATTATATATATATATTTAAATTATTTTATATGTTATTATATATTATTTTATTGTCATCATATATTTAACAGATACTTACATATGTAAGAAAACAATATCCCACATCATATTAACTTATAAAAATAATTTCTTAACAATAAAATCCTGGATTGTTTTGGCACAAAAATCCTAGTGATTGTGTACAAAAGCTTGGTAAGATTTAAGGACGAATGTAATAATATCACTTATTATTTAAATATATTTATAACAAAATGCTCAGCCCCTTTTTATTTTTTGATAACATTGCTGGCCCAACCCAACATTATAATTAGAATCAGCCTAGCAAAATCGTGTATTTCGAGAAAGTGAAAATGGCCTATAATTTTTTAAGAAATAAAATAAATGGGCCGCATGGACGCTACATTATTTGTTCACCCAGCCCAGCTAATAGGCTGTAATTCAGAAAAAAATTGACTATAAATTCTACCGCGCAAAAAAAGACTGTAAATTCTGAAAAAATGGGTTGAATACGTGCCACATTTTTGGAGGCTGAAATGTGGGCCAATAGGTCGAAGCCAACGCAAGTCGTTGTCAATTTAGTCTACATCCAACGACCGACATCCATCTTCAATCTCTCGTCTTCTTCCTCCAGCGCCATGGGACCACCTCCGCCTCCTGCCTGCTACTAGACTGCTTATGCACGCCGCTATGAAGCGCTACTCCACCGTTAGCTAGGCCATCCTCCACCCTCCACACCTCCTGTTCTTCTCCACCATTGCCGAACCACACCGCACTAGAACGAGTTAACCCTTGTACACCTCTTAAATCTGCGACTCTACTCCGCGTCTTCCCATCTCCGGCTCGTTCTTTGTCAAGGGGCCTCGCCGTCGTCCACCACCTTGGATCGCTCGGCGCGGCGTGGTCAGCGTGGTCAACGACACCATCGAAAGTAGATCGTGCGTGGAGACAGTGGGTCCTGACACAAGGAAATGCCTCCTTATTATCATAAAATAATGATTCCTCCACATGACATCCGGGACCCACCGGAAGGGCCTCTATATTTAAGTGAAAAAACGTGCCCCCGTGAGTCGGACCCACCAGCTATCTTCGCACGCAAGGAAGTGCCTCCTTATTACGCACAAAAAATGAATACTCCCCCTGCCAGCTGGAACCCAACATATGGGAGGCTGACTTGTGGGCCTACCAAGTTGACGGGGACGGAGGGCTTTGTCAACTTAGTCAATATGAACGATTCTAGCTCCTGTTACCGTACGATATTCATCCAACGGCCGTAGTGCTTCTTCAACCTCTGGTCTTCTTGCTCCAACCGCCCAAACCAGCGCCGGTCGTGCGTGTGCTCCTCCGCCTCCGTGGCGGGTTTGTGATGCGCTGGAGGCCTCACCGCCCTACTACTCCCACGCTGGCCATGCCATCCTCTACTCACCCACACCCCCTAATATTCTGCAGCGACGACAGCCTCACACCGCAGCCGAACTCGTGAACCCTCGTACTCCTCTTCGCGTGGGCATCCACTATTTCGTCTTTCCCGGCTCCACGTCATCCCCTTCCTAGGCCTCGCCGTCGTCCACCGCCGTGGTGCTCTCGATGCGGCGTGGTCAATGTGGTCAACGACCGACTTCCATTGGAAGAGTATTGTACGTGGAGAGGCTGACAGCTGGGTCCACGGCAGCCGCAAGGAAGTGCCTCCTTATTACGCGCAAAATAATCATTCCTCCACCTGACAGCAGGGACCCACCGGATGGGCCACCGTATTTCGCAAAAAAAAATGTTTCCCCCTGACTGCTGGGACCTACCAGCTACACCTTCGCACGCAAGGAAGTGCGTCCGGGCAAAAAAAACAATTCGCCCCCCCCTGACTGTTGGGACCCACCAGCTACATCTTCGCACACAAGGAAGTGCCTGACAGTCGGGACCCAATTGGCCGAAGCGTACGTAGCATTGTCATTCAGTCGCAAAGCGTATGCGTACATCTTTGGTGGATGTAAGGCGCCGACGTGTCATAGTAGAGGCGCACACGTAGCATGTACACGCACGTCTAACGGCGGTGTGCAGAAAGAAATCTGACCATGTACATTACATACGGGCGGGGTCTCGAATGCCTACTCGCGCATACGTGCGGCAAGGGCTCGTGTACATGGCTGGGTCGGAATGGAGAAACAGCATCATCGTCGTGTTCATGGGGAGCCAACCGGCTGGGTCAGAACGGAATGCATCATCGTGTTCAGCGGGAGGGCTTGGACAGAACATGCGATGGAAACAAGGCCTGGCATACCGCAGAACGGAGGAAGCAGCCTTGTGTTCGACCGGCCACGTTTGAAACGGGATCCTGTTCGCCGGGAGGGTGCGGCGCCGCAAAAGCGGAGAAGCGGACCTCCTGTGGTGAAGCAGGGGTCTGTTGATCGGGAGGGTGTGGCGTACCACAAAAGCATTTAAAGCGGACTTGTGTTGGAGCGCTACGGTCGAAACGGGGGTCCTGTTATCGGGAGGGGTGTGGCGTAACGCAAAACGGGACTCCACGGGATATTGTTCATCTCCACCGTCGACCTCCTCCAGTCTCCACGGGCTATTGTTCATCCACTGTCGACCTCCTCCAGCCTCCACGGGCTCCTGTTCATCCAGCCTCCACCGCGCGCTACTCCACCGGCTACTGTTCAACCACCCCTATCCATGGGCTCTTGTTCAACCACCCCTCCACGGGCTACTGTTCATCCATCCCTCCATTGTATACTGTTTATCCAGCCCTCCACGGGGTCGTCCTGTTCATCCAGCCCTCCACGGGGTCCTGTTCATCCAGCCCCAACCGGCTCGATCGATCGGGGTCCTGTTCATCCAGAGGCAACGCCACGGGTCTGTTCATCCACCCCACGCTCCTTGTTCGTCCCCCCCCCCGCGCTCCATTGTTCATCCAGATGCGGCATCGATCGGCCGATTAGCACCGATAGTGAAGAATCGCTCGATCGGGTTGATTAACATCCATCGATCGATCGCTCGGGTTCGATGAACGCGTAGCTGAAGTCTGTCGCTTCGGGTTGATTAGAGCCCAATGCCTCGCTCGGGTTCAGTTAGAGCCAACGCCTCGCACACACGCGCATACATGTATGGGAGAAACGCGCATCGCTCGGCCCCTGACCTCCCACCGTAACCGGGAACTCTCCGAAATTTTCCTCACCCTCGCTTCTACCATGGTTTTTTCCGTCATTGACGGCCCAAAGAATGTCATGCAGCTGCGTCTCCGGCCCACCCAGGACGAAAAGCCCATTTTCTGTCATGATTTTTTGTCATATAAGTAGGAGCCCACCACATCTATGATGATACTGGGTTTTGTCACAATTATCGTTATAGAAGTGTCATAAGTATGACAGAAAAAAAATCATTCAGCCCAAAGTGTCACGGATGTGTCTTTTTTTTGTAGTGGTAGGACCTCCGCCCTGAAGGCGAAGCTGCAATCTATGGAGCAGTGTGCGAGTGCTGCTCAAGAAGCCCTGATTTCTTCCGAATCTGCCTTGGCGTCTGCCCGCGCCGAACTGTCTTCACTTCAACAATAGATCAAGGATGTCGTGTCCCTGGCAGAGAGGACCGCGAACGAAGCGAATCGTCGCCGGACGCTGCAGCGCGAGAATGCCTCGTTGCTCCAGGGTCTTAGAGTCAGAGCCAACTGCGCCTTGGGCACCATATATGATGAGAGCGCTCCTCACCCGCACGAGAATGATTATGCCAGCCACCTCAACTTCTTCACCGACATCGTGACCCGCCTGGAGGCTCGGGCCGCGAGGACTCGCGAGCTTGCAGCGGAGAGGAGCCGAGGTCTTCTTGGGCGTTCATTCTCACGTGTCTTTGGCCATCTCTTCAACCGCGATCCTCACTTCGACTTCGATGTTGTGCTAGCCCCCGTGCCCTTGGTTATTCAGGACAACCTGGCTGGGTGGGTGGACGACCATGTGGATGCCTTGGTAGCGGAATTTTCTCCGGAGGACGACACGGTCGTGATTGCGGCCGAAGAAGACAGTGCGGGTAGCGATGACGAGGAGGACGGCCGCCACGACGCAAGCAGCGCGGACAGAGGTGATGAGGAAGGTGCACCCAACTAGGCCCGTGTTTCTTTTTGCTTTGACCTGTATGACAAAAACTTGAATGCATCATCGTGAGAGTATTTTGAGAAGGGGGGGCTTATGTTGTATGAAACTATGAAATGCTTTTGAAGTAGCGCCCAGAGCGCGACCCCGCACGGCTGTGGGCTCCCAAGCGGGGTAGTTGTTTATGACTTATCTTTGGTTCCGCGTCTCGAGTGAGGCCTGGTGTCGCAGCGGCGCTCCTTCTCTTGAGGTGAGCCTGCTGCAGGCTCGCGAGGTTCTGAGCCTCCAAAGGGGCCTGCTGGCCTGCCCTAGAGTGCCTCTTGAGGAACCAGCTGCCAGGTTGTGGTGAGGGGGGCGCGCGTGGCAGCCAAGATTTTGAGCCCCCCTCGGGGGAACCGATCCAGCGTGCACACCGTTCCCAGCCCCCGCTCGCGGGGCGCTTGAGGGTAGGGCAACAATCACGAGCTTCAGAAAGACGCAAGGACTAAAGGCAAGAGAGCATTGCAAGAAGAGAAAACTCCCCCCATTTTTATAAACGCACGAAAACCAAACTGCTTCAAGAAGTCGACAAACAAGTACAGAAAGAAGGCAAGCAAATGGCCGCGTCTGGCACCTAGCTAGTCTTCAAGTCTTCTCACCGGAGCTAAGTGCTTCCACTGGCTGGGCATAGTCATTGGGGACAGTATCGACGGCCAGCACGGAGCATGGTGCTTCTACTAGGACATGGGCGGGAGCCCCCGTGAGACCCCAGGGTGGCGCTCAGGAGACTCCGGGGCATGTACAGCCCCACTCATTATAACGTGAGAGTGTCACGAGCGAAGACCTTCACAGGCCGGAGCCTTGCTTCATGTCGCCCGATGAGGACCCCGCCGTGCGCCGCCCCCGACCACCGTTGGGGAGACCAGAAACCAGGACAAGGTGAAGGGGCAAGGGGGACGCTGGCGGCGGCATCGGCGACCGTTGGCCCCCCACCGGGGGGAAGGGCTTGCCGGCGCCTTCCTCGGCGGGGAACCTACCTCCAGGCGGTGCCCTGCTCCATGCAACGCAAGGAAGGCCCTGCCACTGGGCTTCCCCCGCGCTGCTCCCAATGTCCTTCGCACTCCTGCGGGGGATCCGCCGTCTTGAGAGTCCCGGTGGTAGTTGCGTCCTGGTTCACCTGCGATCCATGGTCAGTGTAAGCGTGCCCCTGTGGCGTTAGCTGTACCCAGAGGTTGTCGCCGTTGGAGATGTTGGCAGGGCTCAGTGGCGGCTCGAAGGAGAGCTCGGCTTCGTGTATGTCCAGCGCCTAGCCTGGTGTGGGGGATCGGCTGGGGCCCTCTCCCAGTGCGTGCCTTGGATCCATCGCTATGGGAATGTAGGCTTCCTGGCTGGCCGCACCGGAAACGCTGCCCGGATGCCTCACATTCCCGCCTCCTTCAGTCGCCCTCTGGTCCTACCGCCCAGGGGCCAGCGCTCCAGCGCGGCCCCTGGTGATGTCGCCCAGAGTAGCTCCATGTTGAGGTGGTGCATTCAGAGGAGTGTAGGCTGCTCCACGAAGCTAGCCAGAGTCGAGAGGCTCTTTGGGGGCCCTGGGAGGGGACGCACGGTTGTGTTGGGGAGGGGCGCGCGCCCCCACCATTGCCTGCAACATGGGCAGGGTGCAGAATGGCGCTGCACCCCTGCACGCCGCATCCAGTAGCTCGGCGACCTGCTCCAGCAGGGCATCGCGGCCGCTTTCCAGCAGCCTGCACCTCAGCTGCTCTCGAGCCACGATGACCGCAACCCGCATGTTTGCTTGTTCCCTGCGCGTGTGCGGCGCGGTTGCTGCAGCGTAGTTTGTAGATTGCACGGCGGTGCGGTTGCGGCGCGGCGCCAGTGGGGACGGCTGCGCCCGCGCCCATGGCCGCCCGCAAAGCGGAGTCGGCCGCGAGTAGGGCAGAGTGGAGATCCTCCTCATCGGCGGGCGTCATCGCGGAGGCCCGAACCACCCAATGCTCGACATGCGCCCTCGGGGCATCGGCCATGGAGGTGTCAGAGTGACGGTGGATCGATCGACGGAAGAGAAGATCCGATGCACCCCTACCTGGCGTGCCAAATGTCGGATTACAGGTTCCGCAAACCCTTGAGAGGCTCGAACTCTGGGGTGCGTGCAGAGATCTCAACCTACCCAGCCTGCCTACTCACGATCCTCCTAAGCCTAGCGCGACGAGCTCAAAGAGACATAGAGACACAACAATGTATCCTGGTTCGGGCCACCTCGCGGTGTAATACCCTACTCCAGCGTTTTGGTGGATTGCCTCAGAGGGCTGGGGATGAACTAGTACAGTGGATGAACTGGCCTCAGGAGGTGAGGTGTTCTTGAGCTCAAGAGAGCTGGTGAGGTGGTCGGGTGAGAATGGATCCTATCCCCCTCTATGGTGGTGGCTAAGTCCTATTTATAGTGGCCTTGGTCCTCTTCCCAAATGTTGGTAGGAAGGGATCCCACAACGACCGGATTTGAAAGGGGACAAGTAGTACAACTTATCCTAACAAAAGTAGTCTTCGCCTGCGAAAAGCCTCTGGTCGTGATGCTGCGGTGGGCTCGGCGATGACCTCCGTCCTTCCATTCTGGCGGTCTTGGTCTTGTTGCACCAGAATGGAAACCTTTGGCTGATTCCTTTGGACTCCGCGCATGTGGCTTGCCTCCCTTGCACCAAAGAGGAAACCAGCGTTGTGCGCCCGCTTGGCCTCGGTCGTCATGGCTCACGTCAGCTGAGCCTCGTGAGGTATACCTTGCATAGAACTCTCTGCCCCTCGGGAGCCAGCCTGAAGAGGCTGATCCCCTCGGGGGTCTTGGCATCGTCCTCCTTGCAAGGCTTGGCCCCTCGCGAGGGTCTTGAGCTGTTGATGTTGAAGCTGGGCCGTACCAGGCCGTCGATGGAGCCACATGGTGGGCCGCAGGCAGGTAGGTCTAGATACCCCCATGTCCAAAACACCGACACATACTCCTCATCACCCACGTGGAGAGAGGTTTCTCCATGTTGCCTCATCTTTTCCTCCGCGGTTTTCTGAACTTTTCCGGTGCTCGACTCCATCATCTCCCTCGAATGTTATAGCATACCTGTTGCATTCATTTCCATGTGCAAGAACTTCTTAGGCTGCCATCCGCACTGGGGATTGTTCAAACATATCTTCACATGTTGCTCTCAGTTGGTTAAGAAGGCTGACCTGGATGGGGAGAGGACCCATGTGACCCAGCTGTGTGGTGGTTTGGGTATCCAGATGAGGGGTAGGAGCGCATTCCCCACCATGACTTTTCTTAGTCTGTTAGGGGCTGGCAATTGACCTGGTTTTATTGTAATGATATCCCTTGTGTCGGCTCATCGACTGGTCTTCCTCCTTCACTGACAATGGACAAGGAAGAAAAGATTGAGGTGGGAATCTTAGTAACTGATGTAGTCAGGCTGATTCAGGGTGGAGTCACAGGTCTGGATCTGTTGGAGGTCTTCCTCAGTTGGTGGATCCAGCCGCTCCAGGAGTGGGCTCGCCCCATGTGGCAGTACGCCAGGCCAAACGACCCCGCTCGAGTGCACCTTGAGGATGTTGACAAAGAGACTGTGGAGCAATGGCTCAAGTGCATCACTAGAGCTCATGATAACCCTCGGGGATCGAGACGGATCCTGCCCTTCGATGACTCACACCAGCCAATGGAGGTGCAATGCATATTTCCAAGTGAATTATCTCGCTCTAATCATCCAACTAAATTGACTGGTTTTGATCTTTGTGCTTGGCAGGAGTATCCGAAGATGTTCTCGCATGTGCCGAATGGAGGACAACTCATCAAGAACATGGAGAGTGATCACAAAAGTGTCGAGGACAGCGAGGACGGCAACAACGACTCGGATGGGAGCAACGGGGTCGAGTCTTATCCATCTGCAGGGGTGCGCACTAAACGCCACTCTAAGCAGATGCAGGATCCGAGTGCTTGCCAGAGCAAGACCGCAGCCTCGAGTGCCAAGAATCCGAAGCGCACCCGGACGTTGACGCACAAGCCGACTGTGAAGACCGCCAAACATCTCAAGATTGCCTCGCCCAAACCTCGGAAGGCTCTGCCCAAGATCAAGGTCACCGTGCCTGTCTTCTCGACATGAGTGCCATACTCTTCTACCACTGTGAACTTTCAACTTTTGCTGACCGAGTGAAATTGTGTTCCAGGGCTACCACCTCAACAACGTCGCCCATGCAGATTGACAAGGACTGTGCTGATGTAGATACGTCGGATGTGGCTACCTCCTAGAAAGGTACAGATGATTTCCTCTCGGCTCGGTTTCATCATTCGATGGAACCGTTAATTAACTGACATCGTCGAGTGGATGCAGCGCCTGTGGATATCATCCATGTCGTGGATGACATGAAGAACCGTCGCGGGAGGATACCAAGAGGGGAAGCAAAACCCTGACTGTTGCCGGCACTATTGCCACAAGGCGCCGCCGAGCAAAGCGCCTCATGCTGCACCTGTGCCTGACTGATGTCTGCTAGAACTACGTCGGTATTTCCCCAAAGGGGAAGGGATGATGTAGTATAGCGATGGTAGGTATTTCCCTTAGTGATGAGGCCAAGGTTATTGAACCAATAGGAAAACCTCCTCAGACCACGTAAACATCACCTCCACACAAATAACAAATACTCACAACCCGACGTGTTAAAGGGGTTGTCAATCCCTTTCCGGTACGGCGCCTCAAGATAGGCAAATGGCGTGAGGTAAAAGTGGTAGATATGATAAATAGATCATGGAACAAAGAAATTGCAGCAAGGTATTTTTGTATTTTTGGTTTAGTAGATCTGAAAATAAATGCAAAGGAAAATAGGTCGCAAAGGCAAATATGATAAAAAGAGACCCGGGGGCCGTAGATTTCACTACTGGCTTCTCTCGAGAAAAATAGCAAACGGTGGGAAAACAATTACTGTTGGTCAATTTATAGAACTTCAAATAATCATGACGATATCTAGGCAATGATCATTATATAGGCATCACGTCCAAGATTAGTAGACCGACTCCTGCCTGCATCTACTAATATTACTCCACACATCGACCGCTATCCAGCATGCATCTAGTGTATTAAGTTCATGGAGAAACGGAGTAATGCAATAAGAACGCTGACATGATGTAGACAAGATCTATTTATGAAGAAATAGACCCCATCTTGTTATCAGTGGCGGAGCTAGCATTTGAGATCAGGGTGGTCCACCTCAAAAAAAAATAAGAAGAAGAAATATGACATGTGAATGTTCTAACTAATTACCAATATCACATAAACATATATCAATATGGTCTTTCAAACACACGAAAATTCTCAATTAGGGCTATATTTTTATAAAGAGCTATAGTACATACGACATGGACCATATTACATACCTAGAAAGGTTCTTCGGTTTCTTCTTTGGCCACACCTGGTATAGCCCCTGCCTTTTTCTTCCCTATCTTCATAGCTTTTCTCTGAAAAAGAGAACCAATGTCTCTAGTTCTCTTCATTCTTCAACAATTCTGCAATAAGAATTTCTATCAATAAAGCTATTTGGAGCAGAAATTATGTGCAAAATAATGCAAGTGTTCGGTTCATCCACAGGATACGATAGCACAGCAAAAACACAAATCCTAAATCAGAAATTGGGGAAGCAGAAATTTGGTTTTGATTAACTTAAATTGGGTTGACTTACTGAGTTGCTGCCGCCGGAAGGGGGCACTCGGCGGCCGTTGCTACCTCTTTAGCACTGCGTTGGATTTCCCAGAAGAGGAGAGGATGATGCAGCAAAGTAGCATAAGTATTTCCCTCAGTTTTTGAGAACCAAGGTATCAATCCAGTAGGAGACCACGCACAAGTCCCTCGTACCTACACAAAACGATAGCAACTCGCAACCAACGCTTAGGGGTTGTCAATCCCTTCACGGTCACTTATGAGAGTGAGATCTCATAGAGATAATATTTTTGGTATTTTTGATAGATAGATGCAAAGTAAAAGTAAAAGGCAAAGTAAAAAACAAAGCAAGTAAATAAAGTGATAGGGATTGATATGATGAGAATAGACCCGGGGGCCATAGGTTTCACTAGTGGCTTCTCTCAAGAGCATAAGTATTCTACGGTGGGTGAACAAATTACTGTTGAGCAATTGGCAGAATTGAGCATAGTTATGAGTATATCTAGGCAATGATCATGTATATAGGCATCACGTCCAAAACAAGTAGATCGAAACGATTCTGCATCTACTACTATTACTCCACTCATCGACCACTATCCAGCATGCATCTAGAGTATTAAGTTAAAAGCAGAGTAACGCCTTAAGCAAGATGACATGATGTAGAGGGATAAATTCATGCAATATGATAAAAAAAAACCCATCTTGTTATCCTCGATGGCAACAATACAATACGTGCCTTGCAACTCCTTCTGTCACTGAGTACGGACACAGCAAGATTGAACCCAAAGCTAAGCACTTCTCCCATTGCCAGAACTACCAATCTAGTTGGCCAAACCAAAAAGGATAATTCGAAGAGACTTGCAAAGATAACTCAATCATACTAAAAAGAATTCAGAAAAGAATCAAATATTTTCCATAGATAATACTGGATCATAAACCCACAATTCATCGGTCTCAACAAACACACCGCAAAAAGAAGATTACATCGAATAGATCTCCATGAGAGAGGGGGAGAACATTGTATTGAGATCCAAAAAGAGAGAAGAAGCCATCTAGCTACTAGCTATGGACCCGAAGGTCTAAAGTAAACTACTCACACTTCATCGGAGGGCTATGGTGATGATGTAGAAGCCGTCCATGGTGGATGCCCCTCCCGTGAGCTCGGAATAGGCCCCAAGATGGGATCTCATGGATACAGAAGGTTACGGCGGTGGAATTAGGTTTTTGGCTCCTGTTCTGATTGTTCGGGGATACGTAGGTATATATAGGAGGAAGGAGTATGTCGGTGGAGCGTCAAGGGGCCCACGAGGTAGGGCGCGCGCCCAGGGGGGCACCCTCCACCCTCGTGACCGCCTCTGGCACTTCTTGGAGTAGGGTCCAAGTCTCCTGGATCACGTTCGGTTGGAAAATCATGATCCCGAAGGTTTCATTCCGTTTGGACTCCGTTTGATATTCCGTTTCTTCAAAACACTGAAATAGGCAAAAAAAAAACAGCAATTCTGGGCTGGGCCTCCGGTTAATAGGTTAGTCCCAAAAGTAATATAAAAGTGGAAAATAAAGCCCAATATAGTCCAAAACAGTAGATAAAGTAGCATGGAGCAATCAAAAATTTTAGATACGTTGTTGACGTATCAGGCATCCCCAAGCTTAATTCCTGCTCGTCCTCGAGTAGGTAAATGATAAAAGAAAAGAATTTTTGATGCGGAGTGATACTTTGGCATAATTTCAATTTAAATCTTCTTACTTGTGATATGAATATTTAGATCCGAAAGATTTAAGACAAAAGTTCATATTGACACAAAAATGATAATACTTCAAGCATACTAATCAAGCAATCATGTCTTCTCAAAATAACATGGCAAAAGAAAGTTCATCCCTACAAAATCATATAGTTTAGGCTATGCTTCATTTTCGTCACACAAAGATGTTCCCAACTTCTATGCCCCCGATGACAAGCCAAGCAATTGTTACATACTCAAATAATCTCAAACTTTTTAAACCTTCACGCAATACATGAGCGCGAGCCATGGATATAGCACTATGGGTGGAATAGAATATGATTATGGGTGTCGGTGTCAAAACCGGCGGATCTCGGGTAGGGGGTCCCGAACTGTGCGTCTAGGCGGATGGTAACAGGAGACGAGGGATACGATGTTTTACCCAGGTTCGGGCCCTCTCGATGGAGGTAAAACCCTATGTCCTGCTTGATTAATATTGATGATATGGGTAGTACAAGAGTGGATCTACCACGAGATCAAGGAGGCTAAACCCTAGAAGCTAGCCTATGGTATGATTGTTGTAATGTATGTTGTGTCCTACGGACTAAAGCCCTCCGGTTTATATAGACACCAAAGGAGGCTAGGGTTACACAGAGTCGGTTACAATGGTAGGAGATCTACATATCCGTATCGCCAAGCTTGCCTTCCACGCCAAGGAAAGTCCCATCCGGACACGGGACGGAGTCTTCAATCTTGTATCTTCGTAGTCTTGGAGTTCGGCGGACGATGATAGTCCGGCTATCCGGACACCCCTAGTCCAGGACTCCCTCAGTAGCCCCTGAACCAGGCTTCAATGATGATATGTCCGGCGCGCATAATGTTCGGCATTGCAAGGCAGGTTCCTCCCTTGAAAAATCCAGAGAAGATCATGAACACCAGGATAGTGTCCGGCTCTGCAAAATAAATTCCACATTCCACCGTAGAGAGAATAAAATGTACACTAGTTCAATCTGCTGACGTATTATGCGGCGTGACATCGCACCGCTACCAAGCCACTGTTTGGATCGTTTTTTACTATACCACCTCAGCACGTTTAACGAAGCGGTTTCCTTGGCACGTCTTGTCGAAGCAGAGATCGTGTTCCCCTTATTCCGGGATTCTCATCAATACGTGCGTGGGTAACCCAACCGTTCCCGTCGCCACGCCTCCTCTATCAAAGGTGAATCCCAAACGGTCACAGAGACGGCCCTTGGTATTTTTCCCCTTTATAAGAGGACCAAGGCTCGTTCTTGTTCTTCAATCTCGCATCGAATCTCCTCCTCGCTCCCAGTTCGAACACCCAGAGCCTCAGATTCGAGCGCTTCGGATCCTCAACCATGTCCGGCTCCGACCTTCAGGGCCGGTGGATGCCTTCCTCCGTCACGGAGGAGGACATATTGAAGTTACGTGAGGCCAAGTACCTGACCTACGAGATTTCGCACAGGTTGCCTATCCAAGGGCAGGTCGTGCCCGCCCCCGAGCCCGGCGAATCGTCGTCTTCAGTATCCCACCTCCGTCGGGTTTAGGCTTCCGACGGACCCCTTCGTGAGAGGGCTCATGTTCTACTACGGGCTGGATTTTCACGATTTGGCTCGAGTCCATCCTCCATATCTCCGCATTCATTATCGTCTGCGAAGCCTTCCTCCGCGTCCTCCCCACTTCGGCTGTGGTGAAGACCTTCAATGTGGAGCCAAGATCATCGGGGCGTCAAGCGGAGTCTTGTGGCGGGCGGCCATAAGCAAAAGGCCGATGCCCGTGGCGCAAGGGTTCCTTCAAGAGGAACCCGGACTGTGGCAGCAGGAGTGGTTCTATATCACGCTCCGAGGGCGCAAGCAAAAGCCGCCGCCTTCATTCCGCGGGGACCTCCACGTCAGTCGATGTCGTGGGTCGACCAAGGGCTCAATTGGGGCCGTCGAAGGCGTGCCCTCACTCGCAGAGGCCGGATTCGAGACCTCCAAGTGAGGAGATCAATCGATCGTGGTGATGCGAGTTATGCTAATCGGGCATCTTCGCTCGCAAACACCGTCCTCTCCGTCTATGGGAGTTCAACCCCGAGGGACCTCGGATTCTCCAACACTTCATTGGTGCAACACCCGTGGAGATGTACAAGTTGTTCTTCGGACTGCAGGTGGCATGTCCGGAATTAGCCAAGGACGCAGGCCTAAGCCGCAATCACCCAGATACTCAGGTAAATAGCTCGAGTCAGAACATTACATTTATCCGCCTTTCTAGAATTCGCCTCGACCCATTACTCTTCACAGGAGTGGGTGGCGCGATCAAGGTGATAAGGTGTCCGCCCCCTCCGAGAGACCGTTTGGAGCCCGTCTGGTCAGAATGTTGGAGGTCGCGCCCACAGAAGGGAGCGATGGGGAAAATAGAGGAGCTAATATTTTGCCCAAAGGGGCGTCTGAAAAGGGGGGAATCAAGAACCCCTCCTTCCAGGGGGAGAAGAGGACCGCCTCCGAAGATCCGGAGGCCAAAGCCCATGAACGGGGGAAGAGATCTTCCCCGGGGGGTCCGGCGTCCGGGGAGAATCCGGACGCACAATCATCGCCAAAGAATCAGCCCTCCAGCGAGCCGTAAGTATGAAAAGGGAATTTCATCAGTAAGAAAATACCTCCATTTGTGCTTCCGTGCGTAACGGAAATTTTTATCTTGCAGTTCGGATTTGCAGCCTTCGCAGATGAGTTCGTCTTCGGGGGACCTTCTTCCGGAGATGATGGAGAGCGAAACGCCCCCGTCTGCTGCGCCATCAGATAAGGCAGACGAGCCTGAAGTATCGTCACGGAGGGTATCCCCGAGTCCGGAGGGGCCGGAGAGTTCGGCGCCCGCTAGTATCCGGCTGGGAGAACTGAAGAATCTGCTTGAGAGGGCGTCCATCTCAGAAGATCATCGTGCGTTGATGCACATGGTGATTGGAAGGATTTCGTCCGCCGAGAGCGGATTAAATGAACGCCGCTATGAGTTTCTTTGGCGGGATTTGAGGTACGCGAAAATGACGCACCTTCTATTTTTGATAGTTTTGCACATAAAAATGTGCTCTGTATAGATAGTAGCCCCTAAGACTCGGTAGGTTGTCGAAGACGACAGCGTGCCGAGGATCGAAATCGCAAGTAATGAATGTAAATCGTTCCTATGTAGGTGGCGGATAATCCGAGGGCTAGCCGGACTAGTGGTGTTGCCGAAGTTAATCGCGGCAACTTGAATGGCGGATGCGGACATCGCACTTGTCAACCGCGACTTGACGAGTCATAAGGTAAATGAGTTCTCCATGGTCACTTTATTAGTTGGGTCAAAGCCCTCCGCCGATAAATTTATATTTGTTATCTGAGCGGTCTTTCTTCTTTGTGGAGAGTTTTGGGCGAACTTGCTCAAGCTAAGGAGCAAGCCCGAAGGAGTGACGCTGCTGCCTCAAGGGCGCCGAGGAGTTGAAAGCGAAAGGGCTTCTCTTTGCCTAGCGAGGGAAGAGGTGGCGAATTGGCCGTGAAAGTAAAAGATCTTGCCGACCGCAATGAGGCTCTTGAAAAGGAGCGCTTATCGGAGCGGAAGACTGAAGAAGGCCACCGCCGAGGCCAAGGATGCCCGCTCGCAATGCGGGCCATGAGGAGAGCTGCGCCGGCCGGAGATATCGTGGTGGCAAGCCTTATCCGCTGCGTCGCCGTTTATGGATCAAAAGTATGCTCAATTTGATCGGGTGTGGAGTCCGGAGGATCCGTTTATGGACTTAGCGGCAAGTGCGGCTGATGCCGTTGAGCACTTCCGGAGCCAGAAGGATCACAAGACGGAAGAGCTATTTTGGTCTCAATTCCATAGTCTAGATCGCTCACTTCCGTTGACCGACGGTTGGCGAATGGGCGAGCGAAATAGATTATCCGGACTTGCCATGACCGACATCGTGGCTCATATGCGCCGAGAGGCCCAAAGGCGACGAGCTACTTCGACTTCTGCAGCAATTCCTTGGGCGGTGCCGCATATCAAGGAGATGAAGCGGTCGGCTGCATCGAAAGCGCGGATGGCACTTGCCCGCGTAAAGCGCATTGACGGAGATGGATGCCACCGCTGTTGCCTCGTGGTTCGGATGAAAGCCGGCTCCCCGCCGAGCACTATTTCAGGAAGTTATGCGTGGTGCTCGTGTAATAGAGTCGCAGTGCTCAAAAAATGTCACGTTCAAATGAACGTTTTAGCTTGTAAAACAATGATTATGCAATAACTGCTTTTTATACTTGTGCGTCCTAAGTGGTAAAACTGCTCCTGAGCGGCCGTTTTCGTATACATTTGTATAACCTGAAAGATTGCAGTCTTCGGCTTCAGCCCCCACGCACAAGGTGCGGGGGTGTTCGCAAAAATAGCGCGTGTTCACACTTAATCCGACGTCTCGGTCCTGTTTAGGAGGTGGTAGTGTAGCAAACGAGGCAATCCGGACTATAATGCTTTATCACTTTCACTTAGCCAGTGGAGCTCGAGGGTGGGGCTACAATATAGCCCACAGGGCACCGCTTCTCCGATTGCGGGCGTGTGTGCTGGCCGAAACGGTCCTTCGTCAAAGCGAAATTCTAAACATTCGGTAGTCGATCGAGTGGTTGACAGTCTCTCGCTATATCATGATGATCGATTTTCGGCTTTCTCTCATCGAGGTGCTCGCCCGGCCGGCGGGGCACAATCGCAGTAGTTCTCCTGGTGCCACGTTAGCGGATGATACGGAACGTAAGGCAGCAAAACATAGGAGCTAGGCAAACCCAACATTTGACCAAAGACATGATTCGGAGCTGATGCATATAATGCCTAACTCGAGACGCCGAACACTCCCTAAGGTGTTCGGTCTTTATGATAATGGGCAGAATAATGCCCTAAGCCCATAGTGTCCAAGTACGGGCATGTTCTTCTAACGCGGCCAATGCCAAAACGTCAGGCTCCGCTTTGGTTATAGGAAGAAACCAAGGGAGAATAACAACAGGAGACATTAAAAAAGGTTTACGCAGGGTCTTAATCTGAAAAGAATCCTCGCAATGGGTCCCTACTGCACGTCTGCGCCTGTGTCTCCGTTGTGCCGTTATCCTGGACGGGTATGCACGTTGTTCATCTGTAAAAAGAGAGGAACGCTTAGTTTGGAAACAATTCGTGCGAAAAAAGGGAGAAGAAACATAAATAAGTAAAGCGGGATTCGTATGAACTCGCGATTCTTTGTGCGCGCAACCCTTTGTCAAGGGTTGTGCGGCTAGGAAGCCCCTAGCCAACCAATGCCGGACTCGTCTATCCGTGTCCGGGGTCTTCAGGTGGCCCTCGCACTGAAATGATGCCGCGAGGACCGGGCATCTTGAGTGTAAGAGATGCGTAATGCGGTATGGCGTTAAAACGGATGAAAGCCTTTCGTCCCAAGAGTGCTTGATATTCACTTTTAAATGGGACGATATGAAAAATTAATTTTTCGCGCCGAAAATTGTTCGGTGATCCAAACACGACTTCTAGTAATAGGGAGCCTGTGCACTTGGCGTAAGGGCCTGGCGTCACTCCTTTGAAGGAAGTGCGGATGTGTCGAATTTTGGTAGAGTCTATCCCCATCTTGCGGATTGTGTTTAAATACAACAGGTTTAAGTCGCTGCCTCTGTCCATTAGGACTTTAGTAAATTGTAATCCATTGATTATGGGATTCAATATCAGGGCAGTCCGTCCCGCGCTTCGAACGCTTCTGGAATAGTCCAGGTGGTCGAAAGTGATTGGTTTTGATATCCAATCTCTATGGTCTACTGGGTTGGACCGTGCGAGGCTCTTTTTAGGAAGCGCCGCACTATTTTTCTGTATTATCACATGAAGTGAGTTTACTGCTTTGACCTCTTGTGGGAAAGTCTTTTGTTTTCGGTGCTCTCTGCTGGTGGGGTTTATCTTCTTGACGATCGAGCCCCTTGTGTTCGGGCGTTTAGTCGGCGGATTGTTTAAAACCCAACAATCCTGTGGGTGTGATTTGCGAGCCTTCCGGGTACTATGGATTTGACATATCCGACCCAAAATCTTGTTTAAGTTGGACAACTCATCTTGTCATCCTTAAGAGGCGGTGTTTTGTTGTTTGGCATGAGCTTTTGAATCCGGCGTTGACTACCGTGCTCTTTGGGCTTTTCTCTTTATTAAGTATTTGCTCTTTTTCTCGTACCGTGATTTTCCGTTCCATCTCTTATCTCGGATGTACTTGGGTCGCTGGTCTTTGCATCTTGCTAGCCGACTATCCTCTCCGCCTGAAGCGGGTCATGAGGCTTGTTAGTGCGGACATTGTCCTCGGTTTCTCTTGGCGAGGTGCACGGCAAGCCATTCGTCTCGGACATTGTGTTTAAAAGCTGCTAAGGCTTGGCGTCCGGACGATCGACTATTTGGTTCTTTTGGTGAGAAACCTGTTCTGAATTTCATGTTGACTCTCCGGCTGTTGAGTTATATGACTTGGATCATCTGCATCCGAGGGCGGACATAAGTCCCTTGAAAATTTGCTCTAAGCGTCCTCGAGCTCTTCCCAACTTCCAACAGTGTTTTCGGGAGGCTTTTAAGCCAATGACGTCGCCCTTTGAGCTTGAGGGTAGGTATTTTATGGCGTGGAGATCGTCTCCTCCGCCATGTGTATATCGATATATAATCTTCATCCTGACTCTGTGGTGCATTGTTCCATCATAGGCCTCTATGTTTATGGGTTTAAATCCTGCTGGGAATTCATGGTCCAGCACCTCATTGGTGAAACATAGTGGGTGTGAGGCGCCCCTGTATTTGGGTGTGCCGCTATTTTCGGACACTTGACATGTTGCCTTGCTTCCTGGGGCCTTCTTCTTTGGCCCGTAGATGGACCTGGCTGGGCCATCTGTCTTTCCAGGTTCATTAGTTGGTTTATGTGCGGTGCCGCTTTCAGAATTTGGCCTATCATCTGGCTGTCTATCCAACCAGGCATCCTCTTTATTTTTTGACGGTGGAGGCTCTATGGCCTCCTCGTCGAATTCTGGTAGCAGCTTATGCTTCGGGTAGCTCTTTGATTGGTGGCCATTGCCGTATTTATCTGCGGTTTTGAGCACTTTGCTCCATCTCATTCTGAGTGTGTCTTCCGCTGTTTTGAGCTTCCGCTTTTCCTTCTTCAGGCTTCTTGCAGTGTTGACGAGTCTTTTCCGAAGGTTTTTGCTCTTCGGCGGTGTGTCCGCATGAGGTCGTCCGGTTGTCGTTTTTCGCGAACTGGACTGATTATCGACTCGTCATGTTCGGACGGTTGCTTATCTGCATGTTCGTCGTCCACTTGTGAGCCCTGCTGTATTGCGGGCTCCTTGGGAGCGTTGTTTTCGTCGAGGTAGGACTTAGGGCGGCATCTGCGTCGCCGTTTTGGTTGTTTATCGGCGGGGTTATCTTCTGCCGCGGCCCGTTGGTCCTCGTCATTGCTCTCCTTTGGGGTATCCACCATGTATATGTCATATGACGAGGTGGTCCTCCCGTGCCTTATAGGCTCTGTTTCTTGTTCGTCTCCGACATCGTCGTCTATTCCGTCGATGTCTTCGGAGTCATGGTCTAGCATGTCGGTTAGATCGTCGACAGTGGCTACAAAGTGGGTGGTGGGTGGGCTCTGAATTTCTTCGTTGTCCGTACCCCAACCAACCTGGCCATAGTTCGGCCAGGACTCTCCCGATAACGAGAGGTGCTTTAGCGAATTTAGGATGTCGCCAAAGGGCGAGTGTTGGAAGATGTCCGCGGCGGTGAATTCTATAATGGCCGGAGTGTGGGAGGTTCGGAGTCCGGCAAGGAGTCCGGTACCTCAGAATCACGAGTTTCGAGGGGGACAAGATTAATGTTTGGCTCCATCACCGTGGAAGTCGAAGCCCCCAAGGCGGTGTCTATCCACCGATCCTCTATCCGGGCAATCGGCTCTGGAATAATGGCCAGAGCGGATTCGTGTGCGGCCACCAAGGCACTGTTCGGCGGCAGAGCTAGATCATGCCCATCGCAACAGTGCGGCGCGCTTGGTTGTGGCTCGGGTCCGTCGAAGATCAAGTCTCCGTGGACATCGACCGTGAAGTTTAGGCTTCCGAATCTGACTTGACGGCCAGGGGCGTAGCTTTCGATCTGCTCCAGATGGCCTGCTTAATTAGCCCGCAGCGGCGGCCGCCCGAATCTGAAGGTCTGTCCGGGGAAAAAAGTCTCACCCTGGACAGCGTCGTTGATTGAAGATGCCATCGGGCGTATCGGTGACGACATAGAGGAACTCTCAATGAAAGCACCAATGTCGGTGTCAAAACCGGCGGATCTCGGGTAGGGGGTCCCGAACTGTGCGTCTAGGCGGATGGTAACAGGAGACGAGGGACACGATGTTTTACCTGAGTTGGGCCCTCTCGATGGAGGTAAAACCCTATGTCTGCTTGATTAATATTGATGATATGGGTAGTACAAGAGTGGATCTACCACGAGATCAAGGAGGCTAAACCCTAGAAGCTAGCCTATGGTATGATTGTTGTAATGTATGTTGTGTCCTACGGACTAAAGCCCTCCGGTTTATATAGACACCGGAGGAGGCTAGGGTTACACAGAGTCGGTTACAATGGTAGGAGATCTACATATCCGTATCGCCAAGCTTGCCTTCCACGCCAAGGAAAGTCCCATCCGGACATGGGACGGAGTCTTCAATCTTGTATCTTCGTAGTCTTGGAGTCCTGCGGACGATGATAGTCCGGCTGTTCAGACACCCCCTAGTCCAGGACTCCCTCAATGGGGATTGTGTGGAGAAGACAAAAAAGGAGAAGATCTCACATTGACGAGGCTAATCAACGGGCTATGGAGATGCCCATCAATTGATGTCAACATGAGGAGTAGGGATTGCCATGCAACGGATGAACTAGAGCTATAAGTATATGAAAGCTCTACAAAAGAAACTAACTGGGTGTGCATCCAACTTGCTTGCTCACGAAGACCTAGGGCGTTTTGAGGAAGCCCATCATTGGAATATACAATCCAAGTTCTATAATGGAAAATTACCACTAGTATATGAAAGTGACAAAATGAGAGACTCTCTATCATGAAGATCTTGGTGCTACTTTGAAGCACAAGTGTGGTAAAAGGATAGTAGCATTGTCCCTTCTCTCTTTTTTCTCATTTTTTTCTTTTTTTGGACCTTTCTTCTTTTTTTTTCTTTGGCCTTGCTTTTTTTTCTCTTTTTTTTTGTCTGGAGTCTCATCCCGACTTATGGGGGAATCATAGACTCCATCATCCTTTCCTCACTTGGGACAATGCTCTAATAATGATGATCATCACACTTTTATTTTTCTTACAACTCAACAATTACAACTCGAAACTTAGAACAAGATATGACTCTATATGAATGCCTCCGTGATGTGTCAGGATGGTGCAGTGAATCAAGAGTGACATGTATGGAAAATAATGCATGGTGGCTTCGCCACAAATACAATGTCAACTACATGATCATGCAATGGCAATATGACAAAAGTAATGTATGTCATAATAATGATGATGGAAGTTGCATGGCAATATATCTCGGAATGGCTATGGAAATGCCATGATAGGTAGGTATGGTGGCTGTTTTGAGGAAGATATAAGGAGGTTTATGTGTGATAGGCGTATCATATCACGGGTTTGGATGCACCGTGAAGTTTGCACCAACTCTCAAGGTGAGAAAGGGCAATGCAGTGCATCAAGAGGCTAGCGAAGGCGGAAAGGTGAGAGTCGCGATAATCCATCGACTCAACATTAGTCAAAAGAACGCATATACTTATTGCAAAAATTTAGAAGCCATCAAAAATTCAAGTACTACGCGCATGCTCCTAGGGGGATAGATTGGTAGGAAAAGACCATCGCTCATCCCCGACCGCCACTCATAAGGATGCACAAGCCAGGTACACTTCATGTTTCAAATTTGTTACACAACTTTAACCATACGTGCATGCTACGGGACTTGCAAACTTCAACACAACTATTTCTCAAATTCACAATTATCAACTAGCACGACTTTGATATTATCACCTCCATATCTAAAAACAATTATCAAGCATCAAACTTCTCTTAGTATTCAATTCACTCAAAACAAAGTTTCACATATCTTGAACACTAAGTATATTAACATTAAGCAAATTACCATGCTATAAATGACTCTCAAAATAATCTAAGTGAAGCATGAGAGATCAATAGTTTCTTTAAAACAAATCCACCACCGTGCTCTAAAAGATATAAGTGAATCACTAGAGCAAAAATTATCACGCTCAAAAGATATAAGTGAAGTACTATGAGCAAAACTATCAACCTCAAAAGATATAAGTGAAGCACATAGAGTATTCTAGAAAATTCCTATTCATATATGGCTCTCTCAAAAGATGTGTACATCAAGGATGATTGTGGTAAACTAACAAGCAAAGACACAAATAATACAAGACGCTCCAAGCAAAACACATATCATGTTCGTGAATAAAAATATAGCTCCAAGTAAATTACCGATGGAAGTGGACAAAAGAGGGGATGCCTTCCGGGGCATACCCAAGCTTTTACTTTTTTGTGTCCTTGGATTATCTTGGGGGTTCCATGGGCATCCCCAAGCTTAGGCTCTTGCCACTCCTTGTTCCATAATCCATCAAAAGAATTCACCCAAAACTTGGAAACTTCACAACACAAAACTCAACAGAAATCTCGTGAGCTCCGTTAGAGAAAGAAAACAAAAGACTACTTCAAGGTACTGTAATGAACTCATTCTTTATTTATATTGGTGTTAAACCTACTGTATTCCAACTTCTCTATGGTTTATAAACTATTTTACTAGCCATAGATTCATCAAAATAAGCAAACAACACACGTAAAACAGAATCTGTCAAAAACAGAACAGTCTGTAGCAATCTGTAACTAACGCAAACTTCTGGAACTCTAACAATTCTACCAAAATTGGAAGTCCTGGACAATTTGTTTATTGAACAGAATAAAAAAGAATCAATGCAAAATCACGTTCCTGTGATTTAACAAAATTATATTCGTGCGTGCAAAGTTTCTGTTTTTCAGCAGAATCAAATCAACTATCATCGTAGGTTATCCTATAGGTTCTACTTGGCACAAACACTAATTATAACATAAAACCACATCCAAACATAAGGTAGATGGATTATTTGTTCCTAAACAGAAGCAAAAACAAGAAACACAAAATAAAATTGGGTTGCCTCCCAACAAGCGCTATCGTTTAACGCCCCTAGCTAGGCATAAAGCAAGGATAGATCTAGGTATTGCCATCTTTGGTAGGCAATCCAGAAGTGGCTCTCATGATAGATTCATATGGTAATTTTATTTTATTTCTAGGGAAGTGTTCCATGCCCTTCCTTAAGGGAAAATGGAATCGAATATTCCCTTAATTCATATCAATAATTGCACCAATCGTTCTAAGGAAAGGTCTACCAAGAATACTAGGACATGAAGGATTGCAATCTATACCAAGAACGATAAAATCTACGGGCACATAATTCCTATTTGCAACAATAAGAACATCATTAATTCTTCCCATAGGTTTTTAAATAGTGGAATCCGCAAGATGCAAGTTTAGAGAGCAATCATCAAAATCACGGAAATCTAGCAAATCACATAAAGTTTTGGGGATAGTAGAGACACTAGCACCCAAATCACACAAAGCATGAAACTCAAAATATTTAATTTAATTTTAATAGTAGGTTCCCACTCATCATAGAGTTTTCTAGGGATAGAAACTTTCAACTCAAGTTTTTCTTAATAAGATTGCATCAAAGCATCAACAATGTGTTCGGTAAAGGCCTTATTTTGACTATAAGCATGAGGAGAATCTAGCACGGATTGCAACAAGGAAATACAACCAATCAAAGAGCAATTTTCATAATTAAATTCCTTGAGATCCAAAATAGTGGGTTTAGCAACATCACGGTTTTTATTTATTTCAATCCCACTATCATCAAATTCATCATCAAGATCTAGAAACTCCGAATTCTTAGAACGCCTTCTTGGTAAAGGAAGATCATATTCAGATTCATCAAGATTCATATTGCAAAACAAAGATTTAATTGGGGACACATCAATAACTTTTAGATCTTCATCTTGATTTTCATAGGAATTGGAAGAATACGCTTTAATAAAGGCATCTTTGAAAGCACGCATCCTAGCGGTTCTTTCCTTGCACTCATCAATGGAAATTCTCATGACTTTGAGAGACCCATTGATATCATGCTTAGGAGGAATAGATCTAAGCTTTAAAGAATCAATTTCAAGAGAAATTCTATCAACGTTCCTAGCCAAATCATCAACTTTAAGCAATTTCTCTTCAAGCAAAGCATTAAAATTCTTTTGTGAATTCATAAACTCTTTAACACTACTCTCAAATTCAGAGGGCATCTTATTAAAATTTCCATAAGAGTTGTTGTAGGAATTTCCATAATTATTAGAAGGATTACTAGGGTAAGGCCTAGGATTAAAATTCCCTCTATAAGCGTTGTTTCCAAAACTATTCCTACCAACAAAATTCACATCGATAGATTCATTATTATTCTCAAGCAAAGTAGATAAAGGCATATCATTGGGATCAAGAGGAGTATTTTTAGGAGCAAACATCTTCATAAGTTCATCCATCTTTTCACTCAAAACATTAATTTCTTCTATAGCATGCACTTTTTTACTAGAAGATCTTTCGGTGTGCCATTGAGAATAATTAGCCATAATATTATCAAGCAATTTTGTAGCATCTCCTAACGTAATTTCCATAAAAGTGCCTCCCGCGGCCGAATCTAAGAGATTTTTAGAAGCAAAATTCAATCTGGCATAAAATTTTTGTATGATCATCCATAAATTCAAACCATGAGTAGGGCAATTGCGAAGCATCAATTTCATTCTTTCCCAAGATTGGGTAACATGCTCATGATCAAGTTGTTTAAAATTCATGATGTCGTTCCTAAGAGTGATAATCTTAGCTGGAGGAAAATACTTAGAGATAAAAGCATCTTTGCACTTGTTCCAACAATCAATACTATTTTTAGGCAAAGATGAAAACCAAACTTTAGCACGATCTCTAGGTGAAAACGGAAATAACTTTAATTTGACAATATTGTTATCCGTATCTTTCTTCTTTTGCATATCACACAAATCAGCAAAATTGTTTAGATGAGTGGCGGCATCTTCACTAGGAAGGCCGACGAATTGATCTTTCATAACAAGATTCAGCAAAGCGGTATTGATTTCACAAGACTCATCATTATTAAGAGGAGCAATCGGAGTACTAAGGAAATCATTATTATTGGTATTCGAGAAATCACACAATTTGGTATTATCTTGTGCCATGGCAACAACTAATCCAACACACAAGCAAACAAAAAGGCAAAGGGAAAAGGCAAACGGGAAAGAGAGGAGGGGATTGGGAAAGAGAGGGCAAATAAAATGGCAAGGGTGATGTGGGGGAGAGGAAAACGAGAGGCAAATGGCAAACAATGTAATGCGAGAGATAGGGATTGCGATGGGTACTTGGTATGGTTGACTTGCTTGCGTGAGCCTCCCCGGCAACGGTGCCAGAAATTCTTCTTGCTACCTCTTGAGCACTGCGTTGGATTTCCCCGAAGAGGAGAGGATGATGCAGCAAAGTAGCGTAAGTATTTCCCTTAGTTTTTGAGAACCAAGGTATCAATCCAGTAGGAGACCATGCACAATTCCCTCGTACCTACACAAAATGATAGCAACTCGCAACCAACACTTAGAGGTTGTCAATCCCTTCACGGTCACTTCGGAGAGTGAGATCTGATAGAGATAATATTTTTGGTATTTTGATAGATAGATGCAAAGTAAAAAGTAAACAGCAAAGTAAAAATAAAGCAAGTAAATAAAGTGATAGAGATTGATATGATGAGAATAGACCCGGGGGCCATAGGTTTCACTAGTGGCTTCTCTCAAGAGCATAAGTATTCTACGGTGGGTGAACAAATTACTGTTGAGCAATTGACAGAATTGAGCATAGTTATGAGTATATCTAGGCAATGATCATGTATATAGGCATCACGTCCAAAACAAATAGATCGAAACGATTCTGCATCTACTACTATTACTCCACTCATCGACCGCTATCCAGCATGCATCTAGAGTATTAAGTTAAAAACAAAGTAACGCCTTAAGCAAGATGACATGATGTAGAGGGATAAATTCATGCAATATGATAAAAAAACATCTTGTTATCCTCGATGGCAACAATACAATACGTGCCTTGCAACTCCTTCTGTCACTAAGTAAGGACACCGCAAGATTGAACCCAAAGCTAAGCACTTCTCCCATTGCAAGAACTAGCAATCTAGTTGGCCAAACCAAAAAGGATAATTCGAAGAGACTTCAAAATATAACTCAATCATACATAAAAGAATTCAGAGAAGAATCAAATATTTTCCATAGATAATACTGGATCATAAACCCACAATTCATCGGTCTCAACAAACACACCGCAAAAAGAAGATTACATCGAATAGATCTCCACGAGAGAGGGGAGAACATTGTATTGAGATCCAAAAGAGAGAAGAAGCCATCTAACTACTAGTTATGGACCCGAAGGTGCAAGTAAACTACTCACACTTCATCGGAGGGCTATGGTGATGATGTAGAAGCCCTCGTGGTGGATGCCCCTCGTGAGCTTGAACAGGCCCCAAGATGGGATCTCGTGGATCTGAAGGTTGCGGTGGTGGAATTAGGTTTTTGGCTCCTGTTCTGATCGTTCGGGGATACGTAGGTATATATAGGAGGAAGGAGTACGTCGGTGGAGTGTCAGGGGGCCCACAAGGTAGGGAGGGTGCGCCCAGGGGGCGCGCCCTCCACCCTCGTGACCGCCTCTGGCACTTCTTGGAGTAGGGTCCAAGTCTCCTGGATCACGTTCGGTTGGAAAATCA
The DNA here is from genome assembly GCA_021437245.1 of Aegilops speltoides. NCBI lineage: Eukaryota > Viridiplantae > Streptophyta > Magnoliopsida > Poales > Poaceae > Aegilops > Aegilops speltoides. The sequence continues at coordinate 285,114,215 of CM038141.1, forward strand.
TGATCCCGAAGGTTTCATTCCGTTTGGACTCCATTTGATATTCCGTTTCTTCGAAACACTAAAATAGGCAAAAAACAGCAATTCTGGGTTGGGCCTCTGGTTAATAGGTTAGTCCCAAAAGTAATATAAAAGTGGAAAATAAAGCCCAATATAGTCCAAAACAGTAGATAAAGTAGCATGGAGCAATCAAAAATTATAGATACATTGGAGACGTATCAGCCGTCGCCGGTTGTGTAGCCGCGCAGGATAGGGGCGCACACAACTCGCTGTCACAAGGGGTTGGGAAGGACTGAAGGAGAGGCGGGATCCTCCTCGTCGGCTGGTTTCCGGCCGGCGACCGGCAAGGGCGAGGCAGGGCATGGCCGCATGGCTCTGGGAGTGCGTCGGGATGAGGCGGCTGTGCCCTCGCTCGTTGTGGACGACAGGACGATGGTGTTGTTTGGGCTGCGTTTCTCCCTGGGTCAACACATAAAGTCTTATTGGGCCAATTGTTTTTCTCTAGCCCAGTTACAAATTCGTAGATATATAAGCGCATCCAAAATCCTAGGGTGGGCCGGGCCCACCCTGGCCACCATGTAGCTCCGCCCCTGCTTGTTATCCTTAATAGCAACAATACATACGTGTCATTTCCTTTTCTGTCACTGGGATCAAGCATCGCAAGATTGAACCCATCACAAAGCACCTCTTCCCATTGCAAGATAAATAGATCAAGTTGGGCAAACAAAACCCAAATATCGGAGAAGAAATACGAGGCTATAATCCATCACACATATAAGAGATAAAAGAAGACTCAAATAATTTTCATGGATAAAAACATAGATCTGATCATAAACTCAAAGTTCATCGAATCCCAACAAACACACTGCAAAAGACTTACATCATATGGATCTCCAAGATACCATTGTATTGATAATCAAGGGAAAGAGGAAGCCATCTAGCTACTAACTACGGACCCGTAGGTCTACAAAGAACTACTCACGCATCATTGGAGAGGCACCAATGGACATGATGCACCCCCTCCGAGAAGGTGTCTAGCTTGGATCTTGTGTTTCTGGACTCTGCGGTGGCTGGAATTGATTTTCATCGACTCCCCTAGGGTGTCTGGAATATTGGGGTATTTATAGAGCAAAGATGCAGTTCAGGGGGCACCCGAGGTGGGCACAATCCATCGGGGCGTGCCTGGGCCTCCAGGCCCGCCCTAGTGGGTTGTGCTCCCCTCAGAGTACCCCAGGTGCTCTCCTGGCCCAATGGGTGTCTTCTGGCCAAAAAAATCCACAAAAAGTTTCGCTGTGTTTGGACTCCATTTGGTATTGATTTCTTGCGATGTAAAAAACATGCAGAAAACAACAATTGGCACTGGACCCTATGTCAATAGGTTAGTACCAAATAATGATATAAAATGACTATAAAATGATTGTAAAACATCCAAGAATGATAATATAACAGCATGGAACAATCAAAAATTATAGATACGTTGGAGACGTATCAACATCCCCAAGCTTAATTTCTGCTCGTCCTCGAGTAGGTAAATGATAAAAACAGAATTTTTGATGTGGAATGCTGCCTAACATGTTCATCACATATCTTTTCTTTATAGCATGGACATTTGGACTTTTATATGATTCAAAGCAATAGTCTAGTTTTGACATGAAGACTTTAATACTCAAGCATACCAACAAGCAACCATGTCTTTTAAAATATCAACACTAAAGCAAGTTATCCCTAGCCCATTATGCTCAATCATTGATCCATTCATGAAACACACTTGAATATTAGCTACACCCAATGCTCAAATACGATCATAGTGCCCCTTAGTTGGTGCTTTATAAGAGAAGATGGAGACTCAAATTCAAAATAAAAACTGCATAATAAGCAAAATAAAGGCCCTTCGCGGAGGGAAGTAGGGATTTGTAGAGGTGCCAGAGCTCAAAGCTTAATTTGAGAGATAAAAACATTTTCGGAGGCAAACTGTTCCCACCAACTAAAACGACTTAGAGCTCCCAACACTTTCCATGCTAGATACACCATAGGTGGGTCCCAAACAGAAAATAAAGTGTATTCCTTTTTCCACCATTACTTTCACTTTCCATGGCTTGTTAGTATCCACGGGTTCCCTCCATACCAACACTTTCTAAGGAATTTATTATTAAAACTTAAACTAAATTTAATTTTCATATTGGGATTGGGCATCCCTAATACCTTTGTCGTACTCTCGTACAATGACAAGTGAATAAACACTCATCGTGAGAATAACACATCTAGCATGGATAATATTGGCCACCCCTCGCCGCCTCGCGAGTGGTAGAGCATGCAAAAGAGAGATTTATTTTGAAAATTAGAGATGACACATGCAAATTTGCTTAGGACGACATGGAAATACCACATACAGGTAGATATAGTGGGCTCATATGGCAAAACTGGTTTAAATGGCTTTGGATGCACAAGTAGTGATCATACTTAGTGCAAAATGAAGGCTAGCAAAAAGATTGAGAAGTGACCAACCAAAAAGCGAAAAATCTCGTACCCAAGCATTAAGCATAAGTAACACCGAATAATGTACCACAAGTAGGATATAAATTTCATTGCATAACTATTGACTTTCGTTCTTGCATAGGGAATCACAAACCTTAACATCAATATTCTTACTAAAGCACAATTACTCATCAACATGACTCACATATCATATCGTCATATCTCAAAACCATTACTAAGAATCAAGTTTATTTTGTCCAATGATCTTCATGAAAGTTTTCATTATATCCTCCTTGGATATCTATCACTTTGGGACTATTTTCATATGTTGCTTTTGATAAGCTCAAACAAATTTAAGTGAAGAACATGAGCATATTATTTCTTTCTCTCAAAATAATCTAAGTGAAGCAAGAGAGAATTTCTGAAATTTTTACTAACTCCCAAATAAATCTAAGTTAAGCATGAGAGAATTTCTTCAAAAATAACAAATCACACCATGCTCAAAAAGATATAAGTGAAGTACTAAAGCAAATCCATGGCTCTAAAAATTTAAGTGAAGCATAGGAGCAAGCATAGCATAATTTTTGGCTCTCTCAAAAATGTGTGTTCAGCAAGGATTCAACACTTAAAACACAAAGCAAAACAAGAAAAGACTCGTATCATACAAGACGCTCCAAGCAAAACTCATAATATGTGATGAATAAAAATATAGCTTCAAGTAAAATACCGATGGTTGTTAGAAGAAAGCGGGGATGCCACTTGGGGGCATCCCCAAGGTTAGTTGCTTGCTACTTCTTTGAATATTATCTTGGGGTGCCTCGGGTATCCCCAAGCTTAGCCTTTTGCTAATCCTTATTCCTTCATCCATCGTAAGATCACACAAAACTTGAAAACTTCAAGCACACAAAACTCAACAAAACCTTCGTGAGATCCGTTAGTATAAGAAAGCAAACCACTACTATAAGTACTGTTGCAAATGTAGTCATATTTTATTTTTGCATTACATCTACTGTATTCCAACTTTTCTATGGCAAAAACTCATCAAAGAAAACCATAGAATCATCAAAACAAGCACACAATGCAACGAAAACAGAATCTGTCAAAAACAGAACTGTCTGTAGCAATCTGGATATTTCGAATACTTATGTAACTCTAAAAATCTTGAGAAATTAGGAAAGCCTGAGAAATTTGTATGTTAATCGTTTGCAAAAAGAATCAACTCAATATCATGTTTCTGTGGTTTATGAAAATTATTTTAATGAGTGCAAAAGTTTCTATTTTTCAGCAAGATCAAATCAACTTTCACCCAAATCAACCCAAAGGCCTTGCTTGGCAAAAAATACTAATTTAAACCACAAAAACACATATAAACTTAGGTATAATTGGGTATTTTATTAAAAACAGCAAGAAAACCAAAAAGCAAAAAGATACAAGCTTGGTTGCCTCCCAACGAGCGCTATCGTTTTACACCCCTAGCTAGGCATAACGCGTAGGATCTAAGTGTTGCCCTCCATTATCTTTGCCACTTTAGTAAGGGTCTTTTCATATCCGGGAGGCTCTTTGCGCTTCCCTAAATTTTCCGGAAAAGAAACCATCTTGAGATCTAAAATATCCAACCATTTATTGCCAAGGGAAATCAAAGTGTTCATACAATTGATACTACCATTGAGATGTTTGAGAGGTTCATTATATTTTTGCAATTCAACCATCTGTTTACGCAAGTCACCGAGTTTTTCCAAAATTTGGACTCCCTCTGGGGTGAAAGAAAACCCTTTCTTTTGTGGTGGAACCCCCAAAATTCCTTCTAAAATTTCATAGGCAGCATTGAATCAAGCTCAATAAAATTCCCTTTTGCGGAAAAATCAAAGAGTTATCTATGATGAAATGCCAATCCTACGTAAAAAATTCTAAACAAAATTTTTGCATCTCCCTTTAGATTACAAACACAGTAAGACTCCATAAGCCTATACCAAGCATCTTTCAATTTTTCTCCTTGTCTTTGTTTGAAGTATAGAACTTCAAAGTCTGGTAACAAAGGAGGAGCATTCAAACTAGCCATAGTGAAACAAGAACACAAATAGATCTGACGAGAAAAGGTGAATGAAAAAGAGGGCAAATAAAACTGCAATTTTTTTGTGAAGTGGGGGAGAGGAAAACGAGAGGCAAATGGAAAATAATGTAAATTGCGAGGAGATGAGATTTATGATTAGGAACCTGGTTGATGTTGAAGATCTTCCCCGGCAACGGCGCCAGAAATTCTGTTTGATGTCTGCTATAACTACGTTGGTATTTCCCCAAAGAGGAAGGGATGATGCAGTATAGCGACGGTAGGTATTTCCCTCAGTGATGAGACCAAGGTTATCGAACCAGTAGGAGAACCTCCTCACACCACGTAAACAACACATGCACACAGATAACAAATACTCGCATCCCGATGTGTTAAAGGGGTTGTCAATCCCTTTCGGCTATGGCGCCTCAAGATAGGCAAATAACGTGAGGTAAAAGTGGTAGATAGGATAAATGGATCACGGAACAAATAAATTGCAGCAAGGTAATTTTGTACGACGCCTCAAGATAGGTTTCACTAGTGACTTCTCTCGAGAAAAATAGCAAACGGTGGGAAAACAATTATTGTTGGCAATTGATAGAACTTCAAATAATCATGATGATATCCAGGCAATGATCATTATATAGGCATCACTTCCAAGATTAGTAGACCGACTCCTGCCTGCATCTACTACTATTACTCCACACATCGACCGCTATCCAGCATGCATCTAGTGTATTAAGTTCATGGAGAAATGGAGTAATGCAATAAGAACGATGACATGATGTAGACAAGATCTATTTATGTAGAAATTGACCCCATCTTATTATCCTTAATAGCAACGATACATACGTGTCGTTTCCCTTTCTGTCACTAGGATCAAGCACCGTGAGATCGGACCCATCACAAAGCACCTCTTCCCATTGCAAGATAAATAGATCAAGTTGGCCAAACAAAACCCAAATATTGGAGAAGAAATACGAGGCTATAATCAATCACACATATAAGAGATCAAAGAAGACTCAAATAACTTTCATGGATAAAAACATATCATAAACTCTAAGTTCACCGGATCCCAACAAACACACCGCACAAAGACTTACATCATATGGATCTCCAAGATACCATTGTATTGATAATCAAGAGAGAGAGAGGAAGCCATCTAGCTACTAACTACGGACCCGCAGGTCTACAAAGAACTCCTCATGCAGCACCAGAGAGGCACCAATGGACATGATGCACCCCTCCGAGATGGTGTCTAGAATGGATCTTGTGTTTCTGGACTCTACGGCGGCTGGAATTGATTTTCGTCGACTCCCCTAGGGTTTTTGGTTGGGGTATTTATAGAGCAAAGAGGCGGTTCAAGGGGCACCCGAGGTAGGCATAACCCACCGGGGCGCGCCCTGGTGGGTTGTGCTCCCCTCGGAGCTCCCCTCAGGTGTGTTCCTGGCCCACTGGATGTCTTCTGGCCCAAAAAATCCACAAAAAGTTTTGCTGTGTTTGGATCCCATTTGGTATTGATTTCCTGCAATGTAAAAAACATGCAGAAAATAACAACTGGCATTGGGCACTATGCCAATAGGTTAGTACCAAAAAATGATATAAAATGATTATAAAATGATTATAAAATATCCAAGAATGATAATATAACAGCATGGAACAATCAAAAATTATAGATACGTTGGAGACGTACCAGTGACGAGTGGGACTCGTTCTGTGATCGCTGCCGTGTGTCCTCCTATCGTCGTAGGGATGGCGCCCGTACGCGCCATCTCGTGGTGGAGGCATCATGGTGCGATCATAGTTTTCATGACACTGGGGTGATGCGACTCGATCACGCCTCCGATCTTCGTAGTGATCTCTTGAGGAGGAAGTGGCTCAGCGCCTGCCGGAGCCAAGTGGGCTATGAGACGACTGAACGGTCTCTGCGCACTAATGCGCCCTGGATCCGATCTCTGGACTGGGATACTGCTGCATTTTGTGACAACACCGTCTTCAAGAGCGCCTGGATCTACCGAATCCCTTCTCCGACCGCTGAACCGGAGGGCTGGATGGAATCCGTGATCCTAGTGGCACCTGCAATATTTTACAATGGCGTACTGAGGACTTGATACGTACGAGGTTGGTCACTCAAGAAGAGTCGGCGCTTGTGCCGGTTGGAACTGGGTTGACGCCGTTCATGTTCGTCCAACTCCCTTTGAAGCCGCTCGAGGCGATCGCGTTCGACCAAGGTGGCCAGGCGATGAGGTCACATATTACAGGTAGGGTCAAGGACCCATCATTTGAGACCCACATGGGGCCTATAACCACCTCGGGTAGGTCCCTTGACCATGCCAGCATTCATATGCATATATCAAGAAGTTCACTTGGACAGCTCACCGACACTCGGACGACCACCTGTCACTCGGCTGATGATACGTCTCCAACGTATCTATAATTTATGAAGTATTCATGCCATGTTTACAAAAATTCTATATAGTTTTGGTATGATTTGCATGGAACTAACCCAGACTAATGTTGTTTTCAGCAAAACTACCATGGTGTTGTTTTTTATGCAAAAATAAAAAAAAATCGAAATTGGACGGAACCTTTTGACGATTTTTTTGGAAGAAAAGAGAAATAATGGAGCAAAGAACCACCAGAGGCCCCCCTACTTCCCACAAGACACCGAGGCGCGCTAGGCCCCTGGCGCGCCCTGGTGGGTGATGGGCCCCTCTAAGCCCATCTTCGCGTGAAACCAAAGCCGAAAAATCCTATAAATACAGAAACCCCTAGAAATAACCCTAGATCGGAAGTTCCACCGATGCAAGCCTATGTAGCCATGAAAAACCAATTGGGAGCCTGTTCCGGCACCCTGTCTGAGGGGGAAATCATCACCGGAGGCCATCTTCATCATCCCTATGGCTACCATGATGAGGACGGAGTAGTCCACCCTCAGGGATGAGGGTTTGTATCAGTAGCTATGTGTTTAATCTCTCTCTCGTGTTCTTGATTTGGCAAGATCTTCATGTATCACGAGCTTTGTTAATATACTTGTATCATATGGTGTTTTCCCCTGTGACGTCCCCGATTCAATCATACACTAGTCATACACGCAAATGTGTATGTTCAAGATCAGGGACTCACGGGAAGATATCACAACACAACTCTAGACACAAATTAAAATAATACAAGCTTTATATTACAAGCTAGGGGCCTCAAGGGCTCGGATACATAAGCTCCAAAACAAACGAGTCAGCGGAAGCAACAATATCTGAGTACAGACATGAGTTAAACAAGTTTGCCTTAAGAAGGCTAGCACAAAAGCAACATCAATCGAAAATGCAAGCCTCCTGCCTAGGAGCCTCCTAACTACTCCTGGTCATCGGCGGCCTCCACGTAGTAGTAGGCACCCTCGGTGTAGTAGTAGTAGTCATCGTCAAAGGTGGCGTCTGGCTCCTGGGCTCCACCATCTGGTTGCAGCATCTGAGAAGAATGGAAAGAGGTGGAAAAAGGGGAGCAAAGAAACCGTGAGTACTCATCCAAAGTACCTGCAAGCAAGGATCTACACTACATATGCATCGGTATCAATGAAGTGGGTAGTATCTGTGGACTCAAATGCAGAATGCCAGAAGAGAAGGGGAAAGCCTAGCCTATCAAAGACTAGCATCTTGAAGCAGCTCCAAGCATCTTGCGGCAATCAGAAGAGTATAGAATAGTAGTTTATATTTAACAAACATGTTGTAGAAGTAACGCCCAGAGATCCTTCCCTGACTCCCTGCGGGGAAGCAATCTCGGAGCCACATATCCATTACATGCCTTAGCATTAAGTACCTAGTTCTAGTTGTATCGATCGGGATACAACTCCGAGTGTCCGTTACCGTAGGACAGGCTATCGATAGATGTTTTCTTCCCTGCATGGGTGCACCAACTTACCCAACACGCTCAATCAACTCCGGCAGGACACACCATCAGTTCATCACCGGCCTTGGCCGATCAACACACCGTAGTCCTACCTAGGCTCAACAGAGAGGCCAGCACACTGGTCTACATCCTAAATGCGAAGGGGTCATGGGCCAATCGTCCTTTGCAATCCTGCACACTGCGAGGGCAGCTGGTGAGCAGACCTGGCAACCTCCTTTATACAAGGCAGGTGCTTACGCAGTCCAACCGGGCGCGCACCGCTCCATCGCTGACGCTAGTGAGCTTTCGGCTGATACATACGATGCAGAGTGCCCATACTTATTCCCGCGTGGTGGTTAGTGCTATTAGGCCAGAGGCCCCTCGAATCAAATATCCAAACCGTTAGTGGATTAGGAGTGCGCGGTAACAAGCAGAGACTCATGATCGATATGACCTCGTCACCCTGTCTCGTGGACTTGCGGCAATGGCTAATGATGCCCGGCTATGCCACGTAGTTATCTCGCGGGCACCTTCTAGGTCAACCCGACTCCACATCACTCGCAATTTGCTTGCGCGGGTACCCCTCAGGGCCGCCGCGACTTTAGTGTCATGGTTATGTGGTAAAGCCACAGTAACCTGTTGGGGAACGTAGTAATTTCAAAAAAAATCCTACGCACACGCAAGATCATGGTGATGCATAGCAACGAGAGGGGAGAGTGTTGTCTACGCCCTCGTGAGACCCGGCGAAGCGATCACAACGTAGAGGAAGTAGTCGACATTCTCCTCGCGATCCGACCGATCCCGACGTTACATTCGGCGCCCGAGTTCTTGACACACGTACAGCTCGATGACGTCCCTCGACTCCGATCCAGCCGATTGTCAAGGAGAGTTTCACAAGACGACGGCGTGGTGACGATCTTGATGTTTCACGGCGCAGGGCTTCGCCTAAGCTTCGCATGACGGTATGACCGAGGTGGAATATGGTGGAGGGGGGCACGACACGGCTAAGGAACGATCCGTAGATCAAACTTGTGTGTACTAGGGTGCCCCTGCCCCGTATATAAAGGAGGGAGGGGAGGTGCGGCCGCCCCAAGGCTGGGAGGAGTCCTACTCCCAGGGAGTAGGACTCCCCCTTCCTAGTTGGAATAGGATTGGGGAGGGAAAGAGGAAAGGGCGCCGCCCCTCCTTGTCCTATTCGGACTGGGGGAGGGGGCGGCCACCCTGGCCGCCCTTCCTCTTCTCCCTCGAGGCCCATCGAGGCCCATTTACCCCGGGGTTCCGTAACCTCCGGTACTCGGTAAATTCCTGTTTTCACCGGAACCATTCGAACTCCAAACATAGGCTTCCAATATATCAATCTTTATGTCTCGACCATTTCGAGACTCCTCGTCATGTCCGTGATCATATCCGGACTCGAACTTCTTGGTACATCAAAATACATAAACTCATAATAACCGCCATCGAAACCTTAAGCGTGCGGACCCTACGGTTCGAGAACAATGTAGACATGACCGAGACACGTCTCCGGTCAATAACCAACAGCGGGACCTGGATGCCCATATTGGTTCCTACATATTCTACGAAGATCTTTATCGGTCGACCGCATAACAACATACGTTGTTCCCTTTGTCATCGGTATGTTACTTGCCCGAGATTCGATCGTCGGTATCCAATACCTAGTTCAATCTCGTTACCGCAAGTCTCTTTACTCGCTCCATAATACATCATCTCACAACTAACTCATTAGTTGTAGTGCTTGCAAGGCTTCAAGTGATGTGTATTACCGAGAGGGCCCAGAGATACCTCTCCGACAATCGGAGTGACAAAACCTAATCTCGAACTACGCCAACCCAACATCGCCTTTGGAGACACCTGTAGTACTCCTTTATAATCACCCGATTACATTGTGACGTTTGGTAGCACCCAAAGTGTTCCTCCGGTAAACGGGAGTTGCATAATCTCATAGTTACAGGAACATGTATATGTCATGGATAAAAGCAGTAGCAACATACTAAACGATCATGTGCTAAGCTAATGGAATGGGTCATGTCAATCGATCATTCTACTAATGATGTGACCTTGTTAATCAAATAACAACTCTTTGTTCATGGTTAGGAAACATAACCATCTTTGATTAACAAGCTAGTCTAGTAGAGGCATACTAGTGACATATTGTTTGTTTATGCATTCACACATGTATCATGTTTCCGGTTAATACAATTCTAGCATGAATGATAAACATTTATCATGAAATAAGGAAATAAATAATAACTTTATTATTGCCTCTAGGGCATATTTCCTTGATCTCCCACTTGCACTAGAGTCAATAATCTAGATCACATCACCATGTGATTAACATCGATAGTTCACATCATCATGTGATTAACACCCATAGTTCACATCGCCATGTGACCAACACCCAAAGGGTTTACTAGATTGATAATCTAGTTCACATCGCTATGTGATTAACACCCAAAGAGTACTAAGGTGTGATCATGTTTTGCTTGTGAGAGAGTCTTAGTCAACGGGTCTTTCACATTCAGATCCGTTATGTATTTTGCAATTTTTCTATGTCTACAATGCTCGCATTTAAGCTACTCTAGCTAATTGCTCCCACTTTCAATATGTATCTAGATCGAGACTTAGAGTCATCGGATCGGTGTCAAAACTTGCATCGACGTAACCCTTTACTTACTTAACCTTTTGTCACTTCCATAATCGAGAAACATATCCTTATTCCACTAAGGATAATTTTGACCACTGTCTAGTGATCTACTCCTAGATCACTATTGTACTCCTTGCCAAACTCGGTGCAGTGGTAAACAATAGATCTGGTACACAGACATGGCATACTTTATAGAACCTATGGCCAAGGCATAGGGAATGACTTTCATTCTCTTTCTATCTTCTGCCGTGGTCGGGTTTTGAGTCTTACTCAATTTCACACCTTGTAACACAGGTAAGAACTCTTTCTTTGACTGTTCCATTTTGAACTACTTCAAAATCTTGTCAAGGTATGTACTCATTGAAAAAACTTATCAAGCATCTTGATCTATTTCTATAGATCTTGTTGCTCAATATGTAAGCAGCTTCACCAAGGTCTTTCTTTGAAAAACTTCTTTTAAACACTCCTTTATGCTTTGCAGAATAATTCTACATTATTTCCGATTCACATATACTTATCAGAAATGTTGTAGTGCTCCCACTCACTTTCTAGTAAATACAGGCTTCACCGTAAGTCTGTATAAAACTATGTGCTTTGATCAACTCATCAAAGCGTATATTCCAACTCCGAGATGCTTGCATCGGTCCATAGATGGATCATTTGGAGCTTGCACACTTTGTTAGCTCCTTTGGATCGATAAAACCTTACGTTGCATCATATACAACTCTTCCTCTGAAACCCATTCAGAATGCAGTTTTATATCCATTTGCCAAATTTCATAAATTGTGGCAAACATGATTCGGACAGACTTAAGCATCGCCACAGCTTGAGAAAATCTCATTGTAGTCAACACCTTGAACTTGTCAAAAACCTTTTTGCGACAAGTCGAGCTTTGTAAATAGTAACACTACTATCAGCGTCCGTCTTCCTCTTGAAGATCCATTTATTTTCTATGGTTTGCCGATCATCGGGCAAATCCATCAAAGTCCACACTTTGTTCTCATACATGGATCATATCTAAGATTTCATGGCCTCAAACCATTTTGCGGAATCTGGGCTCATCATCGCTTCCTCATAGTTCGTAGGTTTGTCATGGTCAAGTAACACGACCTCCGAACAGGATTACCGTACCACTCAGTGCGGATCTCACTCTTTTACCTACGAGGTTCGGTAGTAACTTGATCTCAAGTTTTATGATCATCATCATTAACTTCCTCACTAATTGGTGTAGGTGTCACAGAACCAATTTCGTGATGAACTACTTTCCAATAAGGGAACAGTACAGATTACCTCATCAAGTTTTACTTTCCTCCCACTCACTTCTTTCGAGAGAAACTCCTTCTCTAGAAAGGATCCATCTTAAGCAACGAATATCTTGCCTTCGGATCTGTGATAGAAGGTGTACCCAACAATTTCCTTTGGGTATTCTATGAAGACGTACTTCTCGATTTGGGTTCGAGCTTATCAGATGAAACTTTTTCACATAAGCATCGCAGCCCCAAACATTAAGAAACGACAACTTTGGTTTCTTGCTAAACCACAGTTCATATAGTGTCGTCTCAACGGATTTAGATGGTGCCCTATTTAACGTGAATGCAACTGTCTCTAATGCATGATCCCAAAACGATATTGGTAAATTGGTAAGAAACATCATAGATTGCACTATATCCAATAAAGTGCGGTTACGATGTTTGGACACACCATAACATTGTGGTGTTCCAGGTAGCGTGAGCTGTGAAACTATTCCACATTGTTTTAATTGAAGACCAAACTCGTAACTCAAATATTCGTCTCCGTGATCAGATCACAGAAACTTTATTTTCTTGTTACGATGATTTTTCCACTTCACTCTGAAATTCTTTGAACCTTTCATTTATTTCAGACTTATGTTTCATCAAGTAGATATACCCATATCTGCTCAAATCATCTTGTGAAGGTCAGAAAATAACGATATTTGCCACGAGCATTAACACTCATTGGATCGCATACATCGGTATGTATTATTTCCAATAAGTCAGTAGCTAGTTCCATTGTTCCGGAGCACGGAGTTTTAGTCATCTTGCCCAAAAGGCACGGTTCGCAAGCATCAAGTGATTCATAATCAAGTGATTCCAAAATCCCATCAAGATGGAGTTTCTTCATGCGCTTTACACCAATATGACCTAAACGGCAAGTGCCACAAATAAGTTGCACTATCATTATTAACTTTGCATCTTTTGGTTTCAATATTATGAATATGTGTATCACTACGATCGAGATCCAATGAACCATTTTCATGGGTGTGTAACCATATAAGGTTTTATTCATGTAAGCAGAACAACAGTTTATTCTCTTACTTAAATGAATAACCGTATTGCAATAAACACGATCAAATCATATTCATGCTCAACGCAAACACCAAATAACATTTATTTAGGTTCAACACTAATCCGAAAGTATAGGGAGTGTGCGATGATGATCATATCAATCTTGAAACTACTTTCAACACACATCGTCACTTCACCCTTAACTAGTTTCGCTTATTCAGAACTCCGCTTCGAGTTACTACTCTTAGCAACCGAACAAGTATTAAATACTCGGGGTTACTATAAACACTAGTAGAGTACACATCAATAACTGTATATCAAATATACCCTTGTTCACTTTGCCATCCTTCTTATCCACCAAATATTGGGGTAGTTCGCTTCCGGTGACCAGTCCTTTGCAAGAGAAGCACTTAGTCTCGTGCTTAGGTCCGGACTTGGGCTTCTTCACTTGAGCAACAACTTGCTTGCCGCTCTTCTTGAAGTTCCTTCTATCCCTTTTCCCTTTTCTTGAAACTAGTGGTCTTGTTAACCATCAACACTTGATGTTTTTCTTGATTTCTACCTTCATCGATTTCATCATCATGAAAAACTCGGGAATCATTTTCATCATCCCTTGCATACTATAGTTCATCACGAAGTTCTACTAACTTGGTGATGGTGACTAGAGAATTCATCAATCACTATCTTATCCGGAAGATTAACTCCCACTTGATTCAAGCGATTGTAGTACCTGCATAATCTGAGCACATGCTCACTAGTTGAGCGATTCTCCTCCATCTTTTAGCTATAGAACTTGTTGGAGACTTCATATCTCTCAACTCGGTATTTGCTTGAAATATTAACTTCAATTCTGGAACATCTCATATGGTCCATGATGTTCAAAACATCTTTGAAGTCCCGATTCTAAGCCATAAAGCATGGTGCACAAAACTATCAAGTAGTCATCATATTGAGCTAGCCAAACGCTCATAACGTCGCATCCGCTCTGCAATAGGTCCATCACCTAGCGGTGCATCAAGGACATAATTCTTCTGCAGCAATGAGGATAAACCTCAGATCACGGATCCAATCCGCATCATTGCTACTAACATTTTTAACACAATTTTTCTAGGAACATATCAAAATAAACATATGAAAGCAATAACGCGAGCTATTGATCTACAACATGGTTTGCAAAATACTACCAGACTAAGTTCATGATAAATTTAAGTTCAATTAATCATATTACTTAAGAACTCCCACTTAGACAGACATCTCTAGTCATCTAAGTGATCACGCGATCCAAATCAACTAAACCATAACCGATCATCACGTGAAATGGAGTAGTTTTCAATGGTGAACATCTTATGTTGATCATATCTACTATATGATTCACGCCGACCTTTCGGTCTCCGTGTTCCGAGGCCATATCTACATATGCTAGGCTCGTCAAGTTTAACTCGAGTATTCTGCGTGTGCAAAACTGGCTTGCACCCGTTGTAGATGGACGAGAGCTTATCACACCCGATCATCACGTGGTGTCCAGGCACGATGAACTTTGGCAACGGTGCATACCGGGAGAACACTTCTTGATAATTTAGTGAGAGATCATCTTATAATGCTACCGTCAATCAAAGCAAGATAAGATGCATAAAGGATAAACATCACATGCAAATCAATATAAGTGATATGATATGGTCATCATCATCTTGTGCTTCATGATCTCCATCTTGCAGCACCACCATGATCACCATCGCCACCGCGCGCGACACCTTGATCTTCATCGAGCATCGTTGTCGCCTCGCCAATCTTATGCTTCTCGACTATCGCTACCGCTTAGTGATAAAGTAAAGCAATTAGTATGCGTTGCATTTCATACAATAAAGCGACAACCATATGGCTCTCGCCGATTGCCGATAACCGGTTACAAAACATGATCATCTCATACAATAAAATATAGCATCACGTCTTGACCATATCACATCACAACATGCCCTGCAAAAACAAGTTAGACGTCCTCTACTTTGTTGTTGCAAATTTTACGTGGCTGCTACGGGCTTAAGCAAGAACCAGTCTCACCTACGCATCAAAACCACAACGATACTTCGTCAAATAGACTCCGCTTTAACCTTCTCAAGGACGGGCGTAGCCACACTCGGTTCAACTAAAGTGAGAGAGACAGACACCCACGGTCACCTTTAAGCAACGAGTGCTCGTGGCGGTGAAACCAGTCTCGCGTAAGCGCACGCGTAATGTCGGTCCGGGCGCTTCATCTCACAATACCGCTGAACCAAAGTATGACATCTTTGGTAGGTAGTATGACTTGTATCGCCCACAACTCACTTGTGTTCTACTCGTGCAAAACATCAAACCATAAAACTTAGGCTCGGATGCCTTTGTTGGGGAACGTAGTAATTTCAAAAATTTCCTACGCACACGCAAGATCATGGTGATGCATAGCAACGAGAGGGAGAGTGTTGTCTCACGCCCTCTGAGACCCGGCGAAGCGATCACAACGTAGAGGAAGTAGTCGACGTTCTCCTCGCGATCCGACCGATCCCGACGCCGTTACTCGGCGCCCCGAGTTCTTGACACACGACAGCTCGATGACGTCCCTCGACTCGATCCAGCCGAGTGTCAAGGAGAGTTTCACAAGTCGACGACGGCGTGGTGACGATCTTGATGTTTCACGGCGCAGGCTTCGCCTAAGCTTCATGACGGTATGACCGAGGTGGAATATGGTGGAGGGGCACCGCACACGGCTAAGGAACGATCCGTAGATCAAACTTGTGTGTACTAGGGTGCCCCCTGCCCCGTGATATAAAGGAGGGAGGGGGAGGTGCGGCCGCCCAGAGGGGCCGAGGAGTCCTACTCCCAGGGAGTAGGACTCCCCCTTCCTAGTTGGAATAGGATTGGGGAGGGGGAAAGAGGAAAGGGGGGCGCCGCCCCCCCTCCTTGTCCTATTCGGACTGGGGGGGGGGCGGCCACCCCGGCCGGCCCTTCCTCTTCTCCCTCGAGGCCCATCGAGGCCCATTTACCCCGGGGTTCCAGTAACCTCCGGTACTCAGAATTCTGTTTTCCCGGAACCATTCGAACTCCAAACATAGGCTTCCAATATATCAATCTTTATGTATCGACCATTTCGAGACTCCACGTCATGTCCGTGATCATATCCGGACTCGAACTTCTTCGGTACATCAAAATACATAAACTCATAATAACCGCCATCGAAACCTTAAGCGTGCGGACCCTACGGTTCGAGAACAATGTAGACATGACCGAGACACGTCTCGGTCAATAACCAACAGCGGACCTGGATGCCCATATTGGTTCCTACATATTCTCTGAAGATCTTTATCGGTCGGACCGCATAACAACATACGTTGTTCCCTTTGTCATCGGTATGTTACTGCCCGAGATTCGATCGTCGGTATCCAATACCTAGTTCAATCTCGTTACCAAGCAAGTCTCTTTACTCGTTCCGTAATACATCATCTCACAACTAACTCATTAGTTGTAGTGCTTGCAAGGCTTCAAGTGATGTGTATTACCGAGAGGGCCAGAGATACCTCTCAGACAATCGGAGTGACAAAACCTAATCTCGAACTACGCCAAACCAACATCGCCTTTGGAGACACCTGTAGTACTCCTTTATAATCACCCGATTACGTTGTGACGTTTGGTAGCACCCAAAGTGTTCCTCCGTAAACGGAGTTGCATAATCTCATAGTTACAGGAACATGTATATGTCATGGATAAAAGCGGTAGCAACATACTAAACGATCGTGTGCTAAGCTAATGGAATGGGTCATGTCAATCGATCATTCTACTAATGATGTGACCTTGTTAATCAAATAACAACTCTTTGTTCATGGTTAGGAAACATAACCATCTTTGATTAACAAGCTAGTCTAGTAGAGGCATACTAGTGACATATTGTTTGTTTATGCATTCACACATGTATCATGTTTCCGGTTAATACAATTCTAGCATGAATGATAAACATTTATCATGAAATAAGGAAATAAATAATAACTTTATTATTGCCTCTAGGGCATATTTCCTTCATAACCGTGTGTCCAAAACACCAAGGGGAACCCTGAGGAATCACCCTCGATGGAATTCCACCTGATGTAATCGTCAAGGTGAACCTAGGAGGAATCACCCTTGAGGTCCACTCTTGAGGAGTTGCATGACAGAGTCATTATGGGAGTGGTGAAGGAGGAATCACCCTCTATGACCACAGCCGATGAACTAACCTACAAGGTTAACATCAGAAGTGTTGACAAGGTATCACCCTCGACACTCGATAGTAACCCAGTAATGTTGCACAACTAAGGGGGAAGTGATGTGCGGTTCTGGGGCCTGGTCTTTGATCCCGTTGATCGGGTCTTCTGATAATCCAGCGAGGCAGTTGGGATAAGGAGGGGGTATCTGATGGATCTCTACCCAGCCTATACTAAGAAGTTTAGGATAAGCAGGTAGGTAACAATAGCAGTTTACAATAAATAGGCTATGCAGTAGAAGTAGGATAACAGTAACAACAGCAACTTCTAATGCAAGCATAGGAGTGAATAATAGGCGATATTGGTATGCTCAAAAAGGGGGGGTGCTTGCCTGGTTGCTTTGCAAACACCAACAGGTCTTCGACAAGGTAGTCGATCATTGGGTCATCATCGGTCTCGAGGTCTATCGAGAGAGAAGAGGGGGAAGAAAAAATAAATAAGGGCAGACAAATGCAATAACAGAAGCATGGCATGGCAGCACGTTATTTGAGAGGTGCCCTAATTGAAGGAAATATGCCCTAGAGGCAATAATAAAGTTATTATTTATTTCCTTATTTCATGATAAATGTTTATCATTCATGCTAGAATTGTATTAACCGGAAACATGATACATGTGTGAATGCATAGACAAAACAAGATGTCACTAGTATGCCTCTACTAGACTAGCTTGTTAATCAAAGATGGTTATGTTTCCTAACCATGAACAAAGGAGTTGTTATTTGATTAATGAGGTCACATCATTAGTAGAATGATCGATTGACATGACCCATTCCCTTAGCTTAGCACACGATCGCTTAGTATGTTGCTACTGCTTTTATCCATGACTTATACATGTTCCCGTAACTATGAGATTATGCAACTCCTGTTTACGGAGGAACACTTTGGTGCTACCAAACGTCACAACGAATCGGGTGATTATAAAGGAGTACTACAGGTGTCTCCAAAGGCGATGTTGGGTTGGCGTATTTGAGATTAGGTTTTGTCACTCCGATAGTGGAGAGGTATCTCTGGGCCCTCTCGGTAATGCACATCACTGAAGCCTTGCAAGCACTACAACTAATGAGTTAGTTGTGAGATGATGTATTACGGAACGAGTAAAGAGACTTGCCAGTAACGAGATTGAACTAGGTATTGATACCGACGATCGAATCTCGGGCAAGTAACATACCGATGACAAAGGAACAACGATGTTGTTATGCGGTCCGACCGATAAAGATCTTCGAGAATATGTAGGAACCAATATGGGCATCCAGGTCCCGCTGTTGGTTATTGACCATGAATAGTTCTAGGTCATGTCTACATTGTTCTCGAACCGTAGGGTCCGCACGCTTAAGGTTTCGGCGATGCTTATTATGAGTTTATGTATTTTGATGTACCAAGGAGTTCGAGTCCCGGATGTGATCACGGACATGACGAGGAGTCTCGGAATGGTCGAGACATAAAGATTGATATATTGGAAGCCTATATTTGGAGTTCGGAATGGTTCGGGCTAAAATGGAAATTTACTCTGAGTACCGGAGGTTACGGAACCCCCGGAGGTAAATGGGCCTCTATGGGCCTTAGTGGAAAGGAGGAGGGCAGCCCAAGGCTGGTCGTGGCGCCCCCTTCCCTAGTCCTACTAGGACTAGGAGAAGGGGCCGCCCCCTCTCTCTCTCTTTCCTCAGGAATCCTAGTTGGACTAGGATTGGGGAATCCTACTCCAGAGGGAGTAGGACTCCTTAGCGCCAAGCTTGGCCGGCCCCCCCCCCCTGGCTCCTTTATATACGGGGCGGGGGGCACCTTGGAACACACAAGTTGATCGTGAGATCGTTCCTTAGCCGCAGCGGTGCCCCTTCCACCATATTCCACCTCGGTTATACCGTCGCGAAGCTTAGGCGAAGCCTCGCGCCGTGAAACATCAAGATCGTCACCACGCCGTCAGGTCGACGAACTCTCCTCGACACTCGGCTGGATCGAGTACGAGGGACGCCATCGAGCTGACGTGTGTCAAGAACTCGGGGCGCCGGAGTAACGGCGCCGGATCGGTCGGATCGCGAGGAGAACGTCGACTACTTCCTCTACGTTGTGATCGCTTCCGCCGGGTCTACAAGGGTATGTAGACAACACTCTCCCTCTCGTTGCTATACATCACCATGATCTTGCGTGTGCGAGGAAAATTTTTGAAATTACTACGTTCCCCAACAAAGGGTATCGAGCCTAGGTTTTTCTATGGTTTGATGTTTTGCACGAGTAGAACACAAGTGAGTTGTGGGCGATACAAGTCATACTACCTACCAAAGATGTCATACTTTGGTTCAGCGGTATTGTGAGATGAAGCGGCCTGCACCGACATTACGCCAGACGCTTACGCGAGACTGGTTTCACCGCTGTGAGCACTCGTTGCTTAAAGGTGATTGGTGGGTGCCTCTCTCTCACTTTAGTTGAACCGAAAGGCTACGCCCGGTCCTTGAGAAGGTTAAACGGAGTCTATTTGACGAAGTATCGTTGTGGTTTTGATGCGAGGTGAGACCGGTTCTTGCTTAAGCCCGTAGCAGCCACGTAAAAATTTGCAACAACAAAGTAGAGGACGCCTAACTTGTTTTTGCAGGGCATGTTGTGATGTGATATGGTCAAGACGTGATGCTATATTTTATTGTATGAGATGATCATGTTTTGTAACCGGTTATCGGCAATCGGCAGGAGCCATATGGTTGTCGCTTATTGTATGCAATGCAATCGCGCTTGTAATGCTTTACTTTATCACTAAGCGGTAGCGATAGTCGTAGTAGCATAAGTTTGGCGAGACGACAACGATGCTTGCGATGGAGATCAAGGTGTCGCTACCGATGACGATGGTGATCATGGTGGTGCCGCAAGATGGAGATCTGAAGCACAAGATGATGATGACCATATCATATCACTTATATTGATTTGCATGTGATGTTTATCCTTTTATGCATCTTATCTTGCTTTGATTGACGGTAGCATTATAAGATGATCTCTCACTAAATTATCAAGAAGTGTTCTCCCGAGTATGCACCGCTGCCAAAGTTCGTCGTGCCTGCACACCACGTGATGATCGGGTGTGATAAGCTCTCCACGTCCATCTACAACGGGTGCAAGCCGTTTTGCACACGCAGAATACTCGGGTTATACTTGACGAGCCTAGCATATGCAGATATGGCCTCGGAACACGGAGACCGAAAGGTCGAGCGTGAATCATATAGTAGATATGATCAACATAAGATGTTCACCATTGAAAACTACTCCATTTCACGTGATGATCGGTTATGGTTTAGTTGATTTGGATCACGTGATCACTTAGATGACTAGAGGGATGTCTTTTCTAAGTGGGAGTTCTTTAGTAATATGATTAACTGAACTTAAATTTATCATGAACTTAGTACCTGATAGTATCTTGCTTGTTTATGTTTGATTGTAGATAGATGGCTCGTCTTTGTTGTTCCGTTGAATTTTAATGCGTTCCTTGAGAAAGCAAAGTTGAAAGATGATGGTAGCAATTACACGGATCGGGTCCAGAATTTGAGGATCATCCTCATTGTCAAGATGTAAGAGCTACGCCCTGGATGCACCGCTAGGTGCAGTGCTCGCCTGCTAATGCAATCGCAGATGTTATGAACGTCCGCGAGCAAAGCTGATGACTACTCTATAGTTCAATGTGCCATGCTTTACGGCTTAGAACCGGGACTTCAACGACGTTTTGAACGTCATGGAGCATATGAGATGTTCCAGAGTTGAAGTTAATATTCCAATGTAATGCCCGGATTGAGAGATATGAAGTCTCCAATAAGTTCTATAGCTGCAAGATGGAGGAGAATAGTTCGTTAGTGAACATATACTCGTAATGTCGGGTACTACAATCACTTGACACAATTGGGAGTTAATCTTCCGGATGATTGTGTCATTGATGTAATTCTTCAATCACCGCCACCAAGCTACAAAGGCTTCGTGATGAACTATAATATGCAAGGGTTAGTGAAAACTATACCGAGCTCTTCGCAATGCTAAAGGTCATGGAGGTAGAAATCAAGAAGGAGCATCAAGTGTTGATGGTCAATAAGACCACTAGTTTCAAGAAGAAAGGCAAAGGGAAGAAAAAGGAATTCAAGAAGAACAAAGAAGCAAGTTGTCGTCAGAGAAGAAACCCAAGTCGGCCCTAAACCTGAAAATCGAGTGCTTCTACCGCAAGCGATCGGTCATGGAAGCGGAATCGCCCCAAGTATTTGGCGGATAAGAAGGATGGCAAGGTGAACAAAGGTATATGTGATATACATGTTATTGATGTGTACCTTACTAGAGCTCGTAGTAGCACTGGTATTTGATATCGGTTCCGTTGCTAATATTTGCAACTCAAACAGGACTACTGATTGCTTAACTCGCAAAGGACGAGGTGACGATGCGCGTGGGAAATGGTTCCAAAGTCGATGTGATCGCGGTCGGCACGCTACCTCTACATCTACCTTCGGATTAGTTTTAGACCTAAATAATTGTTATTTGGTGCCCGTGTTGAGCATGAACATTATATCTGGATCTTGTTTAATGCGAGACGGTTATTCATTTAAATCGAGAGAATAATGGTTGTTCTATTTATATGAGTAATATCTTTATGGTCATGCACCCTTGAGGAGTGGTCTATTTCTTATGAATCTCGATAGTAGTGATACACATATTCATAATGTTGAAACCAAAAGATGCAGAGTTGATAATGAAAGTGCAACTTATTTGTGGCAATCGCCGCTTAGGTCATATCGGTGTAAAGCGATGAAGAAACTCCATGTCGATGGACTTTTGGAGTCACTTGATTATGAATCACTTGGCACTTATGTAACCGTGCCTCATGGGCAAGATGACTAGAACACCGTTCTCCAGTACTATGGAGAGAGCAACAGATTTGTTGGAAATCATACATACGATGTATGTGGTCCGATGAATGTTGAGGCTCGTGGCGGATATCGTTATTTTCTCACCTTCACAGATGACTTAAGCAGATATGGGTATATCTACTTAATGAAACATAAGTCCAAACGTTTGAAAAGTTCAAAGAATTTCAGAGTGAAGTTGAAAATCATCGTAACAAGAAAATTAAGTTTCTACGATCCGATCGTGGAGGTGAATATTTGAGTTACGAGTTTGGTCTACATTTGAAACAATGCGGAATAGTTTAGCAACTCACGCCACCGGAACACCACAACAGAATGGTGTGTCCGAACGTCGAATCGTACTTTACTAGATATGGTGCGATCTATGATGTCTCTTACAGATTTACCGCTATCGCTTTGGGGTTATGCTCTAGAGACGGCCGCATTCACACTGAATAGAACACCGTCGAAATCCGCTGAGACGACACCTTATGAACTGTGGTTTAGCAAGAAACCAAAGTTGTCGTTTCTTAAAGTTTGGGGATGCGATGCTTATGTGAAAAGCTTCAACCCGATAAGCTCGAACCCAAATCGAGAAATGTGTCTTCATAGGATACCCAAAGGAGACAGTTGGGTACACCTTCTATCACAGATCCAAGGCAAGACATTTGTTGCTAAGAATGGATCCTTTCTAGAGAAGGAGTTTCTCTCGAAAGAAGTGAGTGGGAGGAAAGTGGAACTTGATGAGGTAATAGTACCTTCTCCCTTACTTGAAAGTAGTTAAATCGCAGAAACCGGTTTCGAGATACCTACACCAAGTAGTGAGGAAGTTGATGATGTTGATCATGAAACTTCAGATCAAGTTACTACGTAACCTCGAGATCAACCAGAGTAAGATCCGCACTGAGTGGTACGGTAATCCTGTTCGAAGTCATGCTACTAGATCATGATGAACCTACGAACTATGAAGAAGCGATGGTGAGCCCAGATTCCATAAAATGGCTTGAGGCCATGAAATCGAGATGGGATCCATGTATGAAAACAAAGTGTGGACTTTGGTTGACTTGCCCGAGGGTAGGCAAGCAATAGAAAACAAGTGGATCTTCAAGAAGAAGACCGACGACGACGGTAATGTTATCGTTTATAAAGCTCGACTTGTCGCAAAAGGTTTTCGACAAGTTCAAGGGATTGACTACGATGAGACCTTCTCACCAGAAGCGATGCTTAAGTCCGTCCAAACATGTTAGCAATTGCCGATTTTATGATTATGAAATTTGGCAAATGGATGTAAAGACTGCATTCTGAATGGATTTGAAGAAGAGTTGTATATGATGCAACCGTAAGGTTTTATCAATCCAAAGGAGCTAACAAAGTGTGCAAGCTCCAAATGATCCATATATGGACTGGTGCAAGCATCTCGAGTTGGAATAAACGCTTTGATAGTGTGATCAAAGCATTTGGGTTTGTCTGAGACTTTTGGAGAAGCCTCAGATTTACAAGAAAGTGAGTGGGAGCTCAGAGCATTTCGATCTTATATGTGGATGACATATTGCTGATCGGAAATGATATAGAATTTCTGGATAGCATAAAGGGATACTTGAATAAGAGTTTTCAATGAAAGACCTCGGTGAAGCTGCTTACATATTGGGCATTAAGATCTATAGAGATAGATCAAGACGCTTAATTGACTTTCACAAAGCACATACCTTGACAAAGTTTTGAAGAAGTTCAAAATGGATCAAGCAAAGAAAGGGTTCTTGCACGTGTTACAAGGTGTGAAGTTGAGTCGGACTCAATGCCCACCACCGCAGAAGATAGAGAGAAAATGAAAGATGTTCCTATGCTTCACCATAGGCTCTATCATGTATGCAATGTGTGTACTGCACTGATGTGTGCCTTGCTATAAGCCTAGCAGGAGGTACCAAAGTAATCCAGAGTGGATCATCGGACGTGGTCAAGAACATCTGAAATACCGAAAAGGACTAAGGATATGTTTCTCAGATATGGAGGTGACAAAGAGCTCATAAACGGTTACGCTGATGCAAGCTTTGACACGATCCGGACGATTCTAAATCGCAGACCGGATACGATTTACACTAAACGGAGGAGTGTCGGTTGGTGCGGTTCTAAACAAAGCGTCAGGCGGGATCTACATGTGAAGCGGAATACATAGCAGCTTCGGAAGCAGCTAATGAAGGAGTCCGGATGAAGGAGTTCATATCCGATCTAGGTGTCATACCTAGTGCATCGGGTCCAATGAAAATCTTCGTGACAATATTGGAGCAATTGCCTTGGCGAAGGAATCCAGATTTCACAAGAGGACCAAGCACATCAAGAGACGCTTCAATTCCATCCGGACTTAGTCCGATCGAGACATAGAGATTTGCAAGATACATACGGATCTGAATGTTGCGCACGTTGACTAAGCCTCTTCCACGAGCAAAACATGATCGGCACCAAGACTCCATGGGTGTTAGAATCATTATATGTAATCTAGATTATTGACTCTAGTGCAAGTGGGAGATCAAGGAAATATGCCCTAGAGGCAATAATAAAGTTATTATTTATTTCCTTATTTCATGATAAATGTTTATCATTCATGCTAGAATTGTATGCTTAGGAAACATGATACATGTGTGAATGCATAGACAAAACAAGATGTCACTAGTATGCCTCTACTAGACTAGCTTGTTAATCAAAGATGGTTATGTTTCCTAACCATGAACAAAGGAGTTGTTATTTGATTAATGAGGTCACATCATTAGTAGAATGATCCGATTGACATGACCCATTCCCTTAGCTTAGCACACGATCGCTTAGTATGTCGCTATCGCTTTTATCCATGACTTATACATGTTCTCGTAACTATGAGATTATGCAACTCTGTTTACGGAGGAACACTTTGGTGCTACCAAACGCCACAACGAATCGGGTGATTATAAAGGAGTACTACAGGTGTCTCCAAAGGCGATGTTGGGTTGGCGATTTCGAGATTAGGTTTTGTCACTCCGATAGTCTGGAGAGGTATCTCGGGCCCTCTCGGTAATGCACATCATCGAAGCCTTGCAAGCACTACAACTAATGAGTTAGTTGTGAGATGATGTATTACTTAACGAGTAAAGAGACTTGCCGTGAACTAGATTGAACTAGGTATTGATACCGACGATCGAATCTCTGCAAGTAACATACCGATGACAAAGGAACAACGATGTTGTTATGCGGTCCGACCGATAAAGATCTTCAGAGAATATGTAGGAACCAATATGGGCATCCAGGTCCCGCTGTTGGTTATTGACCATGAATAGTTCTAGGTCATGTCTACATTGTTCTCGAACCGTAGGGTCCGCACGCTTAAGGTTTCGATGATGCTTATTATGAGTTTATGTATTTTGATGTACCAAGGAGTTCGAGTCCCGGATGTGATCACGGACATGACGAGGAGTCTCGGAATGGTCGAGACATAAAGATTGATATATTGGAAGCCTATATTTGGAGTTCGGAATGGTTCCAAGTAAAATGGAAATTTACTGAGTACCGGAGGTTACTGGAACCCCGGAGGTAAATGGGCCTCTATGGGCCTTAGTGGAAAGGAGGAGGGCAGCCCAAGGTGGTCACAAGCCCCCCTTCCCTAGTCCTACTAGGACTAGGAGAAGGGGCCGCCTCTCTCTCTCTCTTTCCTCAGGAACTTAGTCGACTAGGATTGGGGAATCCTACTCCCAGAGGAGTAGGACTCCTGGCGCCAAGCTTGGCCGCCGCCTCCCCTGGCTCCTTTATATACGGGCAGGGGGCACCTTGAACACACAAGTTGATCGTGAGATCGCCTTAGCCGTGCGCGTGCCCTTCCACCATATTCCACCTCGGTTATACCGTCATGAAGCTTAAGCGAAGCCTGTGGAGTGAAACATCAAGATCGCCACCACGCCGTCAGGTCGACGGAACTCTCCCTCGACACTCTATTTGGATCGAGTACGAGGGACGCCATCGAACAGACGTGTGTCAAGAACTCGGGCGCCGGAGTAACGGCGCCGGATCGGTCGGATCGCGAGGAGAACGACGACTACTTCCTCTACGTTGTGATCGCTTCGCCGGGTCATAAGGGTATGTAGACAACACTCTCCCCTCTCGTTGCTATACATCACCATGATCTTGCGTGTGCGTAGGAAAATTTTTGAAATTACTACGTTCCCCAACACTAATGCAGTACTACGCAAGTTAGTGGGAGCGGGAAATTATCCGGGAGTGTTCTCCCAGCTCCGGGTGATTATCACACAGATGAAACAGAGGGGAAAGTTCCATGTTCATCATGCTAGAGACATGTGACAGGTATGAGGAGGGCATATTCGGATTCGTCTCGTTTTTCAGATCATTTCTCATATATTAATTTTATTTCATCCGAGCTACGGTTATTTTTCTACGGATTTCTAAAGATTTAAACAATTTCTAGAATTTTAAATCTAATTTGAAAATAACCAGAAAAGGAGTATTGCATCAGCACTGCATTAGCATGACGTCAACCAGTCAAACCGGCTGGTCCCGGTCAAACCTGACCTGCGGGATCCACCTGTCACGGACAGCGGGCTAACTAACTAATTAACAGAGTTAATTATATAGGTGGGGCCCTATGTCAGTGACTATTTAACTAGTTAGATTAGATTTTAGTTAAAACTTGATTAGGCCCCACTCGTCAGCGACAAAGATGAACAGTAAATGGGGTTGACCGTGGTCAACGAAGTCAAAATAGCCAGGGGCCCCACTTGCAGCGTCTGTGGGCGGGTCCCACGCGGTGACAGGTCAGCGCCTGCGCCGGCAGGCACTCCAGCGAGCTCGCGCATGGCGGCGCTACTCCGGTGACCTCGGGTTTACTCCATAGTGCGTAAAATCGTGCGTTTCTAGTGGTGTTTGAAAGCTTCCAGTGTCGCGCGTCTCGTCATGGTACTGGACGGAGCTGGGATCGCCGGAAACGCCGCCGGCGTCGAGGTTGGCGGCGACGCATTTCGGGTGAGCTCGGGCGCACGGATTCGGGTCATTTTCGAACGAGTTAACTGTCCAGGCGGACTACGACGAGTGCTAGAAGCACAAAGGGCCAGGCGGAGGAGCTTGGGCGTCTCCGTACCGAGGAGCTCGCCGGCAATGGCGGGCGGCAGCATGTGGCGTCGGTGATTGCTGGCTACGGGGCAGCAGCGCGCTAACGGAGGGGAAGGGGTGGGAGAGAAGCTCAATTTGTGGCACACGGAGGCCCGCGACAGACGTTGGAGCAGCAGAAGTGGCGAGGCTCGTCGGAGCAGCCACGGCGGCCGTAGATGGGGACGACGGCGTTAGGCCTCCGCAGGGCTCCACAGCTCCGCCTGGAGGCACCAGGAGGGGTGGTCGTCCGCGACGGAGCTTCCTGATAGATCCAGCGGGCACGGGGCCGCCGGTGACAGTGCAGACGACAGAGGGCGACGGCGACTCTCTCGGGCAGAGGGGAAAGAAGAGCGCGCGGCACAAGCAAGGAGGAAGGAGAGAGGAATGAGGGCGAGGCATCCAGGGGGAGGGATAGGGCTCGACCTTATCCCTCCAGCTACCTGCCTCGTCGCGGTGGTGAGCAGCGACCGGAGGAGATGCGCTCGGCCACAGGGACGGCGACAGGAGGTGAGAGAAAAGAGAGTTGTGCTGGGGTGGCTCGGGCTGCAACAGGTAAAGCCAGGTAGGCCCACATCCTTTTTCTGTTTTTCCTTTTTATTTGTTAAACATAGAGAGAAAGGAATATTTGGGGCATCCAGATGATTTTTGAAAAAGTGGAATTAATCCCAAAAAATATATTGCATTTTTAGGCACAAGCACAAAAAGTTTGGGGCCAAAAGGAGAAGATTAGGCATTTTTGGAAAATGAAAAGGACCAAAATGGTTGTTGCTAGACCATTAAATAATTTCTAGGGGAAATTCAGGAATTTCAGGAATGTGGGATTTGTTTTTATAATTTTTCTTGGATTATTTGCAATACTATGAACATTTTAGTTTTGCAGTTTGAAGAAATAAATATTTGACTTTATTTCAAGCATGAATTTGAAGTTGGATTTGGGACAAGTGGCATTTTGACTTAACCGGATATGATGACGTGGCACATTAATTAGCTTGATTACAGGGTTAACATCTGGGGATGTTACAAATCTCCTCCACTACAAGAAATCTCGTCCTGAGATTTAAGTGGGGAAGTAAAGGGTAACTTCGGGAGAACTGACCCTTATAGGGTCGATTATCTGGTGGACAATTCAGGGAATATGGTGGAAGTATCTCTCGAGTTGAAACTTAAGAAAACATCGAGAGAAAAGTATGAAAGTACGATAAGAAGTTTCAAGCGAATGGACATCCGATCAATACCTGAACAGAGTATAAGAAGGGGGTTCTGAGCATCGGGAATAGATCAACTCTCGGAGGGTGGCTCGTAACATCTCATAAAGCCAGGAGCAAAGGATACTTCAGAATAAGGGATATGCAGGGGAGTCAGGTTCCGATCATGTGGAACTATGAGGGGGGTGTCGATCAAAAGTAGGAAGAACGGTGACATCTTACCGGTCACGACAACAAGGTATTTCGGGAGGATAGCCTGTTAGTTATGTCAGCTACAACATTGGTACCGAGGGCGAGGGACAAAGAGAACCATTTTCCTGCTCGTTAGGATGAGGAGGACTAATAGGCAAAGTTCTCGTCCATCGGTGGTTACCGGAATGTCATCATCATTGTTAACAGGGTCTTACTAACACGGTTGTACACCGAGGTGCTTACCTAAGCAGGGAATTATCACCGCCCAGTTAAGTAGATTACAAGGAAGGTTAGCCAAAACAATGGAAAGGAAAATGCGATTATCAGATTAAATTGAACAATGGAAAGGAAAATGTGTTTAAACACATATTTCAGGGGTATATCCTTCCAAGGGACAAGCATAGCATGGTATCCACGATAGAATATAAAGTAGAAAACCCTTTAGGTACTGGGAGAGAAATTTCATGACATTACCCATATAGCGGTATTTGGACAATTGATACAGAAAATTTAGCATTGTGCTTCAAATGTCCTTATTGAAGATTGGAGTACAACAAACATGCTTCGAGATAGCAGTGACATGGTCTGTAAGCAAAGGTCAGACCTTGGATACTCAAAGGATTCATCAGGAACAACTTATAGAATAAGTCTTACCATTTCCTCATGGAAGAATGGCTAACCTTGCTAGAAAGGAAATTGTAACAATAGGTCCTCCAACCAGGTGTCAATACTGCAAGATGCTGCTAACGCGACACTACGATCAAAGACCCTTTGACGGAATTGTGTGCGAAGCATTAATCGCAAACGGTGGTGTAAAAAAACCCGTCAAAAAAGGTGCAAAACATTTGCGATGACGGATGCATCAAACAGGGTTCAGATTTTAGTTCTGTGTGGTGTAGGGCATACAGATTCAAAGGCAATTAACCGCTTATGATGAGGAGCAACAAAAGAAATGGGCAGCAGATGAAGGTGTGTGCGATAAACAACATACGGTTCACTAGGATGAACTGCTTGTGATTAGGCAACACAAAAGAAACGGTCACCAGATCAAGGTGTAAAGCGATATCGGCATGCGCTCATGCGGATGAACTATTTGTGTTGAGACAAGAGAACATAAATGGTTCAATATAACAAGATGTGTGTGATATGCGCAAACAGTGTCTCAGAATCGTAAATGTGTGCGAAGACCGATAATAACACGCGACGATTATCGCTAATAAGACGTGTGTGTTGTGCGATGGGATTGCATACAGAACAACAACAACAACAACAACACACACACACACACACACACACACACACACACGTACAAGGACATGGTTGCATAACCAAATTAAACATCCACTTACA
This sequence comes from Aegilops speltoides, assembly GCA_021437245.1. Classification (NCBI taxonomy): domain Eukaryota; kingdom Viridiplantae; phylum Streptophyta; class Magnoliopsida; order Poales; family Poaceae; genus Aegilops; species Aegilops speltoides. The sequence continues at coordinate 285,144,582 of CM038141.1, forward strand.
TAGGTGGCTACTATAACCATGGCATTTGCACACACCAAAGTAAACTATTACATGCATAATTACATAGGTGGCTACTACACACATGCCATTTACACACACACTAAAGTAAACTATATATTACATGCATGATTAACTAGCATAAATGATCATCTAATCATCATCTACTGCTTCTGACGCTTGCTCGCTTGTGGCTCGATCCGGGCTCGTCGATTTGGGTAACGAGGCACTTCCTCATGTCAACGACCCGCCTGTGCATCTCGTAACATGTGTACACGCTCTTGGCTGTGAACCTGAGGTGAGGTTCATCCGTCGCCGCATCCAGGCCCTGTGCTAGGATACAGGACTTGTTCTTTGGGCATCCTGCTTCATCTTTTCGTAGTAGGGGTCGATGATGGCCGAGGCGAGTTCAACCAAGGAGTCCTTCTTCGTGCTACCCCAGACCTTGTAGTGGTCACGGATTTCGACAAGGTTCTTGTAGGCCAAGCCCGTAACACTGAGCACTTTTACATCATCAGTGGTTTCCACCGTGGCAAACTTGTAGTCGGTGCTGTTAACAAACCTGTTGAAACGGTCGCAAGGCTCGGTGGCCATGTAGTAGTGGTAGATGAGAACATGATGGCACACGCACAACTGGGTGATGACAACCTTCTGATCTATGTCGGGACGACTGATAATGTACTGGAGGTCGATGCCGACCACCTTGTACTTGTCTCGAGCAAGCAACTGCTCAATGATGTTGATGTAGTCGTCCACCACAGCCGGGTTGAAAGCACAAGTGCTCCCTGGATGATTTTGGTAATTAATGTCAACATATCTCTTATTGGACTAATATTTCTACCCAGTATATTTCAGATAAGTTCAACATGGGAGTGGCATGGACATGGACAAGAGGATTTGGAACCCTTCAAGGTGCTAAGGACAAATATTGGCAAAAGCTCAAGACTCTACATTTTCATTTAGTTATCCAAGATCACATTGAGTCCATAGGAAAGCCAATACTATTAAAAGGGGATGAGGTGTTGCTTAATGGCTTGCTTGCTCAAAGTTCTTAGCAATATGCTCCAAAGCCCTCAACCACTTTCTCATATCCACACATGCCCTAAACCTAAAAGTCAAACTCGGCCCCACCGATTTGATCTATTCGGCGCCACCAAGTTCATCTAATACAGCCACTGCCAAGCCCTAATCATTTCGGTCTCACCGATGGGATCTCGGTCTCACCAAGATGGGCTTGCAAATTCTCTATGACTTGTTTCAGCAAAATCGGTCCCACCGAGTTTGTTCAGTCGGTCCCACCGAGTCTGCTTCACCAATACTTAGTTTGCTTATTACCAAAATCGGCCCCACCGAGTTTGAGTAATCGGTCAAACCAAGTTGAGGTTTTACCCTAACCCTTGCACATCGGTCTCACCGAGTTGAACTTGTCGGTCCCACCGAAAACTCTAATGTTAACATTTTGACCCGAGTCGGTCTGACCGAGTTTTACAATTCAGTCCCACCGAGTTTGAGAATCTGTGTGTAACGGCTAGATTTTGTGTGGAGGCTATATATACCCCTCCACCCATTCTTCATTCATGACGAGAGCCATCAGAACGTGCCTACACTTCCAACATTCATTTTCTGAGAGGGAACCACCTACTCATGTGTTGAGACCAAGATATTCCATTCCAACCACAAGAATCTTGATCTCTAGCCTTCCCCAAGTTGCTTTCCACTCAAATCATCTTTCCACCATAGCCAAATTTGTGAGAGAGAGTTGAGTGTTGGGGAGACTATCATTTGAAGCACAAGAGCAAGGAGTTCATCATCAACACACCATCTATTACCTTTTGGAGAGTGGTGTCTCCTAGATTGGTTAGGTGTCACTTGGGAGCCTCCGTTAAGATTGTGGAGTTAAAACAAGGAGTTTGTAAGGGCAAGGAGATCGCCTACTTCATGATGATCTACCCTAGTAAGGCAAGTCCTTCGTGGGCGATGGCCATGGTGTGATAGACAAGGTTGCTTCTTCGTGGACCCTTCATGGGTGGAGCCCTCCGTGGACTTGCGCAACCGTTACCCTTCGTGGGTTGAAGTCTCCACCAACGTGGATATACGATAGCACCACCTATCAGAACCACGTCGAAATCTCCATGTCTCCAATTGCGTTTGCATACTCCAATCCCATCCCTTTACTTTCTTGCAAGTTGCATGCTTTACTTTCCACTACTCATATACTCTTTGCATGCTTGCTTGAATTGTACTGTGTATGCATTACAAAAAAGACACATCTGTGACATTTTGGGTCGAACAATTTTTTTCTGTCATACTTATGACACTTCTATGATGTCAATTGTGAAAAAACCCGACATCATCATAGATGTGGTGGGCTCCTACTTCTATGACAAAAAATCATGACAGAAAATGGGCTTTTCGTCCTGGGCAGGCCGGAGACGCGGCTGCATGACATTCTTTGGGTTGTCCATGATGAAAACAACCATGGTAGAAGCGAGGGCGAGGAAAATTTCGGGGAGTTCCCGGTCACGGTGGGTGGTCGGGGGCCGAGCGATGTGCGTTTCTCTCATACACGTACGCACGTGTGTGCGAGGCATTGAGCTCTAATTGAACCCAAGCGAGGCGTTGGGATCTAACTGAACCCGAGCGATTGCACTAGCTACGTTACTGAACCTGAGTGATTCCTTCGCTACTGCTGCTAACTGAAGCCGATCGAACCATGTTGCCTCCTTCCCTTGATGAACAGTGAGCGTTGTTGAGGGGAGAGTTCCTGGTAGGGGTGGATGAACAGGACCCTGTGGTGTTGCCTCTAGATGAACAGGACCCCAATCGAGCCGGTTGGGGCTGGATGAAAATGACGCCATGGAGGGCTGGATGAACAGGACGACCCCGTGGAGGGCTGGTCAAACAATAGCCGGTGGAGGGCTAGATGAACAGTAGCCCATGGAGGGGTGGTTGAATAGTAACCCGTGGAGAGAGCGGGTTGAACAGTAGCCGGTGGAGTAGCGCGCGGTGGAGGCTGGATGAACTAGAGCCAGTGGATGAGCAGTCGCAGGTGGAGGCTGGAGGAGGTCGACGGTGGATGAACAGTAGCCCGTGGAGGCTGGAGGAGGTCGACGGTGGAGATGAACATTATCCCGTGGAGTCGCATTTTGCGGTACGCCACACCCCTCCCGATGAACAGGACCCCCGTTTCGATCGTAGCACTCCAACACAAGTCTGTTTCCTCTGTTTTGCGGTACGCCACACCCCTCCCGATCAACATGACCCCGTTTCGACCGTAGGAGGTCCAACAGAAGTCCGTTTCCTCCATTTTGCGACGCCGCACCCTTCCGGCGAACAGATCCCGCTTCAACGTGGCGGCCGAACACAAGGTTGTTTCCTCCGTTCTGTGGTACGCTAGGCCTCGTTTCCATCGGCTATTCCGTCCAAGCCAGTTGGCTCCCACGCGTTCCGTTGCCTCCCGATGAACACGAGCATTCCGTTGCCTCCCCATGAACATGATAACAACGCAGTTTCTCCATTCTGACCCAGCCATGTACACGAGTCATGGCCGTGCGTATGCGCGAGTAGGCGTTCGAGACCCCGCCTGTATGTACGTACGTGGCCATTTTTTCTTTCTTGCACCCTGGCCGCTGTACGTACGTGTACATGCTACGTGTGCGCCTGTACTACGACACGTGCCCTTCCTTACACGGCCACGGTTCATCGCTGCAGCCTGCAGATAGACCGATCGTATGTACGTACACGTTCGCCACCAGAATGACAACACTACATACGCTTCGACCAGGTGGGTCCCGACTGTCAGGCACTTCCTTGCGTGCGAAGATGTAGCTGGTGGGTCCCAGTAGTCAGGGGGCGAATCGTTTTTTCCCGTAATATGGACGCACTTCCTTGCATGCGAAGATGTAGCTGGTGGGTCCCAGCAGTCAGGGGGAAATGTTTTTTTCGCAAAATACAGTGGCCCGTCCAGTGGGTCCGTGCTATCAGCTAGAGGAATAATTATTTTGCACGTAATAAGGAGCCAATTCCTTGCGGCTGCCGTGGACCCAACTGTCAGCCTCTCCATGTACAGTACTCTTCCGATGGAAGTCGTTCCTTGACCATGTTGACCACGCCACACCGAGAGCACCAGGGCGGTGGACGATGACGAGGCCTAGGAAGGGGACGACGCGGAGCCGGGAAAGACACGACAGTGGATGCCCACGCGAAGAGGAGTACGAGGGTTCACTGGTTCGACTGCGGTGTGAGGCTGCCGTCGCCGCAGAAATAATCAGAATAACAAGACGTGTGCGTGAGTGGAGGGATGGCCTGGCCAGCGGTGGGAGTAGTAGGGACGGTGAGGCCTCCATAGCAGCACACCCGGCCACGGAAGGAAGGAGCAGGCGGCACGACCGGCGCTGCTTTGGGCGGCTGGAGCAAGAAGACCAGAGGTTGAAGAAGCACGACGGCTGTTGCATGGACATCGTACGGTCACTGCAGCTAGAGTCGTTCATATTGACTAAGTTGACAAAGCCCTCCATCCCCGTCAACTTAGTAGGCCCACAAGTCAGCCTCCCACTATGCTGGGTCCCAGCTAGCAGGGGGAGTATTCATTTTTTTGTGCGTAATAAGGAGGCACTTCCTTGCATGCAAAGATATAGCTGGTGGGTCCGACCTATCAGTGAGGGGAACGTTTTTTCGTGAAATACAAAGGCCCTTCCGGTGGGTCCCAAATGTCAGCTAGAGGAATCATCATTTTGCGCATAATAAGGAGGCATTTCCTTGTGTGCGATCGTGGACCCTGCTACCTCTTGAGCACTGCGTTGGATTTCCCCGAAGAGGAGAGGATGATGCAGCAAAGTAGCGTAAGTATTTCCCTCAGTTTTTGAGAACCAAGGTATCAATCTAGTAGGAGACCACGCACAAGTCCCTCGTACCTACACAAAACGATAGCAGCTCGCAACCAACGCTTAGGGGTTGTCAATCCCTTCACGGTCACTTACTAGAGTGAGATCTGATAGAGATGATAAATAATATTTTTTGGTATTTTTGATAGATAGATGCAAAGTCAAAAGTAAAAGGCAAAGTAAAATAAAACAAGTAAATAAAGTGATAGAGATTGATATGATGAGAATAGACCCGGGGGCCATAGGTTTCACTAGCGGCTTCTCTCAAGAGCATAGATATTCTACGGTGGGTGGACAAATTACTGTTGAGCAATTGACAGAATTGAGCATAGTTATGAGTATATCTAGGCAATGATCATGTATATAGGCATCACGTCCAAAACAAGTAGATCAAACGATTCTCAAGATCTACTACTATTACTCCACTCATCGACCGCTATCCAAAGATGCATCTAGAGTATTAAGTTAAAAATAGAGTAACGCCTTAAGCAAGATGACATGATGTAGAGGGATAAATTCATGCAATATGATAAAAAACCATCTTGTTATCCTCGATGGCAACAATACAATACGTGCCTTGCAACTCTTTTCATCATCGAGTAAGGACACCGCAAGAATGAACCCAAAGCTAAGCACTTCTCCCATTGCAAGAACTACCAATCTAGTTGGCCAAACCAAAAAGGATAATTCGAAGAGACTTGCAAAGATAACTCAATCATACATAAAAGAATTCAGAGAAGAATCAAATATTTTCCATAGATAATACTCGATCATAAACCCACAATTCATCGGTCTCAACAAACACACCGCAAAAAGAAGAACACATCGAATAGATCTCCACGAGAGAGGGGGAGAACATTGTATTGAGATCCAAAAAGAGAGAAGAAGCCATCTAGCTACTAGCTATGGACCCGAAGGTCTGAAGTAAACTACTCACACTTCATCGGAGGGGCTATGGTGATGATGTAGAAGCCCTCCGTGGTGGATGCCCCTCCCGGTGAGCTCTAACAGGCCCCAAGATGGGATCTCGTGGATACAAAAGGTTGCGGCGGTGGAATTAGGTTTTGGCCCTGCTCGATCGCTTGGGGATACGAGGTATATATAGGAGGAAGGAGTACGTCGGTGGAGCGTTAGGGGCCCACAAGGTACGGCGCGCGTGGGGGCGCCCACCTCGTGACCGCCTCTGGCACTTCTTGGAGTAGGGTCCAAGTCTCCGGATCACGCTCGTTGGAAAATCACGATCCCGAAGGTTTCATTCCTTTTGGACTCCGTTTGATATTCCGTTTCTTCAAACACTGAAATAGGCAAAAAAAGCAATTTGGCTGGGCCTCCGGTTAATAGGTTAGTCCCAAAAATAATATAAAAGTGGAAAATAAAGCCCAATATAGTCCAAAACAGTAGGTAAAGTAGCATGGAGCAATCAAAAATTATAGATACGTTGGAGACGTATCAAGCATCCCCAAGCTTAATTCTTGCTCGTCCTCGAGTAGGTAAATGATAAAAAGGAATTTTTGATGCGGAGTGATACTTTGGCATAATTTCAACGTAAATCTTCTTAATTGTGATATGAATATTCAGATCCGAAAGATTCAAGACAAAAGTTCATATTGACACAAAAATAATAATACTTCAAGCATACTAATCAAAGCAATCATGTCTTCTCAAAATAACATGGCAAAAGAAAGTTCATCCTACAAAATCATATAGTTAGGCTATGCTTCATTTTCGTCACACAAAGATGTTCCCAACTTCTATACCCCCGATGACAAGCCAAGCAATTGTTTCATACTTAAATAATCTCAAACTTTTTCAACCTTCACGCAATACATGAGCGTGAGCCATGGATATAGCACTATGGGTGAAATAGAATATGATGATGGGGATTGTGTGGAGAAGACAAAAAAGGAGAAAGTCTCACATTGACGAGGATAATCAACGGGCTATGGAGATGCCCATCAATTGATGTCAACATGAGGAGTAGGGATTGCCATGCAACGGATGCACTAGAGTTATGAATGCTCAACAAAAGAAAACTAGTGGGTGTGCATCCAACTCGCTTGCTCATGAAGACCTAGGGCATTTGAGGAAGCCCATCGTAGGATATACAAGCCAAGTTCTATAATGAAAAGTTCCCACTAGTATAAAAAGACAACTTATGAGACTCACTACATGAAGAACAAGGTGCTACTTTGAAGCACAATTTATGATACTCACTACATGAAGAACAAGGTGCTACTTTGAAGCACAAGTGTGGAAAAAAGAGATAGTAGAATTGCCCTTTTTTTGGCCCTTTTTTCTTTTGGCCTTTCTTTTTTTTATATTTTTTTGGGCAATGCTCTAATAATGATGATCATCACACTTCTATTGATTACAACATAAGGATTACAACTCGAAACCTAGAACAAGATATGACTCTATATGAATGCCTCCGGCAGTGTACCGGGATGGTGCAATGAATAAAGAGTGACATGTATGGAAAATAATGCATGGTGGCTTTGCCACAAATACGATGTCAACTACATGGTCATGCAATGGCAATATGACAAAAGTACTGTATGTCATGATGATGATGGTGGAAGTTGCATGGCAATATATCTCGGAATGACTATGGAAATGCCATGATAGGTAGGTATGGTGGCTGTTTTGAGGAAGATATAAGGAGGTTTATGTGTGATAGAGTGGATCGATCACGGGTTTGATGCACCGCTAAGTTTGCACCAACTCTCAAGGTGAGAAAGGGCAATGCAGTGCATCAAGAGGCTAGCAAAGGCGGAAAGATGTGAGTGTGTATAATCCATGGACTCAACATTAGTCAAAAGAACTCATATACTTATTGCAAAAATTTAGAAGTCATCAAAAATCAAGTACTACGCGCATGCTCCTAGGGGGGTAGAATTGTAGGAAAAGACCATCGCTCGTCCCCGACCGCCACTCATAAGGATGCACAAGCCAGGTACACTTCATGTTTCAAATTTGTTACACAACTTTAACCATACGTGCATGCTACGGGACTTGCAAACTTCAACACAAGTATTTCTCAAATTCACAATTATCAACTAGCACGACTTTGATATTATCACCTCCATATGTCAAAACAATTATCAAGCATCAAACTTATCTTAGTATTCAATGCACTCAAAAGAAAGTTTCACATATCTTGAACACCAAGTATATTAACATTAAGCAAATTACCATGCTATTAATGACTCTCAAAATAATCTAAGTGAAGCATGAGAGATCAATAGTTTCTTTAAAACAAATCCACCACCGTGCTCTAAAAGATATAAGTGAAGCATAGAGCAAAAATTATCACGCTCAAAAGATATAAGTGAAGCGCTATGAGCAAAACTATCAAGCTCAAAAGATATAAGTGAAGCACATGGAGTATTCTAACAAATTCCAATCATGTATGGCTCTCTCAAAAGATGTGTACAGCAGATGATTGTGGTAGACTAACAAGCAAAGACACAAATAATACAAGACGCTCCAAGCAAAACACATATCATGTGGTGAATAAAAATATAGCTCCAAGTAAATTACTGATGGAAGTGGACGAAAAGAGGGGATGCCTTCCGGGTCATCCCCAAGCTTTGACTTTTTGATGTCCTTGGATTATATTGGGGGTGCCATGGGCATCCCCAAGCTTAGGCTCTTTCCACTCCTTGTTCCATAATCCATCAAAAGAATTCACCCAAAACTTGAAAACTTCACAACACAAAACTCAACAGAAATCTCGTGAGCTCCGTTAGAGAAAGAAAACAAAAGACTACTTCAAGGTACTGTAATGAACTCATTCTTTATTTATATTGGTGTTAAACCTACTGTATTCCAACTTCTCTATGGTTTATAAACTATTTTACTAGCCATAGATTCATCAAAATAAGCAAACAACAAACGTAAAACAGAATCTGTCAAAAACAGAACAGTCTGTAGCAATCTGTAACTAACGCAAACTTCTGGAACTCTAAAAATTCTACCAAAATAGGAAGTCCTGGACAATTTGTTTATTGAACAGAAGAAAAAAGAATCAACGCAAAAGCACGTTCCTGTGATTTAACAAAATTATATTCATTCATGCAAAGTTTCTGTTTTTCAGCAGAATCAAATCAACTATCATCGTAGGTTATCCTATAGGTTCTACTTGGCACAAACACTAATTAAAACATAAAACCACATCCAAACAGAAGGTAGATGGATTATTTGTTCCTAAACAGAAGCAAAAACAAAAAACACAAAATAAAATTGGGTTGCCTCCCAACAAGCGCTATCGTTTAACGCCCCTAGCTAGGCATTGATAATTTTAATGATGCTCAGATCAAAGACAAGAATTAAAGCACGAAGAGAGCATCATGAAACAACACATCTAAGTCTAACATACTTCCTATGCATAGGCATCTTATAGGCAAACAAATTATCATAGCAAGCAAAAACTAGCATATGCAAGGAAGCGGAAAGGAACAATAGCAATCTCAACATAACGAGAGGTAATTTATTATCATGAAAAAATTTACGACCATATTTTCCTCTCTCATAATAGTTACATGTAGGATCATAAGAAAATTCAACAACATAGCTATCACATAACATATTCTCAACACGATCCACATGCATGCGAAGTTGACACTCTTCCAAAATTGTGGGATTATTATTAACTAAAGTCATGACCTCTCCAAACCCACTTTCATCAAAAACTTCATAAGATTGAACATTCTCCAAATATGTGGGATCTAAAGTTGACACTCTTCCAAACCCACTTTTAATATCATTGCAAACAATAAAATCAATCTCATATTCATCATGGGGATTAAATAAATTTTCAAGATCATAAGAAGAATTACCCCAATCATGATCATTGCAACAAGTAGTAGACATAGCAAAACTAGCATCCCCAAGCTTAGGGTTTTGCATATTATTAGCACAATTGTCATCAAGAGAACTTATAATAAAATCATTGCAATCATGCTTTTTATTCAAAGAGTTATCGTGAATCTCTTCATAAAGTACTTCATCACAATTTCTAGATTCACGAATTTCAAGCAAAACTTCATAAAGATAATCTAGTGCACAAAACTCACTAGCAATTGGTTCATCATAATTGGATCTCTTAAAAAGATTGGCAAGCGGATGAGGATCCATAAACTTTTAGCAAGCGAAGATGCAAGTAGAAAGAAGGTACAAGTAAACATAAGATCGAACGGAAGAAGGGCGAATAAAACGGCAAGGGTGAAGTGGGGGAGAGGAAAACGAGAGGCAAATGGCAAATAATGTAATGCAAGAGATAGGGATTGCGATGGGTACTTGGTATGGTTGACTTGCTTGCGTGAGCCTCCTCGGCAACGGCGCCAGAAATTCTTCTTGCTACCTCTTGAGCACTGCGTTGGATTTCCCCGAAGAGGAGAGGATGATGCAGCAAAGTAGCGTAAGTATTTCCCTCAGTTTTTGAGAACCAAGGTATCAATCCAGTAGGAGACCATGCACAAGTCCCTCGTACCTACACAAAACGATAGCAACTCGCAACCAACGCTTAGGGGTTGTCAATCCCTTCATGGTCACTTACGAGAGTGAGATCTGATAGAGATGATAAATAATATTTTTTGGTATTTTTGATAGATAGATGCAAAGTCAAAAGTAAAAGGCAAAGTAAAACAAAGCAAGTAAATAAATTGATAGAGATTGATATGATGAGAATAGACCCGGGGGCCATAGGTTTCACAAGTGGCTTCTCTCAAGAGCATAGATATTCTACGGTGGGTGGACAAATTACTGTTGAGCAATTGACAGAATTGAGCATAGTTATGAGTATATCTAGGCAATGATCATGTATATAGGCATCACGTCCAAAACAAGTAGATCGAAACGATTCTCGCATCTACTACTATTACTCCACTCATCGACCGCTATCCAAAGATGCATCTAGAGTATTAAGTTAAAAATAGAGTAACGCCTTAAGCAAGATGACATGATGTAGAGGATAAATTCATGCAATATGATAAAAACCCCATCTTGTTATGCTCGATGGCAACAATACAATACGTGCCTTGCAACTCTTTTCATCACCGAGTAAGGACACCGCAAGAATGAACCCAAAGCTAAGCACTTCTCCCATTGCAAGAACTACCAATCTAGTGGCCAAACCAAAAGGATAATTCAAGAGACTTGCAAAGATAACTCAATCATACATAAAAGAATTCAGAGAAGAATCAAATATTTTCCATAGATAATCTTGGATCATAAACCCACAATTCATCGGTCTCAACAAACACACCGCAAAAAGAAGAATACATCGAATAGATCTCCACGAGAGGGGAGAACATTGTATTGAGATCCAAAAGAGAGAAGAAGCCATCTAGCTACTAGCTATGGACCCAAGGTCCAAGTAAACTACTCACACTTCATCGGAGGGGCTATGGTGATGATGTAGAAGCCTCCGTGGTGGATGCCCCCCCATGAGCTTGAACAGCCCCAAGATGGGATCTCGTGGATACAAAAGGTTGTGGCGGTGGAATTAGGTTTTTGGCTCCTGTTCTGATCGTTTGGGGATACGTAGGTATATATAGGAGGAAGGAGTACGTGGGTGGAGCATTAGGGGGCCCACGAGGTACGGGGGCGCGCCCAGGGGGGCGCCCTCCACCCTCGTGACCGCCTTTGGCACTTCTTGGAGTACGGTCCAAGTCTCCTGGATCACGTTCGGTTGGAAAATCACGATCCCGAAGGTTTCATTCCGTTTGGACTCCGTTTGATATTCCGTTTCTTCGAAACACTAAAATAGGCAAAAAAAATAGCAATTCCGGGCTGGGCCTCCGGTTAATAGGTTAGTCCCAAAAATAATATAAAAGTTGAAAATAAAGCCCAATATAGTCCAAAACAGTAGGTAAAGTAGCATGGAGCAATCAAAAATTATAGATACGTTTGAGACGTATCAGACCCAGCTGTCAGCCTCTCGACGTACAGTCCATGTCTGATGGAAGTTGTTTCCTTGACCATGTTGACCACGCCGTGCCAAGAGCACCAGGGCGATGGACGACGGTGAGGCCTAGGAAGGGGACGACATGGAGCCAAGGAAGACGCAACAGTGGATGCCCACATGGAGAGGAGTATGAGGGTTGTTGGGGAACGTAGTAATTTCAAAAATTTTCCTACGCACACGCAAGATCATGGTGATGTATAGCAACGAGAGGGGAGAGTGTTGTCTACATACCCTTGTAGACCCAAGCGAAGCGATCACAACGTAGAGGAAGTAGTCGACGTTCTCCTCGCGATCCGACCGATCCGGCGCCACATTCGACGCCCGAAGTTCTTGACACACGACAGCTCGATGACGCCCTCAGATCCGATCCAGCCGAGTGTCGAGGGAGAGTTCCACAAGACGACGGCGCAGGACGATCTTGATGTTTCACTGGCGCAGGTTTCGCTTAAGCTTCATGACAGATAACCGAGGTGGAATATGGTGGAAGGGGCACGCGACACGGCTAAGGAACGATCTCACGATCAACTTGTGTGTTCCAAGGTGCCCCCCGCCTCAGATATAAAGGAGCCAGGGGAGGGGGGGCCGGCCAAGCTTGGCGCCAGGAGTCCTACTCCTCCGGGAGTAGGATCCCCAATCCTAGTCCAACTAGGATTCCTGAGGGGAAAGAGAGAGAGGGCGGCCCCTTCTCCTAGTCCTAGTAGGACTAGGGGGGGAGGCGCGCTGCCAGCCTTGGGCTGCCCTCCTCCTTTCCACTAAGGCCCATAGAGGCCCATTTACCTCCCGGGGTTCCAGAACCTCCTGTACTCAGAATTTCCATTTTACCGAACCATTCCAACTCCAAATATAGGCTTCCAATATATCAATCTTTATGTCTCGACCATTCCGAGACTCCTCGTCATGTCCGTGATCACATCCGGACTCAACTCCTTCGTACATCAAAATACATAAACTCATAATAACCGCCATCGAAACCTTAAGCGTGCGGACCCTACGGTTCGAGAACAATGTAGACATGACCTAGAACTATTCATGGTCAATAACCAACAGCGGACCTGGATGCCCATATTGGTTCCTACATATTCTACGAAGATCTTTATCGGTCGACCGCATAACAACATACGTTGTTCCTTTGTCATCGGTATGTTACTTGCCGAGATTCGATCGTCGGTATCCAATACCTAGTTCAATCTCGCTACGCAAGTCTCTTTACTCGCTCCGTAATACATCATCTCACAACTAACTCATTAGTTGTAGTGCTTGCAAGGCTTCATGATGTGCATTACCGAGAGGGCCAGAGATACCTCTCCGACTATCGGAGTGACAAAACCTAATCTCAAATACGCCAACCCAACATCCGCCTTTGGAGACACTGTAGTACTCCTTTATAATCACCCGATACGCCAGACGTTTGGTAGCACCCAAAGTGTTCCTCCGTAAACGGAGTTGCATAATCTCATAGTTACAGAACATGTATAAGTCATGGATAAAAGCAGAGCAACATACTAAACGATCGTGTGCTAAGCTAAGGGAATGGGTCATGTCAATCGATCATTCTACTAATGATGTGACCTCATTAATCAAATAACAACTCCTTTGTTCATGGTTAGGAAACATAACCATCTTTGATTAACAAGCTAGTCTAGTAGAGGCATACTAGTGACATCTTGTTTTGTCTATGCATTCACACATGTATCATGTTTCCGTTAATACAATTCTAGCATGAATGATAAACATTTATCATGAAATAAGGAAATAAATAATAACTTTATTATTGCCTCTAGGGCATATTTCCTTCAGCCTCCCACTTGCACTAGAGTCAATAATCTAGATTACACAAGAATGATTCTAACACCCATGGAGTCTTGGTGCCGATCATGTTTTGCTCGTGGAAGAGGCTTAGTCAACGGGTCGCAACATTCAGATCCGTATGTATCTTGCAAATCTCTATGTCTCGGTCCCGACTAAGTCCCGGATGGAATTGAAGCGCCTCTTGATGTGCTTGGTCCTCTTGTGAAATCTGGATTCCTTCGCCAAGGCAATTGCTCCAAGATTGTCACGAAGATTTTCATTGACCCGATGCACTAGGTATGACACCTAGATCGGATATGAACTCCTTCATCCGCACTCCTTCATTAGCTGCGCCGAAGCTGCTATGTATTCCGCTTCACATGTAGATCCCGCCACGACGCTTTGTTTAGAACTCGCACTAACCGACAGCTCCTCCGCTTAGTGTAAATACGATCCGGTCTGCGATTTAGAATCGTCCGGATCGTGTCAAAGCTTGCATCAACGTAACTGCCATTTATGAGCTCTTTGTCACCTCCATATACGAGAAACATATCCTTAGTCCTTTTCGTATTTCAGATGTTCTTGACCACGCCCAAAGGATCCACTCGATTACTTTGGTACCTCCTGCTAGGCTTATAGCAAGGCACACATCGTCCGTACACAAGATTGCATACATGATAGAGCCTATGGTCAAGCATAGGAACATCTTTCATCTTTCTCTATCTTCCGCAGTGGTCGGGCATTGAGTCCGACTCAACTTCACACCTTGTAACACGTGCAAGAACCCTTTCTTTGCTTGATCCATTTTGAACTTCTTCAAAACTTTGTCAAGGTATGTGCTTTGTGAAAGTCCAATTAAGCGCCTTGATCTATCTCTATAGATCTTGATGCCCAATATGTAAGCAGCTTCACCGAGGTCTTTCATTGAAAAACTCTTATTCAAGTATCCCTTTATGCTATCCAGAATTCTATATCATTTCCGATCAGCAATATGTCATCCACATATAAGATCGAAATGCTACTGAGCTCCCACTCACTTTCTTGTAAATACAAAGCTTCTCCAAAAGTCTCAGACAAACCCAAATGCTTTGATCACACTATCAAAACGCTTATTCCAACTCCGAGATGCTTGCACCAGTCCATATATGGATCGCCGGAGCTTGCACACTTTGTTAGCTCCCTTTGGATCGATAAAACCTTCTCGTTGCATCATATACAACTCTTCTTCCGTAAATCCATTCAGAATGCGCTTTACATCCATTTGCCAAATTTCATAATCATAAAATGCGCAATTGCTAACATGATTCGGACGGACTTAAGCATCGCCACGGGTGAGAAGGTCTCATCGTAGTCAATCCCTTGAACTTGTCGAAACCTTTTGCATAAGTCGAGCTTTATAGACAAGAATATTACCGCCGCGGTCTTCTTCTTGAAGATCCACTTGTTTTCTATTGCTTGCCTACCTCGGCAAGTCAACCAAAGTCCACACTTTGTTTTCATACATGGATCCCATCTCGATTTCATGGCCTCAAGCCATTTTATGAATCTGGGCTCACCATCGCTTCTTCATAGTTCGTAGGTTCATCATGATCTAGTAGCATGACTTCCGTAACAGGATTACCGCATCACTCAGTGCGGATCTTACTCGTTGATCTACGAGGTTCTCAGAGTAACTTGATCTCAAGTTTCATGATCAACATCATCAACTTCCTCACTACTTGGTGTAGGTATCTCGTAAACCGGTTTCGCGATTTAACTACTTTCAAGTAAGGGAGAAGGTACTATTACCTCATCAAGTTCCACTTTCCTCCCACTCACTTCTTTCGAGAGAAACTCCTTCTAGAAAGGATCCATTCTTAGCAACAAATGTCTTGCCTTCGGATCTGTGATAGAAGGTGTACCCAACTGCCTCCTTTGGGTATCCTATGAAGACACATTCGATTTGGGTTCGAGCTTATCAGTTGAAGCTTTTTCACATAAGCATCGCATCCCCAAACTTTAAGAAACGACAACTTTGGTTTCTTGCTAAACCACAGTTCATAAGGTGTCGCCTCAACGGATTTCGACGGTGTTCTATTCAGGTGAATGCGGCCGTCTCTAGAGCATAACCCCAAAACGATAGCGGTAAATCAGAAGAGACATCATAGATCGCACCATATCTAGTAAAGTACGACACGACGCTCGGACACACCATTACGTTGTGGTGTTCCGGTGGCGGAGTTGCTAAACTATTCCGCATTGTTTCAAATGTAGACCAAACTCAGAACTCAAATATTCACCTCCACGATCGATCGTAGAAACTTAATTTTCTTGTTACGATGATTTTCAACTTCACTCTGAAATTCTTTGAACTTTTCAAACGTTTCAGACTTATGTTTCATTAAGTAGATATACCCATATCCGCTTAAGTCATCTGTGAAGGTGAGAAAATAACGATATCCGCCACGAGCCTCAACATTCATCGGACCACATACATCTCAGTATGTATGATTTCCAACAAATCTGTTGCTCTCTCCATAGTACCGAGAACGGTGTTCTAGTCATCTTGCCCATGAGGCACGGTTCGCAAGTGCCAAGTGATTCATAATCAAGTGACTCCAAAAGTCCATCAAGATGGAGTTTCTTCATGCGCTTTACACCGATATGACCTAAACGGCAAGTGCCACAAATAAGTTGCACTTTCATTATCAACTCGATCTTTTGGTTTCAACATTATGAATATGTGTATCACTACTATCGAGATTCATAAGAAATAGACCACCTCAAGGGTGCATGACCATAAAAGATATTACTCATATAAATAGAACAACCATTATTCTCTCGATTTAAATGAATAACCGCCTCGCATTAAACAAGATCCAGATATAATGTTCATGCTCAACGCAGCACCAAATAACAATTATTTAGGTCTAAAACTAATCCCAAGGTAGATGTAGAGGTAGCGTGTCAACCGCGATCACATCGACTTTGGAACCATTTCCCACGCCGCATCGTCACCTCGCCCTTTGCCGAGTTCGCTTAATCAGTAGTCCCTGCTTCGAGTTGCAAATATTAGCAACGGAACCAGATCAAATACCCAGTGCTACTACGAGCTCTAGTAAGGTACACATCAATAACATGTATATCACATATACCTTTGTTCACCTTGCCATCCTTCTTATCCGCCAAATACTTGGGGCAGTTCCGCTTCCAAAGGACTACCGCTTGCAAGAGAAGCACTCGATTTGTGTTTAGGGCCGACTTGGGTTTCTTCTCCGAGCAAAGAACTTGCTTGTCTGTTCTTCTTGAGATTCCCTTTTCTTCCCTTTGCCTTTCTTCTTGAAACTAGTGGTCTTATTGACCATCAACACTTGATGCTCCTTCTGATTTCTACCTCCGCAGCCTTTAGCATTGCGAAGAGCTCTGTATAGTTTTCACTAACCCTTGCATATTATAGTTCATCACGAAGCCTTTGTAGCTTGGTGGCGGTGATTGAAGAATTTCATCAATGACACAATCATCCGGAAGATTAACTCCCAATTGCGTCAAGTGATTGTAGTACCTGACATTACGAGTATATGTTCACTAATGTAACTATTCTCCTCCATCTTGCAGCTATAGAACTTATTGGAGACTTCATATCTCTCAATCCGCATTCTGTTGAATATTAACTTCAACTCTGGAACATCTCATATGCTCCATGACGCTCAAAACGCCGTTGAAGTCCCGGTTCTAAGCCGTAAAGCATGGCACATCGAACTATAGAGTAGTCATCGCTTTGCTCGCCAGACGCTCATAACATCTCGCAGTTGCATTAGCAAAGAAGTTCGCACCTAGCGGTGCATCCAGACGTAGCTCTTTCAGGCAAGAATGAGGATGATCCTCTCGTTACGGACCCAAATCCGTAATTGCTACCATCATCTTTCAACTTTGCTTCTCAAGGAACGCATTAAAATTCAACGGAACAACAAAGACGAGCCATCTATCCACAATCAAACATAAACAAGCAAGATACTATCAGTACTAAGTTCATGATAAATTTAAGTTCAATTAATCATATTACTAAAGAACTCCCACTTAGAAAAGACATCCTCTAGTCATCTAAGTGATCACGTGATCCAAATCAACTAAACCATAACCGATCATCACGTGAAATGGAGTAGTTTTCAATGGTGAACATCTTATGTTGATCATATCTACTATATGATTCACGCCGACCTTTCGGTCTCCGTGTTCCGAGGCCATATCGCATATGCTAGGCTCGCCAAGTATAACCCGAGTATTCTCGGTGCAAAACTGGCTTGCACCCGTTGTAGATGGACGAGAGCTTATCACACCCGATCATCACGTGGTGTCCGGGCACGATTTAACTTTGGCAACGGTGCATACTGGGAGAACACTTCTTGATAATTTAGTGAGAGATCATCTTATAATGCTACCGCCAATCAAAGCAAGATAAGATGCATAAAAGGATAAACATCACATGCAAATCAATATAAGTGATATGATATGGTCATCATCATCTTGTGCTTCAGATCTCCATCTTGCAAAGACCACCATGATCACCATCGCCATCGGCGCGACACCTTGATCTCCATCGCAGCATCGTTGTCGCCTCGCCAAACTTATGCTATTACGACTATCGCTACCGCTTAGTGATAAAGTAAAGCATTACAGTAGCGATTGCATTGCATACAATAAAGCGACAACCATATGGCTCTCGCCATTGCCGATAACTTCGGTTACAAAACATGATCATCTCATACAATAAAATATAGCATCACGCCTTGACCATATCACATCACAACATGCCCCGCAAAAACAAGTTAGACGCCCTCTACTTTGTTGTTGCAAATTTTACGTGGCTGCTACGGGCTTAAGCAAGAACCAGCCTCACCCACGCATCAAAACCACAACGATATTTCGTCAAATAGACTCGCTTTTAACCTTCTCAAGGACCGGCGAGCCACACTCTGTTCAACTAAAGTGAGAGAGACAGCACCCACCGGTCACCTTTAAGCAACGAGTGCTCACAGCGGTGAAACCAGCCTCAGAAGCGCACGCAGTAATGTCGGTCCGGGCCGCTTCATCTCACAATACCGCTGAACCAAAGTATGACATCTTTGGTAGGTAGTATGACTTGTATCGCCCACAACTCACTTGTGTTCTACTCGTGCAAAACATCAAACCATAGAAAAACCTAGGCTCGGATGCCACTGCTGGGGAACGAGTAATTTCAAAAATTTTCCTACGCACACGCAAGATCATGGTGATGTATAGCAACGAGAGGGGAGAGTGTTGTCTACATACCCTTGTAGACCCGGCGAAGCGATCACAACGTAGAGGAAGTAGTCGACGTTCTCCTCGCGATCCGACCGATCCCGGCGCCGTTATTCGACGCCCCGAAGTTCTTGACACACGACAGCTCGATGACGCCCTCGACTCGATCCAGCCGAGTGTCGAGGGAGAGTTCCACAAGACGACGTGGCAGGACGATCTTGATGTTTCATCAGCAGGCTTCGCTTAAGCTTCATGACCAGATAACCGAGGTGGAATATGGTGGAAGGGGCACCGACACGGCTAAGGAACGATCTCACGATCAACTTGTGTGTTCCAAGGTGCCCCCCGCCTCAGATATAAAGGAGCCAGGGGGGGGGCGGCCGGCCAAGCTTGGCGCGCCAGGAGTCCTACCTCCGGGAGTAGGATCCCCAATCCTAGTCCAACTAGGATTCCCGGAAGGGAAAGAGAGAGAGAGGGGGCCGGCCCCTTCTCCTAGTCCTAGTAGGACTAGGGAAGGGGGGGGAGGCGCGCGGCCAGCCTTGGGCTGCCCCTCCTCCTTTCCACTAAGGCCCATAGAGGCCCATTTACCTCCCGGGGTTCCAGAACCTCCTAAGACTCTAAGAATTTCCATTTTACCGGAACCATTCCAACTCCAAATATAGGCTTCCAATATATCAATCTTTATGTCTCGACCATTCCGAGACTCCTCGTCATGTCCGTGATCACATCCGGACTCAACTCCTTCGTACATCAAAATACATAAACTCATAATAACCGCCATCGAAACCTTGCGTGCATGGACCCTACGGTTCGAGAACAATGTAGACATGACCTAGAACTATTCATGGTCAATAACCAACAGCGGACCTGGATGCCCATATTGGTTCCTACATATTCTACGAAGATCTTTATCGGTCGACCGCATAACAACATACGTTGTTCCCTTTGTCATCGGTATGTTACTTGCCCGAGATTCGATCGTCGGTATCCAATACCTAGTTCAATCTCGTACGGCAAGTCTCTTTACTCGCTCCGTAATACATCATCTCACAACTAACTCATTAGTTGTAGTGCTTGCAAGGCTTCAAGTGATGTGCATTACCGAGAGGGCCAGAGATACCTCTCCGACTATCGGAGTGACAAAACCTAATCTCAAATACGCCAACCCAACATCCGCCTTTGGAGACACCTGTAGTACTCCTTTATAATCACCCGATTACGTTGTGACGCTTGGTAGCACCCAAAGTGTTCCTCCGTAAACGGAGTTGCATAATCTCATAGTTACAGAACATGTATAAGTCATGGATAAAAGCAGAGCAAAGATACTAAACGATCGTGTGTGCTAAGCTAAGGGAATGGGTCATGTCAATCGATCATTCTACTAATGATGTGACCTCATTAATCAAATAACAACTCCTTTGTTCATGGTTAGGAAACATAACCATCTTTGATTAACAAGCTAGTCTAGTAGAGGCATACTAGTGACATCTTGTTTTGTCTATGCATTCACACATGTATCATGTTTCCAGTTAATACAATTCTAGCATGAATGATAAACATTTATCATGAAATAAGGAAATAAATAATAACTTTATTATTGCCTCTAGGGCATATTTCCTTCAAGGGTTCACTGGTTCGGCTTCAGTGTGAGGCTGCCGCCGCTGCAGAATAACAGGGGGTGTTGGTGAGTGGAGGGATGGCCTGGCCAGAGGTGAGTGTAGTAGGGGGCGGTGAGGCCTCCACGGTAGCACAGCCGACCATGGGAGAAAGGGGCAGGCGGCACGACCGGCGCTGCTTTGGGCGGCTGGAGCAAGAAGACCAGAGGTTGAAGAAGCACGACGGCTGTTGGATGAACATCGTACGATCAATGCAGCTAGAATCGTTCATATTGACTAAGTGGACAAAGCCCTCCATCCCCGTCAACTTAGTAGGCCCACAAGTCAGCCTCCCACTATGCTGGGTCCCAGCTAGCAGGGGGAGTATTCATTTTTGTGTGCGTAATAAGGAGGCACTTCCTTGCGTGCGAAGATATAGCTGGTGGGCCGACCTGTCAGCGGGGGGAACGTTTTTTCATGAAATACAAAGGCCTTTCCGGTGGATCCCAGATGTCAGCTGGAGGAATCATTATTTTGCGCGTAATAAGGAGGCATTTCCTTGTGTGCGGTTGTGGACCCAGCTGTCAGCCTCTCCACGTACAGTCCACATCCGATGGAAGTTGTTCCTTGACCACGTTGACCACGCCGAGCCAAGAGCACCAGGGCGGTGGATGACGGTGAGGCCTAGGAAGGGGACGACACGGAGCCAAGGAAGACGCAACAGTGGATGCCCACGTGGAGAGGAGTACGAGGGTTCACTGGTTCGGCTTTGGTGTGAGGCTACTATCGCCGCATAATAACAGGGGGTGGTGGTGAGTGGAGGGATGGCCCGGCCAGAGGTGGGAGTAGTAGGGGGCGGTGAGGCCTCCACGGCAAAGACAAAGAGCCACGGAGGCGAGGGGGCAAAGACGACCGACGCTGCTTTGGGCGGCTGGAGCAAGAAGACCACAGGTTGAAGAAGCACGACGACCGTTGGATGGACATCGCACGGTCACTGCAGCTAGAATCGTTTATATTGACTAAGTTGACAAAGCCCTTGGTACGCGTCAACTTAGTAGGCCCACAGGTCAGCCTCCGAAACGGTGCACCCCAGATGTGAGCGGAAGGAATCATTTTTTGGGCGGCTGAAGCTAGAATATCCAAGATTGAAGAAGAATCACGACATCCGTTGGATAGACATCCAACGGCCACTACTGCTAGAACCGTGTGTTGACTATAAGTTGACAAAGCCTTGCATACGCGTCAACTTCTTTTTTTAGGGGACACGTCAACTTAGTAGGCCCACAAGTGTGTGGCAGAGAACTTATAGCCCATTTGCGATTTGTAAGAATGTACAACCCATTTTTGAATTCTAATGGAATTTACTACAGCCCATTTACAGTTTGTTAAAAGTACAACCCATTTTCTAGCTAGGACAACGATTAATAATTTCAACCAACCGTTCAAAACAAAATTCAATAAACTTTCCCACATTTTGATGGGATTTGAAATATTTTTATACCGAAATTTCTAGTGAGATTAAATATAAATTTGTATTACGTAAAAATCCAACAAAACATTGCGCGTGCAACAATTAAAAATTAAAATTTTCAAAATCCAAAAATAATATTTTGTAAACTAATTACGTGTTTGGTGCGTTTTTTATAGTTACTGCCTAGTTTTTATGATTACATCCCATTTATTATTTCTTAAAGCCCATTTTCCTGTTATGCCTAATGCATCCCTCCTACAAAAGATTTGCAGCCCAGCGGGGCGAAGAATAACAAGTTGACCTTGCCTAAGTATTCCTCAAAAAGAAGTATAGCTGGGCTAGCCATTTTCATCTTGAAAAAATCAATATCTGGCCTGAATATCTAGCCTGGGCTAGACGGGCCACAGCCCGCCCAGTTAATACCCTGCTCTCCTCTGAACAACAATGAAAACATTGCTCAAGAAAAACTCTGCAGTGCTCACGCCTCAAAAACACAAATACTGCTCGAGCTGCTTGGTCCCAGCTTTCGGCCGCTCCTTGTGCAATTCTCTCGTTTATATTGACTACATAGGTTGACAATGATGTGGGACCGTGATGTCAGGAAACCAGGAGGAAGCAAAAAAATATAGTTTTACATAATAAGGAGGCACTTGCGTACGTACGACTATGGCCCTAGTGGGTCCCTACTGTCATCCAGTCAAAATAAAGTCATCTCCTGAATCCTCATGTTTGTTGACCATGTTGACAGTGCTCGGCGCCACGGCAAGCGCAACAACTCGAAGGACGACGGAGAGGGCCTCACGGGCCCTACAAATGGTCTGATACAGTGCCCGCCGCTCATTCAGGAAGCCAAGATCATCGGACACCTATGAGCACCTTCGAGAGACTGAGACGGCATGAAACGGTAAGGCCGCGCTTGAGGGCTCTGGTTTATTAAGATACAAGTGTAATTTACTCATCATCGGAAACAACGCGTAAAATACAGGCGTAATGAAACCGAGGGCCCGAGGTCTGTAAGTAAAACCAGCGTGTTAGCGTGTAATTTGAGAGACCAGTGTATATTTTACTAGTCGAAATCGACCAACCAAGCGCTTCGCCTGAGACCATCAGCTTTAATTTACAAGCGTCAGCCTTACAAGCGGTTTTGGTTGGAAAATGACGATCCAATCACGACCTAAGATGATGAGTTGGTCGGAAGATCATATGGTTTCACGTCTAACCTACCCAACTTGTCGTATAGGCTATGAATGAAACATAAGACGATGAACTTCTTAAGCACGGAAACAACAGAAGAGGATGATCTTCTTAACAAGCAAATCACTGGCATTAAATCAACATGCAAAACAATATGAAGCATTATTTTCAGGAGGCACGGTGAACAGCTCATGATGTCGCATGCCACAACATTCCAAGCTCGACTTTGCAATCAAGCACAAGGCCTAGCATTACATAGACAATATTCAGAACAAACTCTTAAAATACCTTACATAAGTCAACATTCTTGTGACTATGCATCTCAACAGAGTAACTATTTACTTCTAAACTCAACATAGGAATAGGGAAAAATGATCAACACTTCTCACATCAAAGGGCATCCCACTCAAAAATATCAAATGCATGTCTTCTGGCTAACATCAATGAGCAAAATTTGACGAGGTTTTCCAATTCCAATATATTAAACTAATGTATTCTTGCTAACATCAATGATTAAACTTGGACAAGCTTTTGCCATTCAAAATATGTAATGCCTATGATCGTGGAACGGGCAGGGTTTTTCATCAGTTTGTCAGTTGGTCCGGTGGCTCAAGGTGACGATGAATGATTAGAGAACCATTCAATGTATTGTGCATGATGAAGTATTATGGAGGACACAAATCATCTCAACATTTTGTGCAGTTCCACTAAAATCAAGCTGAGCAACCCTGTGGATTTCGTATTTATATGTTGCAAAAAACAAAGACACATCAGCACACACATGCATATTGGCCCAGTGTCAACCCACCAATCGGTGGACTAACAAACTGAAATTACGGTAAACAGATTACCATACCAAGATGCCCCATCATTGTTGCTTAGAATGACATTGACATATTTGGAGTCCTGTCATGGCTTCTTGTACTTGTTTGGGCACTTTTCGCCCAGTGCACTCCACGTGTTGTAGAGTTGCCTATGCTCTCTGCAGACTAGTCATGTCACCAGCGCCTACTAATACTCTATAAATCTTCTCGATCATTCCTTCTGTAATATAGCGCAAACAATGACTGCTTCTTTCTACAAAGTGGTACGACCAACTAGACCCAGTAATGCAGCAGTTTGCCTTGGACACATTGGCTCCTTTTGTGCAGTTCAACTAAAATCAAAGTCGGAATAAAACCGAGCTTTAATTTTGATATCCCTGTAAGCAACAATAGGTATAAGGGAAACAATTACTGAGAAATAATGGTTGATGACTTGTACTCCTAGAAGAAAAACATCTACTGATCTACCTTATCTTAATGGGAAACAAAGCAGGAGAGTAGCAATTCTCCATCAGTGTGATTCATTCATATTGACCGAAACATTATCTTAACAATGCCTTGTTTCAACATGTATAAAGAACGACAAAGCAGAAAAGTACCATCCCTGAAGCAATGCAACTGATTCTTTTTAACAGAGACATTATCTTAACAATACCTTGGTTAAACATGTAGAAGGAACTACAAAGCTGGATAGTACCATTCCTAAAACAATGCGACTGATTCGTTTTAACAGAGGCAAAAAAGGAATCAATTACTGGCCAATAAAGGAGGATGAAACATGCGTCCACAAAAATGGTAATCCCGCCAATCCCTAACAAGTGTTGCAGATTTGAACTAAGATTCAGTAGTTAATTAATTCCGAGAGTGGCATTGCTTAATTTTACAAGTGGCATTAGATTAACAAAAAGCATAAACTATTCTAGGGGAGAGTGGGCGCAACAACAACATGTGCTTCCATCTACTTATAAAGGGGGTGATGCAGAGTTTTGTTGTAACAAAGAAACAAGCATCATGTCTGGGTTGGAACAATTTTTGCTCACTTGATGGTAAAAGACAACAGTTCAATAGCTTCAATTCAACATTTATCCAAAACAGTACAAATACAAGTAGCACAACATCTCAAAGCACACTGCAGCATCATGTGGATGAAAGTTGGTACTAACCTTTCTTGACCAAGATTTGAAACAACTCACGAGGAGGACTTGAAAGAAATCCCAACACATATATGAAATCTCAATCTCCTTTTGTGCAGTTCCACCAAAATTAAGCAAAGTCGCCGGTGTGACATTCAAGTTGAACTGCACAAAACACTCTTAAAACATAAGTGTTTTGCGTAGCGAAGCAAAATGTCGCAATAGCAACAAGTTGAATAGATATCCCTGTTTTAACAGTGGCAAAAAAGGAATCAATTACTGGCAAATAAAGGAGGATCAAACATGCGGCCACAAAAATGGTAATTCCGCCAACCCCTAACAAGTGTTGAAGTTGTGAACTAAGATTCAGTAGTTAATTCTGAGAGTGGCATTGCTTAATTTTACCAGCGACACTAGATTAACAAAAAGCATAAACAGTTCCAGGGGAGAGTGGGCGCAACAACACCATGTGCTTCCATCTACTTATAAAGGGGGTGATGTAGAGTTTTGTTGTACCAAAGAAACAAGCATCATGTTTGGAACAATTTTTGCTCACTTAAGTGGTAAAAGACAACAGTTCAATAGCTTCAATTCAACATTTATCCAAAACAGTACCAATACAAGTAGCACAACATCTCAAAGCACACTGCACCATCATGTGGATGAGACCAAGATTTGAAACAACTCACCAGGAAGACTAGAAACAAATCTCTATCTCCTTTTGTGCAGTTCCACCAAAATTAAGCAAAGTTGCCGGTGTGACATTCAAGTTGAACTGCACAAAACACTCTTAAAACATAAGCGTTTCGCGTAGTGAAGCAAAATGTCGCAATAGCAACAAGTTGAATAGATACCCCTGTTTTAACAAAGGCAAAAAAGGAAACAATTACTTGCCGATAAAGGAGGATGAAACAAACGGCGACAAAAAGAAGCATCTAACTTATCTTGATGGAAAACAAAGTAGGATAGTAGCATTTCTAAAACAGTTGCATTGATTCATATTAACAGAGACAGTCTCTTAAAACAACATTCGTTAAAAATGTAGTTCACTTTTAACAGTGGCATTGCTTAAATTTTTCGGTGGCATTCTTAGATTAATAACAGCAAATAGTTGTATGGGACATGGGACATGGGACATGCTAGCACCATGTGCGTCCACACGTATAAATGGGTGATGCAGAGCATGTAGCCAAGCAACATATATGCGTTGGTCCCATATTTGTTCTCTTTGAACCTTTTTTCCTATGTGAGGGCAGCAAATCTTGTCCTGCACAAACTACCCGACACCCTAGTTTCTTTCCCTTTCCAACAAAGAGATCGGTTCCTTATAGATGTGTGTACTGGGTTACCCCCTTTTTCCCTTTTCGACCAACAAACCAGCTAGATAGCCAGTCTATACTACTTTCCCTCCCTCCTTTCCTCAGTGAACCACATCCTAGATTCATGCTCCACCCCACCGCACCCTTCTTTCCTCTTTGAACCAAGACCTAGATTCGATTACAGAATCAAAAAAGATCCGCATGCAGCTAGAGCAATGATGGTTTCAAAGAAACTTATACCTTAGGGTCGTCGGGATGTGGCAAGGCGTGTGGCGGGAGGCCGGACCTGCCCACACTACGTACGGCAGCGAGGAAGAAGGGATCGGTGGCCCTCCAAGACAGTATTTGGGTGAAAGAGAACAACGCACTGACAAGGATTGCCTCCTCGCCAAGGCGATAGAGTGAACGCTGCACCTCCTCCCTTCCCAAGGCGACAGAATCCGGACGCCTTCACGGTAGTGGGGGAGACAAGAGGACAACGCAGTCTTGTTTAGATCTGGTGAAGAGGGTGAGAGACTGTGAATATAGCAAACCCTAGCAAAGGAACGCTGAGCCTCCAGCGTGTATATATATATGTAGTGCGGCGAGAGTGTGGAGAGTGAAAACCCTAGCGAACAAGCGCTGAGGCTCCACTTATATATATATCAGAGTACGGATCGAGCTCGGTGCCTTTAACTGCACCTGCTTTTGGCTGTATGACAGGTGGGCCAGCCACATTTTGGGCCCACCTATCATAAACCCAAAGGCGGGTGCACTAAGTTAATGAAGCTGCGTCCATATAGTACTCGTGTATAAGAATAATATATAGTGGAGTGGTTTTCTTATTCTCTCCATAACAATCGTTTTAAATTGTGTAAGTACGAAACAAAACTCTTTATTTATTGTACCAGTGAAGAAAACTACTACTTCCGATGAACTAACGATCCACTCGTCCTGGTCGCACTTCCTGTGCTTCACGTGCGGTACACTACCCTCCCTTAAGTGAACAACCACAGATGCGCCAAATTATCCGAAACGTGTGAGAGTGTGTACAAATAAAGAATTTAAATTTCAATGATCGGAAAGGTTTGAGAGTATGTATAGTTTTCCCTCTCTAATAATTATGGTTTGTTGTGTTCGGCCTAAACTTGGTCAAACTTTACAAAGCTTGACTTCAGTCAAATCTATTATGCGGAGTAAATAAAAACGGAGGGCTACTACATCCACCCGAGTTTTTAGTCCACACCATTTTTTTAATCAAAGTTAATAGCTGGACAAATAAAATTACAGGGGAGTTGGAGACAAAGTTGTGAGAAGGCTTAGAAGTCAATACAAAATTTATGCTCTTAGTACCAACGTCGATCCTTCTTCGAGGAAACATTTGATTCATAGCCAATTGTGTGATAATATTGCACCAACGTGAAAGACGAGTGCGTCTCCAATGCAACCAAGGTGAACTGATGAAGGATATCATCTTTGTTGGTAACAAGCAAAGATCATTGACGGAAGACAACTTGTTTTTCATTGAAAATCGATCAGCTTCACCAGCCGACGCAACCATGAGGCGCAACCATGAGCATCGATAGGTCATCATGGTGATGCATCATCCATTTGGTATCAAGTTTGGGTGAGGCACCTATGAAGTTCGACGAATCCTCACTGTGGTCTGTTTCTTCTCAGTAGTCAAGCTCGAGGAAGGAAGAACCATGTGGCGGAGGACAGTGAGGCGGAACAACAATGGCCATCCAATTTTGTGCAGTTCCACAAAAACTGAGGAAGACATGCTTGGGTATGGAGATACGCATCGCTGTTTGCAAAAATATAAAAAAGGGATATAGTGTTGTTACTTTGTTTTGGCAGTGGTACAAGATTAACAACGACATCTCAATTGTCAATAAGAATTAATGAAATGTACACCAACAAACAGAAGCATCATGATTATCTTGATGGGAACTAAACCAGGATTCCCGAGAAAAAAAGCATTTCTTCATTTATCCAGTGATAGTATTAGATTAGCAGCAGGAGGAGGAGCATATGGACAATGACCGCACAACCACCATGTACTTTTTGTCGAAACAACATGTATACCTCCACTGAGGCATAAATCAGGACAAATTTTCGAGTGGCATTTCCTCTATAATAGTAGGTGATGTTGGACCAGCCGACGAACCCTAGCTACTATACATTGGGAGCTGGGGAGTAGTCGCATAGAAGAAAACCCGCATGCCGCGACCTGGGGAGCTGGACCGGTACAAGAAGTTATACCTCAGGTGGGCGAGATGTCGCTTAGGTGGGCAGGCGGGATCTGCCCACATGACGGCAGCGAACAAGGGCGTGGAGGACCTTCGTTCGTGCCAGCGCCGGCTCCGAGAGGACGGTGCACATTGGCTTCCTCCATCGCCAACGGCGACAACGTCAACGCTGCACCTCCTCACCTCCCGCAACGGACAGGATTCGGTCGGATCTGTGACCACCGGTGAGGAGAGAGATAGAGTGGACACTGTCATCTTGTTTTGATATGGAGAGGGTGAGAGAGCAAGACGCGAGAAACCCTATCAAACAAGAGGCTATAATGGAGAAAAAAAATCTCTCCATACCGGTGGTTTTAAATAGAATACACGCGTTCCCGGAAAAAAGAAACGAAAACTGGCGGACAATTTTTTAACGTACCAAGAAAGAAAACTCGACCAAAAACACGCCCCCGCTTCCAGGTCGCGAGAGTCGTCGCGCACACACACACATAGACATAGACATGCATATCCATGTTTATGTAAAATTCCATCTCCATCTCCACCACCAATCATATTTGTCCAACTGGCACATTATTTATGTTGTTAATTATATATGCAACAATATTAACATACAACATCTCTTGTTTGCGGGCATCCAGACCGCTGCGACGCCCGCTCCTGAGAAACCGAACCCTCTTCATCACCCGCGCGTGCTTCCCGCCCGAAAAGGTCAGTGCCGCATTCATGCCCGGCCAGAGCAGACATGACCTCTCACTGGCGCCGGCATTGAAGCGG